>PVKB01003639.1:108067-187596 GCA_004027205.1 Ctenodactylus gundi | reverse complement strand
CCCCCCCCCCCCCCCCCCCGCCCAGTGCTAGCACAACAGGGGTTAGAGCTTCATTGTGTCTGTTCAGGGGCACATTCAGCCTGTAAGAGGAACTGGGATGGTACTGAGGGTCTGCATTTCTAGCGTGTGTCGGGGTGATGCCACCCCCACTCCTGGGGCCCAGTGCCCTCTGCTCTGGTCCTATGGCCACATACAGGTTCCCACTGGAGGGGTTGCTCATGCGAGCGTCTAAAACACGGTAGCAGGTATCCTTAAGTGAGTTGATTATGTGGTTTTGAGTTTCTAATGCAAATTTGGAGGACTTTAACTTTCAATTTGGAGGCTTTCACTGGTCCTTGTGAAGCACCACTAGTGCCCTCGGGGCTTCCTCTGAAACAGCAGGAGACAGCAGAAGCTTTGCTCCTGTGAGTTGCAGAAGTGACTATGATACAGTGTGAGTATAGGGAAAGGTCTTTTGTCCTAACACCACATACACACGGACTATAGTTTAAAAATGTATGCAGTTGTAAAAAGCAAAAATATCAACTCTGCTAGATATGTTATTCTGATTTGCCTTTCCCATAGTGTTGACATTTTTACTTCAAGTACTTTTTAGAATTTTTAACTACCTTTTAGAAGAATTAGTTATTGGGGCAAAAATTTCTCTTCCGGGAATGTTGATAGGTAACTTCACCCTGCTTTTGCTTCTGTGACAGAGTGCCAGAGATCAGGCAAGTTCTAAACCATTTTGGACTCACTGTTCTGGAGGCTTTGACTTCAGAGGTCAAAGGAACAATCAGGCAAGGCCTTGAGCCACCCATCATGGCGTGGCTGGAGGATGTGTGCATAGACAGGAAATAGGGCTGAACACACTTTTAACCAACCCCTCTGGTGACACCTAACCCCCTCCCATGATACCAACATCAGTCCATTCATGAGTGGGGACAGAGCCTCATTACCTCGTTACCTTATAGGAGTTACAGTGGCATGTAAATTTCAAGGTGAAGTTTGGAGGAACGGTAGGATTTTACTAGATACACTGGTGAGAAGTATGTCACTGACTAGGGGCTTATAGCTGGAAGTCGGTCACTGGGGCTGCGGAACTCAGGTCGTCCAGCAAAAGGCCTGCCTGCCCCTGCCTCTGGGCTCTTACCCGCAGGCCTGGCTGCAGGCGAGGGCCAGGGAGACCTGATACCTGCATGTAGCCACGTGGCAGCTGCAACCCAGCTACCTTGACAGCCCCAAGACACATGTCCCCAGGGCAGCAGCTCTGGGATTGACCCCTGCCAACCTTGTGTGCTTCTCTGGGGACGCTGCCCTCACTCCAGGGCCTGCACCCCAGGCCTTTGTTTATGCTCACCTCGTGATACCTCTGTGTAAAGCTGTAGCTGACCCTCAGGGCTGAACTCGAGGCAGTGATCGCCTGCCCTCTGCATCATGCCCACTGTCGTTCTCCCTCCCACCCACTTTCCCCAGCTGTCTGCCCATCCCCACGGCTTCTGGCTCCCCGCTCAGACACAGGCTGGTGCACCCCTGCTCTTTACCGCCCGAGCGACTGTCCGTGGCCTGCCAGCTGGATCCCAGCTTCCCTGCCATGACAGAAAGGAAGCTCAGTGGTGCCTGTGTTTGATCCATTTGCTGAGTCTCAGGGGAGCTTAAGAGGGAGGCCAGCATCCTGGGCCCTCCTGCCCTGCTATCACCCTCCCTCTCCCCCTCCTCCTGCCTCCCACTCCTTTCCTTTAGGAGCATCACCTGAGCCTAGTGGTTGCCCACCTGTGTGTATGAGCAGCCCCCGTGGTCCCTCCAGGTCAGTGACCACTCTGCCAGCTGCTGCTGTTGCTTCTCTGATGTGTATTTTCCGTCCCCACCGTCAGCTTTTTTTCCTCAGGTTTGAGGGCCCTTTTCCCCTCACCCCCAGCCAGAACTGCCCTTGTGCTTCTGGTGTCCTTCAGAGCAGGGTCATGGACCACATCTGGCCCACTACTAGTCCTGGTAGGATCTAGGTGCTCAGAAAGCTTTAATTGTAAGTGATTGGCAAAAGTTAAAAAGAAAATTGTGAATTCCAGGAAATCTAGTTTTCTTCCCCCTTGGCATGGTCTGGGAGCTCTGCCATGCCATTAGGAGCATCTGTGCCTGGGGTCGCCCGGCAGCGCAGAGCTGTAGATGCAGCAGGGATCATGGAGACCACAGAGCATGACGTGCCGGCAGAACAGGGTGTGGATTCACGCCCCAGGGCAGCATCCATGGCTGCTGGGTTGAGACATGAGTAAATGGAGGGAGGGAGACAGCAGAGGCAGCTGGGACAAGCATCAGTGCAAAGGTCCTGAACAAGGCAGAGTGGCTGGAGGTGGGGTGGGCAGCAGGCGAGGTGTGGTCCAAGGGCGCCCCAGGTGGCCAGGAGGCAGAGTTGCCGGGGCACTAATACAGTGTCCACGCTCACCCGTTGGCAGGTTCTCACTCCACAGGTCTGAGCAGCAGACCTGACAGCCCTGTCAAGACCCGTTTGTGTTGGCGGAGACTAGAGACCTGGGCCTATATTATCCCCTGCTGGCCCCATGGTCCCTCTGTGTCCACGGGGAGCCTTTTCAATTTTTCAGTATGAATAGAACCTTGGCTGGGCTTCTAACAGGGGCTCAGTAAATAAATGTTTGAATTTTAGTGAGAACCGCATTTGTGTTCTGTGACTACCCTCTGTTCCTGCTGCCCTGGGCATGCCACTTACCCCACGTGCACGTCTACTCCCAAAGGCCCAGTCCCGATGACCTGGGAAGTGCCCCAGCTTCCATCCGGTGGCTGTTCTTCCACTTGGCACTGTGGGACTGTGACCTCACTGCTTATTTCTGAGCTGTCTGAGCAGGACCCCGTGTGCTTCTGTTAACCTGGTCTTCAGGATGTCTCCCTCGCCTTGCTCTTAGGGGTCCTCTGTGCACATTGTGTGCTTGTCCATCATCACCCCCATACTGCCTACCAGGTGCCCCTGCAGTCAGGGTCTAGGACTCCCTCCCCTCTCCACAGGCCCCAGGGTTGCTGAATGAACGGCTGGTGGATGCATGAAGGAGGGTAGGAAACGTTAGTGTGATGGCTTATCTGGATTGTTAGTTTGATTGGCTTCAGAGTTCCCTGCATGACTAAAGCTCACTTCTGAGTCTGTCTTCCTGCATCTAGAGGCATGACTTTGGCTACTGGGCCTGGTCCCTGCCCATTGTTTGCTGGCGCTCTGCCCGTGCTGTGCTTCCTGCCTGGCATGAGATGCTTTTCCGCCATGATGTCCCTATCTTAGAGCCAGCCAGCCAGCCGAAGACTGAAACCTCTCTTCCTGTAAGTTGTAGGTGTCAGGTGTTTTGTACTCGCAATAGGAAAGCCGACCTACGCAGGCAGATACGCAGAAAATTGATAGAGATGTCAGTCAGCGATGGGCTGTACCTGACCAGGAAGCGTGTGGAACTGATTTGTAGGAGGAATAGGGAAATATTTAGAGATAGGAGCTAGAGATGCCCTCGATTCCTGTAAGTAAAGATTGATGGGGGTTCTGGTCAGAGTCAGAAGATCAGAGTGCCGACGGGAGTGTGATTAGTAAAGGCCAGGCTCAGGGGGTTGCAGATGGGGACCTTATTGGGACTTGGATATATTAAATTCTGGCAAAGAATTATATGTGTTTTGTCCATGTGCTAAGACTTGGAGGGAGACAATTTAAGGGCTACGGACTAAGTGATCTGGCAGGGAAAATTTCAAGGCAACCCAGCATCCAGGCTGTTGCATAGGCACTGCTGGCTGCTTGTGGCCAGGTTTATATTTAGAATCAGGAACAGAGGGTCTCTGGGCCCCCTGCTCAAGGTCACCTGGGGAATTGGTTCCCTGGGTTTTGTTTCACCGTGCTCAGCCATCCAGGCCCTCCAGGGTTGCTGCTGCCATGGGCCAAAGGGGCCTGGCTGCCGCTCCTGCTGGGAGGAAGCCTTGGCACCGTTCTCTTTAACCAGCATGAGGAGCATGGCCTGATGCTGTTCTCCCTAGAGGTGGTTGCATGAAGCTCTGGGAGTGGAGCCAGAAGTGCAGTTGAGACCCCAGGAAGTCAGAGATGCCAGGACTGTGGAACATCTTCCATAGGCAGCAAGTGGAGCAGAGGTTGGCAAGAAAACCACTGGGTTAAACCAGTAGCTCTGAACAGGGCTGTCTGTAGGTGCTGCTGCCCGGTCACACTGGAGAGTAGAACTTCTTGGGCACAGGGTTCCTTAGCAGAGAAAGAGGGGCTAGTCCGTTGTGATAGGCAGCTTCATCCTGAAGCCAGAATGAAGCGTATTTATGGGAGATGACACTTCAGGGAAAGGTGCCGGCAAGTTGCACAGGCCGCTCTTTCGTGAGGTCCATGGCTTCACAGGGCAGCGACAGTGCCTGGTGCCCATACCTGTCCCCAAAGACCCCAAGGACAAGGTCATGTGGGCTTGGAGCTTAGCAAGCCTTGAAGAGCCTCTTCTGTCCTCTCAGAAGCACAGTTAGTACCTACTTACAGGCACAAACAAACTGCTCCTTGTGTTGGGACTTAAAGTCAGAGTCACACATTTTTATTTGAGAGTGACAACAGTTTTTCAGAAGGCATCTTGAGTTCCACAGCTACAGAGATGGAATCATGTTTTCAATTTTTAGTAAAACTTGCAGTGTACTTGTTATTGGCTTCCTCCTTATAATTTTAGGCTTTTCAGTGAATTTGAAAATATTAGTTAAAAATTAAAGTTTTATCAGTTGGACTCCCTGAACGTTGTAGACTTAACTACTGACTTTCTTCTTCTTTCTCTTACAGCTGTTTGGGGCAACTTCGTTAATATGAGGTAATTGTCTTTACTTTCTTGGGTGCTGTAGTTGGGTTTTCTGGACACATTGCGGTTGTCACTTGTGTGCTGCTAGTGTCACTGCTAATTGAAGAATGTCTTCTAAGTGGAGCCAGCTGTTTTTCTGGGCTGTTCTCCTCCCCAGGGTGTCTCCAGGGACACAGTGGATTTCAGGGTATACCCAGGTGAAGCCCAGATGTGGACAGTGGTGAGCACTTCTGTGCCCTCCGCTATTCCCGCTGCCCTCCCTGTGTGGGTGAGCACAGGCACAGAAACTGTAGCCGGCCTTTGAGAAGAAGTTGTCTCAGGAGAACAGTTGCTGTTCCTGTGGCCCCATGGATTGTTCCTGTCCCTTATCTGAGATGCTTGGGCCCAGAGGTGTTGAGAGTTTTTGCTTTCAGATTTTAGAATACTTGCAGAGAGACAAGCTATCACAGAAATGGGGCCCACATCTCAGCTGTTTCTGGTTCATACACACCTTCATCATATGGTCCAAAGGTCATGTTCTAACAGTATAGTTAGTGTACCTGCGTTGTGACTGTGTAGTATCACAAGAGATCAGGAGTGGTGTTTTCTACCAGTGGCATCGTGTAACTACTCAAGGCCATTAGATTTGTAGGTGTTTGGGAATTTGGGTTTCAGGTTCCAGGTGAGGGATGCTCCCCTGGTGCACACTGATGGGGCCTGAGAACAGCTGAATGTTCCAGGGCCAGGCCGCTGGTGAGAGTGAGCGCGGCGCCTGCTTCCTAATGGGCAGGAGGGACGTGGGAAGGCAAAAATCCCCATGTTACTTTTCTCTACCAGAGTAACAAATAACCCTTGTAAAAAAAAAAAATCAGCAAGGAAGTAATAGGCACTCATTGTAAAAGCAAATTTGGCACCATTGGTAGTTTTCCTTAAAAAAAAAGAAAGAAAGAAAGAAAGAAAAACAGTCTTCCAGTGATGTTATTACACGGTAAGAAAACTGTAATGCTTCTAGGGAAAAGGGGTATGATAGAGTTTTTTTAAAAGGGGGACGATATTCCAGGTGATGATGGGAGTCTGCGCTGGACCCCCAGACTGGGGCGGGAGGTGGGCGGACTCCCAGCCCAGCGGCCTTTTCATGTGGCCTGGCTTCAGGGCGTGGGCCCTGCCGCTGGGGCTGGGACGCTGGAGTCTCCTGACAGAGGCCACTATGTCTGGCTAGGTGGGGTGGCAGGTCCCAGGTGAAGGAGCTCTGTGTTTGCACTTGGAAAAATTCCATTTTGCATCAAATCCTAGGAAAGCCCAGCAGAGTAACGTACACTTGAATACCCATGCTGCCAGCTTCTGATTTTAAACCCCCTCTTCACATGGAAATGAGGCAGTTTTGGTCTAACAGAAACAATAATGTGGTGACCCAGCCATGTTCCTAGGCGGGTTCAGGCAAGCCCCTGGCCCCCCTCTCCTCCCGGGGGCATTTCTGCTGGTGAGGACTGGCAGAAGCAACTGTGAGGTCACAAAACCTTTCAGCTGATCTCAGTTTTGTAGCTTTCTGCTCAACAGGTCTATCCAGGAAAACAACGAGCTGAAGATCGAGAGCAGAATTGAAGAGGTTGGTCTCTGCTCTGTGTGTTGCTTCCGCCTCCTGTGCATGTCTTTGTCAAGCTTTCTTCTGCTGCTGGTCCTGGTGTCTCTGTGGCCACCGCCTGATGCTGTTCTGTGATTTTGAAACATTCCTCAAAAAAATTATGTACTTCTTTAAGGAAACTTTGTCACTGTTAGACGTGGCCTCTTGAAACTACAGGTCTAGTTTATAAAGCCATGACACGTAAAACATATGCTGTCCACAGGCAGAATACATTTAGACTTTTACATGACTTTGCAGGTGAGCCTTAGTTACATAAAGAAGGACAAATGATTACCTCTAAGGCAGCAGCCCCCACCCTTTCTGTCACCAGGGACCAGTTGTGTGGGAGACTATGTTTCCACAGACTAGGTGGGATCAAGGGGGACTGGGTCCAGTATCCCCTCCTCAGTGCCACCTCAGATCTTCAAGCATTATGCTCTCATGAGGAGCATGCAGTCCAGGTCCCTCACATGTGCAGCTTATAGTATGCTTCACATGCCTGTAAGGATCCGAGACACCACTGATGTGTCAGAAGGCAGAGCTCACGTGGCCACAGGAGTGATGGGGAGCAGCTGTAAATACAGAACTTCACAAGCTAGCCTTCCACTTACTTCCTGCTGAGCCACCTGGTTCCTAAAAGGCTGAGGTCTATAGGTCAGTGGCCCAAGGATTTGGGATCCCTCATTTAACAGGTACCAGCATACCTTACTGAGCATATACATTGTTGGAAGAAAGGCCCCAAGTCAAATGCATGGCTGGGAGACAAAGTAGGAATCACATCCCTGCCTTGTGAGGACTCAGACGGGGCAGAGTTACTCTCTCTGGGACCCTGGGAAGCTTGGGTCTCTCCCACTCGGTGCTCTCGGTGGGCGATGACACTTGTGTGGCTGCCTCATAGCCCTTACAATCTGCATCTTACCTGTTGATGGTGTGGGTTCAGTTGCAGAAGAGCAAGCCTGGGGGGGTCGCTCTCAGGGATTCCTTAGTCCCTAAAGGAGCAGCAGTTTTGGTCTGTCTGTCCTGGTGAGCCTGGGGCACTTTGGCCTTCTCCTACTGAGAAGGGTGAGCAAAGGGACTTCTCTCCAGCTCAAGTCCCAGCATGCAGCGCATCTGCTTGGCTCTAGCACAGAGGTACCAGAGATTCGCCTTTATTTCAGACTGAAAGTAAAATTTTAGCTTTCTGCTCAACAGTTTTGTAGCTTTCTGCTCAAAAAATTGTAAAAAATTGTGCATGAAGTTAAACTGTTCTGAACGTCAGTGTAGGGTTGTGGCATGTAAGGCCCATGGCTGCTTGAAAACTGATTTTGTTTGTTGTTGTTCTAGATCATCGAGCCACTAAGAGAGAAAATCAGAGATTTGGAAAAAAGGTATGTGCACTTGCACTGTTTGTTTCATTCAGGGAAAGGGTTATGCATTGACCATGTAACAGAAAGGTTCAGGGTGGGATTCGAACTCCTCTTGGTGGGCTCGTTGGGCTCGGGGGAGCTTCTGTAGGTATAGGTGGGGCTTCGCGATGGTAAGACCTTCTTTCTCCACAGGAGGCATGTTTGACTGAAGCTGCAGCTTAAGTGTCCTTTGACATTTGTTGTCTTTGCCAGAAGCAACTATTTCTGAGGAAGGCTATGGATTCTCTCCAGGAGAAAGATTCATTTCTATTAATTAATTTACTTTACACATAATTACTTTTCCATAGGTATTGCCAAATATCCACCACAAATCCTGAGTAAAGAATTTTTCTAACATTTGTCTGACTTCACAATAACTACACTGTCAGTAGACACCCACAGAAACACTTCCGGATCATTCCTTCATTGATTTAGCCAAAACAAAATAGAGCACTGGTGGAAAAAGGATGTAGGTATGATGAGGTCTTCCTTGCATTCCTGGGAAACTCTGGGCCCCACAAAGTCATGAGAGAGAGGTCCAGGCCCAGCATCCTGGCCTTGCCCAGGCCGGCTAGGTGACCTGTGGGGCTTTCTGGTTGTTACTCCAGCAAGATGCCAGAGCCAGGCAGCCCTCTGGAGGCAGAGGTGTGGTGCCTGCAATATGTCCTATTCAGTCACTCACCTGCTTTTGTCACCAGCGCACAGAAGTTTTCCAGGATTTGGTCAGGAGAAGTGGTTGGAGGGAAGAGAGGAAGAACCTTCCAGGAACTTCCTGTTGGGGCAGCTGGCAGAGAATTGTCCCCATGCCCAATCCTGGGCCTCACTCTTGCCCTGTGGAGCTCTGCTTCTCATACTTCCAACCCAGCCATATCTGAGGCCCAGACTTTTCCCTCTGTAGGTGTATGTGAGACCATGTGTGTGGCTGCTAACACTTGAGTCCTCAGGAGTTTAGGACTTGTTCCTCAGTGGATGTATATGAGACCATGTGTGTCACTGCTAACAGTTGAGACCTCAGGAGTTAAGAAAAGGAAGATGAGACATTCATTCATTAAGTTTATATAATTTTTTACTTTGCCTTGGAAGAGATTGTATAGTGGACATGTTGGCCTCCTGTGAGCCTTTGGGTAAAAGGACCAAGGGAGGAGCAGCTTGTCTTTCATTTTCTTTTCCTGCTCTCTCTCTCTCTCTCTCTCTCTCTCTCTCTCTCTCTCTCTCTCTCTTGCTTTCTCGCTTGCTTGTTTCTTCCTTCCTTCCTTCCTTCCTTCCTTCTTTCCTTCCTTCCCTCTTTCTTTTTCTCTCTCTCTCTTTCTTTCTTTTTTTTTCTTTCTTTCTTTCTTTCTTTCTTTCTTTCTTTCTTTCTTTCTTTCTTTCTTTCTTTGTAAGACAGGATCTCGCTGTGTAGCCCAGGCTGGTCCTGAACTCCCTTTGTAGCCCATGCTGGTCTTTAACATGGGCAGTACTCTGCCTCAGCCTCCCAAGTGTTGGGATTACAGGCGTGGCTACAATACCCAGCTTATGAGGTGCTAGGGGATCAAATCCAAGGCCTTGCACCTGCTAGGCCAGCACTTTAACCACTGAGCTATGCCCCCAGGCCCCCGAACTTGAGTTTCATTGATATCCGAAGAACAGCGAAGACTCATGGAATGTGTTTTCACTTGCCTCGTTCTTGCAGTCACTAGCGTTCTTGCAGTCACTAGCGCAGTCAGGACACTGACCTCCAGTCCTTCCTTAGGACTCCATAGCAAACTCCATGGGGATCAAAGCAGGAGGTGGAGGTGTGGTCGGCCCCGTGCGTCTTTCCCACTTGCCTGAGTAATCATTTGTTAATTATTTGTCATGACCTGACCTTTGCGTTTCCCATACCGTGATTCAGTACGAAGCTGTGTCTGCTGATACTTCACAGGATGACAGCCAGAGGCTCATCTTTAGTAAGGCTGCAGAATGAGAGATTTTAATTCAAAATTTTTAAAAAATAAATTGTGCCTAGTCAGAAAGAACAACCCAGAGGGTTTACATTCTTTGAGAAAGAAAAAAAAAAATCCATGGGTAATCATGTTCTTTCTTTTCCTGTTTTTTTTTTTTTTTTTCCTTTGTGTTGGCACTGGAAATGGAGTCCAAAGCCTTCACAATGAGCTACACCCCCAACCCATTTTATCATTTTATTTTATTTATTTTGAGACAGAGTCTTGCTAAGTTGCTCTGCTGCCCAAGCTGGGGTCAAGCCTGGGATCTTCCTGCCTCAGCCTCCCAGAGTGCAGGGGTGATAGGTCTGTGTCCCTGGCCCTGGCTTATTTTCTTCTCTTTATACAAAAATACTAACTTATGAAAAATATCAATTAAATAACTTAAGGCAATGACTTATATAAATAAAATCTCTCAAAATATGGAAGTTATGTGATTCCCTTTGATACTTTTGTGATGTTCTTTGTGCTTTTAATTAGAAGGAACGCACTAGTAAGGATTTAATTGTAAGGACCTGATGGCAGTACGTTCTTGTCAAACTGGGGAGGGGGTGTTGCTTAAAACTAGGGCCCTTGGGGACACATGCCCCTGTTCTGCTCATTAATTTCTCCTCTAAGAAGGTTCTGTTTTACATGCTGGTGAGCAACTCAGATGACAGAGGAGCCCCGGTTACTGTTTCCTTAGAAAATCACTTGCAAGTGACCACAGCGGCCTCGTGCCGGGTGTGGCCGGAGCTCTGTCTGGCTGTTTTTCTCTGTGATAAGGAGGCTCTTAACACCCATCCTGATGCTGGCCCTGTAAAAGTGGAACTAGAAATTCGCTTTCCTGATGTGCTGGTCACCTTGAGCTCTGTGGCCTGAAAGAAATCCAGACATTTTTGGCAGATAAAGATGCTTATATAGCGACATGAAGACTGTGCCATTGCAGGGGCCCCAGTGGCCTTTTCCTCCTCCGCCTCACCCCTTCCTTCGGAGTCGGGGTGTGCCGTCTCCCTGGTGTGCGAGGGGGCTGGTTCCAGGCATCCCCATGGGCATTAAAAGCCCCAGGGCTCGAGTGCCTTCTGTAAGCAGTGTGATGCCAGGGGCATCTGGGCTCACCCTCTCTTATACTGCCTGTCCTCTCCATGTGCCTTAGGACACTCAGTGCGACTTAAATCACCCATGTGTACTTCTTCGTGTTCTGTGTAGGGAATAAACACAGAAAATAAGTCTGTAAGTTTTCAGTAAAGGGGAGTTTTGTTTTAAGTATTTCTGACCCACTGCTGGCTGAACTCATCAGTGCAGAGCACGCAGTACCCTCCCACATGCTCCTTGACCTCCTCTGTGTCTACGTGGTCTCTGAATCGGGGCAGGAAGCAATGGTAATTTCAATAACGAGAGTTTATCTTGCAGGCCGTCCCTACTCAACAGTGAGGCTGGGGTCTGGAACCAGATAAAATAACTGGAGGTATTAACAAGAGACGTGTAAGAAGTCTGAGCAGGCGGGTGATGCAAGCCTGTCATCCCAGCAGTCGGGGCCCGAGGCAGGAGAACAGCAAGTGTGAGCCCAGCCTGGGCAGCATAGCAGCTTAGCAGGACCCTGTCTCCAAAAATGGAAATGGGCTAGAGATGCAGCGTAGTGTGAAGGCTTAGAGTTAGATCCCTGTTCCATAAACACAAGAGAGAGAGATTTGTGACCCGCTCTGCATTTGTTGTGACCCTGCCTGCCTGCTGGTCCCTCACCCAGAGCACAAGCTTTCCTATGGGCAGTTGGGGAGCTGCCACCACCAGTTCACTGATGTCTTCTCCCTGCACCTAGTGCAAGGGAGGTGCTTAGGTAAAGGAGGAAAGTGAGCCAGAACACGAGGAGCTTTAACCCCTACCGCCTTCTCAGAAGCCTGCTGCCCCCTGCTGCTCTCTGCTCTCTGTTGTCCCTTGCTTTCCCCTGTGTGCCCCCCCCCCCCCCCCCCCCCCCCCCGCCACTGCCTCCCTTCTGCCTGGCCCTGCATTCAGCAGGTGCTCAGGAGGGCCTGGTCTGGCCAGCTGTGCCCTGTCACCACTCAGTCACCACACTGTCACCCTTGACCACACCAAGGCAGTGTGACGTGCATCCTAGGAAGACTGGCTGGCTGTCCTGTCACTCACAGCTTAGTGCCCCTGACTCCTCCAAGGAGGAGGTGAGGGAGTAACATGATTTTAGAGTTTAATGACTTCACCTGCGCGCCAGGCCTGAAGCTTTGTTGCTCCTCCGGAGGGAGCACAGTGACCCCAGATGTCTTCTGTTGCCAGAGCTTTCAGCAGCCGTGTTGGCTGTGCTGCTCTGTTGGCCGTGCTGCTCGCTCCACCCCGTCCGCATAGGCCGGGCACTCCTGCTTCTGCTCCCTGGTCAGTGGACACGTCCCGACTGTCTCCTTGTGCTGAGTGTGCAGCCATCTCGCCCCCTACATGCTTTCTGTGATGCTGTTGTGTAGCCAGAGGGATCAGGTTTTTTTTAAAGCACATTTCCTATAGAGAAGCTGCCAAGCTTTTTTTCTTAGTCCACATAATCCCCCACCAAGTTTTGTCTCAGGTTCCTGCGCAGGGCTGTGCTGACTGTCCACTCCTTCCCGTTTCACTCCCACTTCAGCCAGTCCTGGGTTGGAGATTTTGGGCAAAACAGTCACATCTGTAGTCAGCACTGCATCTTTTTCACTGTCGTTCCCGGAACGATACCAGGTAACAAAAGCACTCAACCTGGGCCCAGGGTCCCAGGTCACTGAAGAGGACTCAAAGCCTGCAGATGATGTGTGTGGATTCTGTGCCAACACTACACAAAGTCACTTGAGGGCCTCAAGCAGCCTCCCATTTCAGAATCTTCCAAGTACTAGACCTATCCCAGGACACTAAGGGACATACATGTTCTAAGCTAATGACTCAGAACAAGTTTGTTCCTGTGCTGGCTCAGCACACTCACCCAGGACACACCCACACATATTTGTGGTCATCCTGTGGTCCTCGCTGACCTCCTCTCTGTCACCCTCCCCTTCTCTTCCCAGCTCTCAGCCTCCTCCCACTTCGTTCCCCTGTGGTGCTCCCTCTGAGGTCGCAGGGACACAGACAACAAGCCCCATGTTGGGTTTGTTCAGCAGCAGAGCACTTGCCTGGTGTGCACGCAGTCCTGGATGCCATAGTTTTTGCCCCAGCACTACAGACACACAAATTTAAAGGACAGGATCAGTGGTGAAGGACAGTGGTGAGAGTGTGAAGGTGCCAGCCTTTCTGCCATGCCTGGAGCAGTCCGTGGCCTGTGCCTCCTGCTGCCTGCATGTTCCCATGGCAACACACAGCTGAAGGCCAAGGGCACCAATGTCCTGAGCTCAGAGAGGAGGGAGAGGGCACAGATCCCTGTGCCTCACCTAGCCTGTACCCCGAATCACCAAAACAGGAGACGAGGCACTGACAGTGTGCTTGGCAGTGAGGTGCCTTATCTGTTCTCTCCCTCTGCCCTCCCCTTGCTTGTGGCCACAGGCAGAGGCCCTGCCCTCAGCAGGCTGGTAGTACCTGTGGTGCACCGGTTGTGGGTATCAGACACCAGAGACAGGCTAAGACCTGCTGGCCCTGGGCCAGGTAGCCAGAGAGATACCAAAGGACCCCTGGGAACACAGGGTGAGATGCCTCGCTTGGAGCCAGGGGTGCACCATGCCGAGCTCTCTCAGGCTCCCTCTTTGTTGCATGTTCTGCTGGGGAGCTTGTGGGAACATGGCACTTCCCCAGAGTCCTTCCACACCATTGCTAGAAGCCCTCCACTCCCTGCGCCTGCGTCCACCATCGGGGTGGAGGACCTGCTCCCTGTGAGCCCAGTGAACAGTCATAGTCTGTTCAGTGTGGTGACCTTTGAGGAAATGCATTGTGTGTGTCCCAGCACCATGCTGGCTGTGGGGACGGTGACTGCCACCTGGCCTAACCAGGTTCCTCATGTGGATTACTAAAAGGAGCAGAGACTTTCCCAATAGGACACCTGATGCAGAAGAAACAGCCCCCCGAATCAACAAATCAGTGAAATCAATCAGTCCTAGAAGGTTAAATATCACACAGTTTCTCTAAGAAATCTAAGCTATAGAAGAGTAAAAGAGAAAAATAGCGAGAGAAGAAAACAGGAGGATAGATTTTTTGGAAAGGGAAAAGGAATGTGGGAAAGGAGAGAGGGGAAGGAGAAAGGGAGGTAAAAATGATGTCGCAATACGTACATGCACCAATTCCTCAAGTTGAATGTAATTATCATGTATCACAAATGTACACACAAAAAAAGAATGATTTAGGACCAAAAATAAAATAAAAGGGCTTCTGCTCCTAAGGGAGCCGCTGGAAGGATGAACATTTTATTCACACACAGAGCCTCTCATTGGCTGTTCCCTGCGCCAGTTATGTTGATTGCTTAGAGAACATCAGTGTGGGTGGGGACATGTGGCAGTTTGGTGACTCCAGGTCCTCAGAAGTAATGCCACGCTTCCAATGGGGCCAGAGCACAGTGGGGAGGCAGAAGAGCTGTTGCCTGCCACTGTGTCCAGGGTGCTGGGCAAAAGGGGCTGCCAGGACAGTGAGATACTCCCACGAGTGACAGCTTGGTGGGGCTTCGTGGCTGCTCACTTCATCCGGCCTCTGATGGGCACTTCCAGGCTGCCGCGATCTCCGTCTGTGTCTTTTCCTGGCCTGCCAATGTGGGGCCGCCTCTGCTTACACTCTGCTGTCCACCTGTGGCTCACGTGGAGCTTCTGTGTGCTATTTTATTTAGCCAGGGGCTCCTGGGTTTCTCGGAAGAAGGAACAGAAGCAGCCGTCCATCAGAGTTTCCAGTGTCTGCTCTGATTCGGGTGGCAGGCTCTCGCTGAGGGTGGAGGTGGTGAGGGTTGATGTCTTAGTTACTCATCTTGTTGCTGGGACAAAATACCCAGCAACCTCAATTTAAGGGAGGAAAGATTTATTTAGCTCACAGTTTCAGAGGGTCTCACACACACAGCCTGTTGATAGGGCATCCCTCAACAGAGGAAGTGCATGGCAAAGGCTGGAGAGCTGCTCACCCCAGTGCAGATGGACGTCAAATGAGTCTGGAGACTTGGGTCAAGGCTGGGGCCTTCCCAGGAAGAAGCTGTTAACCATGTTTCTACAAGTCAGCAACAAACATCTGAAAGCTCTGTCCTGGGCAGCCATCAGTCTGAACACATTGATACTTTCCCTCCAGGTCAAACTCCAAACCAAGCTCTGCCTCCCAATAAGATATAGTTCCAAAGACATGAGGCTTTGGGGAACATTCAAGATCCAGACTATAGCAGTTGATATTCGTCTTTCCATTTCTTCCTCTAATGCAGCTTCACCCAGAAATACCCACCCGTCAAGTTCCTATCTGAAAAGGATCGTAAAAGGATTCTGGTAAGTGTGCACATCTGAGTAATATTTGTAATGTTAACACATTTACTTTACAAGTGGAGAGACAATTCACATATCCTGAAAAGCAGCCTCCTGCATGGAGCCCAGCATCCTATGCCCGGTCTACACAGTGGGGCCGTACGAGTTGCTGGGTGCACGGCACTCCTGTCACACGGGAAAGGGACCTGGGCTACCAGTCGGCCCTCTCCACCACACTTGCCCCAGCTCTCGGCAACCACACTGCGGAACTGCCTTTTGTTTCTGTGGATTTGCCCATTCATGCATTTTGTATGAACCAAGTGCTGCAATCTGCAATCTTTTGTATCTTCTTTCTTTCACAGGTTCATCTCCCTTAGTGTCACAAGTTGTTATTTCAGTCCTTTATGGCTGCATAGTAGTATGCAGTATGGCTTTACCACTTCCTGCTTGTTTGTTCTCAGTGGCCACTGAGGCTGTTTCTGCCAGGATGCTGTTGTGAGTGCTCTGCTGTCAGCATGTGTAGACACAGGTTTCCAGATCTCTTGGGTATGCCAGGGAGCAGGTAACTGGATCACGTGGTGATCCTGTGTTTAGGAACTGTGAACAGCAGGTAGTTGCTAGCCTCTTCTGGTCACAGAGGCTTTGCTTAGGCCCAGGGTTCCTTCCACTAATGCTCATCTCCTTAAGTACCAGTTCACATTCACCAAGGAAAACTCAATGTAACTGTTGTCCAAAGAGATTGTACCTTTGTGTTTGTTAAAGCAATAACTTTAATGAACTGTAATTCACACATATAATTCATCCTTTAAAATGTACAATTTAATGGTTTTTATTATAAATCTATAGTTGTATAAGCACCTCATCTAATTTTTATTTTATTTTAGTGCTGAGGATGAAACCTAGGACCTTCACACTGAGCTGTATTTCAAGCCCTTTCTTATTTTTGATTTTGACACAGGATTTACTGAGTTGCCTGGGCTGGGCTCAGGCTTGGGATCCCCATGCCTCAGCCTCCCAGAGTCTGGGATGACAGGCCTGGGCTACCAAGCCCAGGTTCCATCCACCTGCAGAACCTGAAATAGAAACCCCATGTCTATCCGTGGTCATGCCTCATTGTCCTCCAAGGCATCCTCTGTAGCTCAAGAGTGTGTAGATTTGCTGGTTCCAGACTCACCGTATAGGTGATGCATTGCCAGGCTGGCCCACTGGTGACAGTCTTCTTTAACTTTGCACCATGGTTTCTAGATTTGGTCCTGTTGGAGCTCATGTCAGTGTTTCAGACCTCCTACAGCCAGGTAACCCATGGAGCGGTAAAGCACGTGTGTGTGTTACAGGAGGTGTGGTGGCTCTGTTTGACCATTGGGACCTGCCAGGCTGTTGCTGAGACACCACCAGGCCTGGGCTCCAGGAGCGACGCCTCCCCAACGCCACCTGTCATCATCTGGTCTTTCTGTCACCCTCCTTGGGACAGTTTCTCCTTGGGGTTTTGATCTGTGTACCCCAGTGGCTACTCAGTGATGTTGCACTTCTTTGCTTTTCTGTGCTTTTGGAGAAATTTCCAGATACTTAGCCCATTTTTAAATTGGGTTATTTTTCTTTTTATTATTATATTACAGAGGTGTGTATTCTAAATATAGGTCCGTATTCCATTTCTCTCTGAGTTATCTTTTTACTTCCTTAATGGTGTTGGAAGCACAGACGTTCCTAATGCTGTTCTTTGTTGCTGGTTCTTTGTTGTTAACGTTAAAGAAATCATTGCATGATCTAAAGTCACAAAGATTTGCCACACTAGCCTCTCCCACAGAGGGTTGTAGGTTTAGTTTTTGCCTAGGTCCGCGATGTGTTTTGAATGAGTTTCTCCATGTGGTACTAGGTGAGCACCCATCACTCCATTGCATGTGGCTGCTCAGTGTCCAGTACAGTCAGCTGAAGACTTGTGATTGGCCATTAAATTACCCTGACATACTTGGTGAAGAGCAGGTGGTCATAAATGTAAAGATTACTTCTAGACTGTCACTGGTATTGGTCTTTTATGGTGGTCCTTTGCCACACGGTCTGGATCACCGTTGCTTCGTAGTTGGTTTTGGCCCTGGGGATCTGAGCCTTCCAGCTTTGTTCTTTCTCGGGATAGTCTTGGCTGTTCAGATCCCTGGCAATTCCTCCTGAATTTCAGGATTAGCTTGGCAGTTTCTCCACAGACGCCAGCCGGGATTTGGATGGACATGTCCAGTCTCTGGACGAACTTGGACGGCCTGCTGTTGCATCCTGGCAGCATGGAGCTCTGTGACCCTTGAGCAGGAGGCGGCGTTCTGCTGCCTCAGGGCTCCTTTTGTTTCTTTTAGCTTCTCGTAGTTTTCAGAGCCCATGTTTTGCCTTCTTGTTAGATTTATTCAGACGTATTTTATCCATTTTGTTGCTGTTGTAGATGGAGTTAGTTTGTGAGGATACAGAAAGCAGTTGGCCTCTGTTGTGCTGGATCCGGCTCAGTGAGATCTCATCGCTCCAACTGGATTCTTTGGATTTTCTCAGTGCAGGCCCGACTGTCTGCACTTGAGAAAGTTCAACTCCTGCCTTTTTCAGTGTGGGTTCCTTTATGCCCTTCTCTTGGCTAATTGCCTGGCCTGAGCTTCAGTTTGGTGCTGAGTAGAATGGCGAGGACTGTCCCCTCTTCCCGTTTCTGCTTTGAGCATCTCACACTAGTGACAGTTTAGTTCAGAAGTCACATTGCTGCTGAGCCCTGCCGTCACCCCTCAGGGCAGCACCACTGTGCCTCTGGACAGCCAGGATGTACACACCTCCCACTCCTGCTCGGACACTGCCCAGATGCTCCTGTTTTCACCCACAGACTCCATCAGTTGCTCATATCTTCCTACATGCAGTTTGAAAGACACCTGTGTTCACAACATTTGGAGTCCAGTTTGGAGACCTGATCCTTTTGTAGTAGTTCACCAAATGTCTGCACTTCACTGATCACATAATAAAGCGATCCTAAAAGATTGTGGTAGTGGAATGAGGTCCACATGCCATAGACCCTGTGTGGCCTGGCGGGGTTGCGGGGATCTAGGCCTCCTGTGGATGACTGCATGAAGCTGCTTCGTCCTCGTGGGCTTGGGACACAGCATTTGTGTGGTACCCACCCCCAGTGTGAGTGAATGCTGTGTAAACAGTTGTTGCGCTGTGCTGTCAGAATGTTCGTGTGGGCTCACCACACACACGTGTCACACACAGGCCACAGCGTAACTCCAGGCCATGCCCCCAGCATTGACAGTATGTGATCCTTACATACCAACAGTGAGGATGAGGGATGCACAACCTCTCGTCTGATACAAAGCAGAAAATTTAATCACATGAAACTCCATCAGGAAATAGCCTTTGTAACTTAATACTATGATTTGTCTAGGTTATTCATAGGGTGGTAGCTTCATAAACTGCTTGGTCTTTTACGGAGTGGGGGCTTCTTTGCTCCAGGGTAAGCTAAAGTTGCTGCCTTAAAACCTTCACCTGCAGACGGGCCTGGCGGTACACACTGAGAAACCGTAGCACTCTGGAAGGCTGAGGCACTCCTGCCGGGTTCATTCCATCCTGGGCACCCTAGCACCTTAGTGAGCTCCTGTCTCAAATGAAAACTGAAAAGGAGCTGGAGGTGTAGCTCTGTATGAAGGCCCTAGGTTTAATCTCCAGTGCCATGAAAACAAAATCAAAATAAACTTTTCCCCCTTCTTCCCATATGAGTCCAGGTCTCCCCTGTGGCCAGGCCACAGATGTGCCTCTGTTACACTGCCTTAGCCAGGCTCTCACAGCTTTCTCATGATGCCCCACACAGATCACCGGAGGCGCAGGTTTCGTGGGCTCCCACCTCACGGACAAGCTCATGATGGACGGCCACGAGGTAACAGTGGTAGACAACTTCTTCACGGGCCGTAAGAGGAATGTGGAGCACTGGATTGGCCACGAGAACTTTGAGCTGATCAACCATGACGTGGTGGAGCCCCTCTACATTGAAGGTGAGGGATACCCGCTCATCCTGGAGGAGAGTGGCAGCCTCCCCAGGCTGCCTGGGGCTCTCGTGATGTGGCCATGCTGAGCACATGCTGTGTCTTGCTTTAGAAGTGGTCTGAATGTGCGCTGTCCTGGCTCCTGTAGTGAGCCGTATTTGCCGTGGGTGAAGCAGACATCTGGCTCCTCTGGTTTGCAGGTTTGCACTTCCTGGATCTGTTGTAGACTTTGGTAGTGCACGTCTTGCTGTGGCCTACTGTGTGACCCCGAATTTGCTATGTGCCATTCTTTACCCTTGGGACCTTTGGAGTTGATTAGGTTGTGCAAGTAAAATCTCCAGTGCCGTAACAAAGCCCAGGAGCCAGGCCCAGCAGTACAGGCCTGTCATCCCAGCACTCTAGGAGGTGAGGCAAAGGGTAGCAAATTTGGGCCCTGTCCAGACAGTTGGCAAGACCCTATCTCAAAATCAGATTTTGGGCAGTGACAACCCTTGAGCAGGAAGCTGCTGGCCCTGGGTTCATCCCCCAGCACCACATAATAGCTGAGCATAATGGTACACACTCGAGAGCACTCGGGAGGCTAAGGCAGGAGGATTGCTGTGAGTTCTAGGCCAGACTGGGCTGCATAGTTCAGGACCAGCCTGGATGACAGAGCAAGACCTTGACTCTAAATAAGTAAGAAAAACTAAAAATGGGTTGGGGGTTTAGCTCCGTGAAGGCCCTGGGTGAATCCCTAGTACCACAAATGGCAAAGGGAGGGAAGGTTGGCAGGCAAGCTGGCTGTCCATCCAGAGGTCCCCTTCACCCCTTCCTCGGTGGGGCATAACAGGAGGGGGCCATCTGTAAGCAGGAAGGGATTTCTCGCAGACATTTAACCTAGTTTGCCATCGCTTTGGCCTTGGACTTGCCAGTTTCCAGAGTTCTGGGAAGTCTGGTTCTTTGTCTGAAAGCCATGGATTAGTGCATTCTGTCACAGCAGCTGAGTGGACAGGGACAGCATCCCTGTTTCCCAACAGGTATGAAGCGTGAGCTACTTACCTGTGGGCATGTTCAGCCTCCCACAGACGGTTAGCTGGTGTAGATGCTGCTGCTGCACTGAGACTCTCCAGGGTCCCCAAGGTGTCCAAGGCTTAGTCTTCAGGCAGTGCTGTTGGGAGGCGGTACAGGAGGCGGATCCTTGGGACGGTCTGCAGGCAATCAGGATATAGCCTCTAATGCTCTGGATGTCCTCTTGCTTGTTGCTTCCTGGCTTGGGACATAGGCACTTTCAGTCTACCACGTGCTGTCTTTCAGAAGCCCAAGTCATGAGGCCACCAGGTGTTTGGACTGGAACCTCCAGAATTGTGAGCCAAACTAATAGTTTCTTCTGTGAAAGTTAATTATCTCTGGTATTTTGTTGTAGTTACAGAGAGCTAACTAATGCAAGTACTGAATTAATAATGAAATCCCACCTACAAGTGTTTAAAGACCTCTAGATACTTCGCCACTTTAAAGGGTCATGGTTTGAGGCTATCACAGTTTGTGTAGTGGCTCCCAGAACAACCCATCCGTGTCATGACCTCCAGAACTTCTAACCATATCAACCATATCCATACGTGGACAGTGGTAGGTCTCTGCATCTGTGATCAGGCAGGGGTCTCTAGGTGATTCTAATCTGGTTACCAGCATGGGTCGCATTTCAGTGTTAGGAGTGGCTTTATAGTGACCCAAGTAGAGAAGACACCGACACCAGGGGGAAGAGGAGGCTGGGTGAGGACAGCACAGGTGGGCAGCCAGAGAAAGGAAGCGAGGCACATGCCACACCAGGCACTGGGAGCAAGGGTACCCAGGTGCACAGTGAAAGCATAGCCAGGCACATGCCATGCCCTGCCAGGCAAGCAGATAATGTGTGGCCAGGTGCACAGAGAAAGGGTAGCCAGGCACACCTGTGCCAGCCCTAAGCATTTCCGCCCTTGCCACCCTTGTGGTACTTTAGTCAAAGCAATCACAGGAAACCCGCCAGGGCCTTGGAAGGTCCTCCAGACTGCTATAGGGGTGTGCTGAGAATAGCCCCCAGCTGTCATCTCAGAGCCCTGCAGGCTGCCACAGACTGGACCTCCCTGTTCTCCATATCTGACCAGCCTTCAGCTCTGTGGAGGTCCCCACCTAGAGTCCTGGAACCCACCCACTGTGCCAGGGCCAGGTGTAGCCAAGCTGAAGTCAGCCTGGGTGACCTGATGTGAGACTAAGGGCTGCTGCAGTGTCCTGCCCTCCTACGTCTCCTCCGTCCCAGCGGTGCCGCAAAGAGTAGTGCTCACTGTGCCAGAGCCTGCGTTTGTTGAGTCTTTTGGAAAGTTCTCTGACATTTTGTTATAAATACCTTTGAAATTATTTTCCCGTGTAAACAAAGCCCAAGTATGAACTGTTGCAGATCCTACCATGTGTCCCCCATCGTTGGCTGGTGCTGCTTCCACATCTGCAGTAGGAGCTTTGAGTTCTGTCTTTCAGAACCACCAGCAGCCAGGCCCAGGGTGCAGGCCTCTCATCCCAGCACTCTGGGAGGCTGTGTCAGAAGGATCACAAGCTCCAGTCCAGCCTGGGCAACCCCGTGACTTAGCGAAACCCTGTCTCAAATATCAAAACTAAAATATGGTCCGGAATGTGACATAGTGCAAAGGCCCTGGGTTCCATTCCAAACTGCAAACAGACTACCAGCTAGATGTTCTACTAGAATGATAGAAAACCAGCAGGTCAGACATACTTGTGTGTTTGCTGAAAAAGTGAGACTTTCTACCATGTCAGTTTACAGAAGAAATCTTGGTTGTTTCATATATCCAGTTTTTAAATTTGCCTTATTTTTTAGTCTTTCACAGGAGGAATGTTAACCTTTGGGTGTAGATTTAGTGGTTCATCCCTTCTAGCTTTTTTCCTTTCCAATTCATTGAATTTTTGCAATTTAATATGGAGAAATTCCAAAGGTCACTGTATGTATAAAGATATATAAAATATAAATATGTGTTTACTGGGGATTAATTTGTTATAATATTGAAGTAAAACTAAAACTAACGCGGTGAAGAAAATTATGCAAGCACTGGATTCACTGTACAGTGTGTCCCCAAAGTCCTTGTACACAGGAAAAACAAACTCTGGGGCTCCCTGCTCTCACTGACTCCCTCTCTCTTACTTCTCTTTGGTACCATAACCATCCCAACCATACTGTAACCATCAAATGAACCTTTAACATAATCTGATATTTTAAAAATAGGCACAGTATTTTTTTTTCTTTTGACTCTTTTTGTTTGGTTACATCTACTTGGAATTTACCCTGACATAGCTGTTGTTTCTGAAACACGGGAGACTTTTATCTAGATAGGGCACCCTGTGGCCACTTCCTTCCGCTTGGGCTTCTTGGTGGGTGGCTGCGGGGTGGCTGCTAAGTGGCTGCTGGGCTGTTGAGGTCATATGTGTGCAGAATCTGGCAGGCAGAGTTCAGGGAGGTCCTTCATGGTACCATCTCTGGGTGCTGCCATCTGAGATAAACCAGGACACCACAAGGCAGTCCCCATAGGAAGGGACAAGCCACTGGGAGATGGAGGTCCTGTTGGAGGTACTATAGGGACCCCTCGGGCTGTATCATGTGAGCCCTAAAAGCAGCAGCCAAGGATGGAGGGGTCAGGCAGAAAGACCAGAGGAAGAGATATCGGGGCTCCAGGCAGTAGGGCTTGCTGTGCAGAGGGACCTAGCCCGCAGCATGGCAGCCTGCGGGACCCCAGAGCAGTGCCCAGCTGGTGTCCAGCAGGAGCCCGGCTGCAGGCCACGCTCCTTCAGTGACAACTGCACTTGTGCCACTACTTGGCTTTACACTTGGCAAGATGTTTTATTATAGAGTGAAACTGGGTTACATGATTTCCGTACTAGGGAATCCAAAACCTAGTGGAAGGGCTCCGTTAGTGAGGATGTGTTCTTCCACTCGGAGCTCTCCAGAGCTGCCCGGGACACTGCCGTTGCTAGTCTGTGTCCAGCACATGGGTGCACACATGCATGCACACATGCACCATCTACACACATACACACGCTGGCTCTTTACAGTTAATCATTAGCATACATGAGTACACACGTGCACACACACAGTAGAGTCCTGATCACCACACATGCACACTGGATCCTACAACAGATGATTTGCACACATGCACTCGGAGCCGTAAGATGAACAGCTGTCCTTGGCTCAGGGCTGTGAAGTCTTGTAGATCCCTGCCTGGGTGCCACACTGTCCCTGTCCTCCTGTCCCTGTCCCCGTACTCTTTCTATCATGCCAGTCCTGCCTTGTCCAGCAACGGCAGAACTCATGGCCTTCCCTACCCCCGTGGGCCATTGTCCGGGACTGGCCGCTTCCCAGGCCATCCGGTGTACCTCGGCAAGCCATGGAGAACGGCACCTGTGCAGCGCGCTCTCAGTCCTCAGCGGATCAAAGCCAAGTCGCCCAAATGTGTAAAAGGAGGGAGGGTGGGGCTGCAGGGGGTGTTGGTAAACTATGACATGCATGTGCAGATCTGCTAATGTGTAGAACCAGTGCACACTAACTAAGAAGGTATGGGTAACCCCAGAGCCGAAAGAGGGAAGAAGGCTGGAGCAGCCAGACCACGTGGAGATGAAATGATAACGCGTCTGTGTAGCGTGTGGTCAAGGGAGCACGTGTAAGCCGTGGGTGGGTGGCCCTCTGCGGATCTCTCCTGCCTGTCAAGCCAGGAGCCTGCACAGCCCACGTAGCGTGGGAGTTCTAGCTCAGAGTCCTGCAGAGTGCTGGGCGTCCCGTCCTGTGCCAGGTCTGCTGAGCTGTGGGTTTGGGGTGACCCAGGAGTCACCTGCTTGCTGCAGTGTTACCTGCTTCCCCATGGTGGAGCCTTCATAAGGGTCAGGCACAGCAGTTTCTGCTGTGGGGCGCCCTCTAGGAATTCCTAGGAGGCCCCGCCTGCCTCACTGTCTTCTAACATTTCCCCGGGGTGAAATGAACCCGCCACCTCGGGGAGACATGTGGTAGCTGTTAACTGCAGTTCTTCTGGGCTTCTTTCCCGAGGCTCCCCTTTCTCCAGCTGAGGTCACAGCCCCTGCCTTATGAATGCGAGGGGTTGCCGCAGGGCTGTGTGCAGTCGCCCTCCACAGGTGCCCGGTGTCTGCGTTTGCATGGGCACCTGCCTTCCCTTCCGCCCCTCCTTTCTGCCCCGCTCAGGCTTCTGAATGTCATGCTCGGGTTTGGGGCACCTTGAACCGCGTGCTGGACGTGTCGCCGTGTCTCCTGAGCCACGTGGGTCATTAACGTTCCTCTGCTGCCTTCCTGGGGCCGGTGGCTGTTGACGCCTCTCAGTGTTTGTGGGGCATCTTTTGTTCTTGGTTGTTTACTTGGGCTCTCAGCTCTCCCTCCTTCCCTCCTGTCCTAATTCTGTGCCAGATTAATTAAATCAACAACCACAAGTACCATGTCCTTTTTAGGATGGGAGCTGATGTACTGCCGTCCCTGTAGCTGGCAGAGCTCTTTCCCAGGGGGAAGAGACGGGGAAGATCTTGGTCCTTGTGGGGTCTGGGGCTTCTTAAATGGGCTGCAGTGCTAGAGATTGACTTCAGAAGAGGATGTGGACCCCCAGCTTTCTGGAAATAGCAGCAGGACTAAAGTGTCAAGACAAACCCCAGCAATAAGCCATGTGCCAGCTATTCTAAGAAGTGTTTTCTTTTTAACTTAAACATTCAGTGTTTTACTGTTTTGTACTTACACTTCCGGTATGGCTTGCGTACAAAGACAACAACAAGTCTGTTTCTCCCACAGTTATGAGTCTGGCTCTAATGTCACATTTGCCTCCCAGGCCCAACATGTGTACTTGCAATATGCTTAAATCTGTGTCCAGAAAATCGTTCTCTGTTGTGAATGGTTTATTTGGGGTGAATATATTAGAAAACAGGTAACTGTCACCAGATGGAGTGAGTGGGGGGTAGGCTGGGATCTGTGCATTCTCACATAGACTTGCCATTTTGGTGGAAAGATTTTCTGGTTAAAAATCATTTTCTATAAAGAATAATGTATTAAACTAGAATCCAACTGAAAGATGCAGTGCTATCTTCAATTCACAGTGTGATCTCCAGAGTTCATTTTTTTAATGGTTTTTGTGGTTTTGGTGTTCTTTTGTATTGGCTCGGACACACTGCTCTGTCCCTCCTCCAGTGGACCAGATCTACCACCTGGCATCCCCAGCCTCACCGCCAAACTACATGTACAATCCCATCAAGACGCTGAAGACCAACACGATTGGGACCCTGAACATGTTAGGTGAGCTGCTAGTCTCCTGCTTGGACCTGGTGGGAATATTCTAGGCAGTTCTGAGTCTGGACCTCTCCCTTACCAGGCCCCAGTGGAACCCTGAGACCTCTGGTGGAACTCTGCCCATCATGTAATGTGACACTATTCCCATCTGATCTGAGCACTTTCTTGCACTGTGGCTGTCACTTTTTTGCAGCCATTCTGGAGGTTACGGTGACAAGGACTTCCCATGTGGCTTTCCAGGAGAAGCCAGAAGATACAGTAGCACAGTGTGCAAGGAGTTGTTAGGAATCCCATAAGCCACAGCTTGGTGAGCCAGTGGAGATTCTGCACCTGGCCTGGCCTAGACATCTGAGCTCAGGGCCGCCCACGAATCTGTCCCATTTACTCATGACTTTTATTTTACTTTGGTCTAAGGCAGTACCAGTAGGAGTAGGTGATGTGACTGTGACTACTAGGAGCTGCCCTGTGAGTCAGTGTCTCGCCTCTCTCACCATGTCTCTGCTCTCCCCAGGGCTGGCGAAACGTGTGGGTGCCCGTCTGCTCCTGGCCTCCACATCAGAGGTGTATGGAGGTGAGTGGGTGGCCCTCCTTGTGCCTGCTGACACTGGGCAAGGCCCTCTGTCCACGGTGCAAGATTCGGAGCCTGGGACTCATGCATGTGAGGCCTGCCTGCTCAGTCCCCCTGTATATAATGGCCCAGAGGCGTCTGTCCCTGCCTCTGTGGTCGCCAGCCTGCTCTTCCCAGCAGGGTGACCCTCCTTCATGCCCTCTGGACCCACTACTGTGATTCATAGGAGTGGATTGTCCATTCTGCTCTGAGAACATCTCAGAGGCCATGCTCACTGGGATGGCTTTGCCTATTTGCCTAGCCCCGGCCCCTCCCCTGGAGCCCCCATCACCTTCCTCTACAAGCCCCATCTCCCTCTCCTGGGATCCCTCCATTGCCCCTACCTGGCTTAGGTCCTACAATGGAAGCAAACTCTGATTTGAGGCATTTTGTTCATTTTTCACATCATTGTTCCACACAAGAGGAATGTAGAAGTAAAAGGGTAAACTTTGAAGAGACATTTACTCAAGTTAGAGAACCAAAAGAAAAAAAACTGACAACATAGAAATTCTTTGAACTACTGTCACATTCTTTGTAACTCCCCCAAAAAGCTCGCATGTCCTCTTGATATTCTGGCTGCCCAGGGACAGAATCTGCCCTTCCCTGCCCCAAGCCTCGTACCAGAGACAATGTCCCCTTCTTTCCACCTGCCCCCTGCGTTGCCTGCATTTTTGTTAAGATCTGGTGTCCTTTTGGTTTTTGCTTATTTTTCTTTTTTCTTTTTTTCTTTTTTTATTTTATTTATTTATTTGTTTATTTATTTATTTATTTATTTTTGCAGTACTGAAGAGGAAACTCAGTGTTTTCCCATTTTTATTTTGATTTTTGAGACAGCATCCTAATAAGTTGCCAGATTTCCCAGGCTGGACTCAAAACTTGTGATTCAGCCTCCCAGACTGCTGGGATGACAGGTCATGCCACCAGGCCTGGGCCCTTAGGGTTCTTAAGCAACTTGAAGGTGCAATGCTTTCAGCCCACCAGTTGATCTACTCTGCCATCTGATTAAAAAAAAAAAAAAAAAAAAAAAAAACACTTGGGTTTTTTGCTTAGTTCATTAACTTTGCAAAATGCAGATCAGGTAGGGGACAATTGGAAATCATGTGTGACTTGACCCTTGTTTTTTCATACAAAGTGGTTCACCCCTGTGTCTTTCCAGCATGATTTTGTGAGGGGTCTTTTCAAGGAGTCTGGCGCCCTGGGTACTCCATCACTCATGGTGCCAGGGGAGGTGCCAGGAGAGGACTGAATGGGGGTACCCAGCCTGCCCTCCTCCTCTGCCAGAAGTTGAGGATTATCTCAGTGGTCTGGTTTGCCTGGCCCTTGCCGGAGAGCCCTGGAGAAGGGTCTGGTCTTCTCTGAACTTAACTATGTTCTCAGGGAGGAGCCTCCTCTGCTGCTTTGTAGGGGAACTTTGAGCCACAGACAGGAGCCTGTGATGTGTGTGATGTGGGCTTGTGAGCAGCGCTGGCCTCCTGGAGCACTGCTGGCTGGTCCACACCTTCTGATTGCCAGCCCCATCCCTGCCCAGACCCCTGTCCTGCTGAGGCTGAGCTAAGGTGTCAGATGCAGGGTGAGAAGAGTGAGGAAGGAGCCCCTGCATCTTTGTTCAGATCTGTTGGCAAAACTTTATGCAGTGTTTTTCTACAGTGATTGGGCTCACAGCACGTCTGCGGTTCTTGATGTGCTAGATAAACTAGGTATTAATTCACACCCAGAAAATATACACTGAGTGAGGAAAGAATTCATTACTTGGTTTCTTTAAGTAGGCCAGCCCCGGTGCATCTGGAAGTAGCTGATTTATACTGAGCAAAGTGGGTTAGAATTCAATTTCCTGATGGACAGTGAGTCCCTATGCCCGCCCTGCCTGCAGCTCTCCTGGTCGCCCTGTTCTGGGACAGTATGTGGAAACACACTGTGTTCCATAGATATGCTGTGTTCTTAAATCAGTTCCACAAATACATGTTTTACCTAATACAGAACTGAGTGTCGTATCTCCTCACGCGATAGCGTGTGGCAGCATGAAAGTTACCCTGGAGTTGGAGGAGGGGGAGGCTTGAAATCAAGGGGCTCTGCTCTCCTGCCTCTCTCTTGTCACCACGTCCTCTGGCCTGGCAGAGGCCCTGGGTCTCCCCCTCTGGTCCCTCTCTGTCCTCATGAATGACACTTGACTCAGGGCCACAGCTCTGGTTAGCATCGTGAGAGTGCTGTTCCTTGTGCATGTGACCTGGAAAAAGTAGATGAAAACAGTCCCGTTTCCTCACCCACAGATCCCGAAGTGCACCCGCAGAGCGAGGACTACTGGGGCCACGTGAACCCCATAGGCCCTCGGGCCTGCTACGACGAGGGCAAGCGCGTGGCCGAGACCATGTGCTACGCCTACATGAAGCAGGTACGTGCAGTCAGGCGGCAGAGGTGGGGGTGGCCCGGGAGTCCTCAGTGGCAGTCTGTCACAGCTCTGCTGATGGGTCTGTGTGCTAGAAACAGTCTCCTGGCAGTGGGCTCTGAGGCTGGAGCGTGCCTAGGACTGGACGGCTGTGGACAGTCCACTGCTGTATTGCCACTTGCCCACCTGTGGCCACCTCGCCCTTCCAGACCTCCGATTTCTTGGAGCCTCCAAATGAGCAGGAATTTTTTAACTTTCTTTTTGGACATCATGTTAAGTGTGAAAATGAACTCATGGTGCGTGAATGAGGCCTCGCCTGGAGCCACTCTTTATGTTTCCTTCCTCTGGTTTCCTTCTCTGCCGTTTTCCCTGTTGGCTGAAGCTGCTGATGCATACCCACTGTCACCCGTGTGCTGTGGCCCAAGGTGCCCCCAGGCCAAGCGGCTGGGTCCCCACCACAAAGGACAGACAGTCCTGATCACTATCCGGGCTGTTTGTTTCCCTGTGTATCCCACAAAGGACACTTTCCAGAGGCCCTGGGAGTGCTCGCCCCGCATAGGACACCCTGGGAAGATGGAGGACAGCAGGGCCCACCTCAGCCCATGCGCCTCTGCAGTGAGACCTCTCTGGCTGTCACAGCTGCTGCACAGCCTGAGGCCGGCCTAGAGCCACAGGCCCCACATGAGGCTAAAGGGCTCTGTGGAGAGTAGACTTCCTCATGGCCTCAGATGTGAGTTTGTGTCCTGGTCCAAGGATGGTGAAAGCATTATCTCATACAGACCGCCAGCCACCATGCGCTGGTTTCAGGGCCGGAGTCAGTGCAGAACGTGCTCTGGTTTCATCCCCGAACTCTGAGCTCAGTGCTGCTGCAACCCTCATCGTGTCACAGCACCCTGAGCACTGTCCATATGGCTCCCAGGTAAATGGCCTGTGTCTGTCCCACACCCTGGGAAAGAGGTGGGGCTGCTGGGGGCAGAGGTAGCTACAGGGGCCTCAGCCACTTATAGGCTCACAGGAACCCTTGGGCTCTTTCCACTGGCTCGCGTGCTTCTTAGGAACCCACCTCTGAGGGAGCCGTGAGCTGTGACCTGTCAGTCCCCGGCCTGGCCAGCTCCAGGTTAGTAGGGCAGAGGTGCAGCCTGAGTCCTGTGCCGAGGGAGCCATGAGCTGTGGCCCATCAGTCCCTGGCTTGGCCAGCTCCAGGTTGGGAGGACCAAGATGCCAAGTGAGGTCTTGCTGGCAGTGATGACAGTAGCAGCTGGTACTTACTCCTATTGCTGCAGTGCTGGGCTGAGGCTGTCCAGAGAAAGTCATGTGGTGCCCTCGGAGGTAAGGACAGCTCCTCTCTTAGTGTTCCTGTGACCAAGGACATGCAGGCAGGGGGCAGGGACAATGAATTTTAAGACCCCCCAGGTGGCCACACTGTCCCACCTGACCCCAGACTCTGAACTATGCATGCCCCTCTTGTCACGAAGCGGTGTTAAGAAGACACACAGGGACAGCCCCCAACTCAGAGCTTGTCATAAAATTTTACATTGAACTTTCTCCTCCATGGCAAAGCTGCCCGTGAATCTGACAGTTAACACGATGGTTTAGGGGGCACATTTGTGGTTTTAAGAAAATACAGTATCCTGATTACATATTTGAACTATGCTTCTTTGAATTTTGTTTGCTGTAGTAAAAATATAGACATTAAAAATAAGTACCTAGAAAAAGATGCACGACAGACCCAGCCATGTCAAACATCACTGGCCCGTGTCCTCCCTGCCTTCCAGCTGCTGACCTGTTTGGGGCACTGTGTGCTGTTGAGGTTCTACTCCAACAGGTCTGTTTCTCAATAGAACAGAGATAGGGGCACAGGTGAAGGAACACTTTAGAAAGGTTGTACATCCCTTTTGCCCCAAGATAAAGCTCTTGTTTTTCTCCTGATTGGCTGCAAATATTCGCTGACATTGAATTCTCTGTTTAGGGATAAATTTACAGAATGTATCATCTGAAGAAAGTAGCTTTTATATCTTTTATATCTTTTATTTTTATATCTTCCCCTGCCTGACCAATGGGCTCACAGCTTGCCTTACGGAATGCAGGAGCTGGAGCCTTCCATGCTGAGGTCTGGGCCAGCTCCAGCTTCTGTGGCCGAGCTCGATAGATTCCCGGCTGATTTCCAATGAGCATATCATAGACTCCTAACACGAGAGACATTTTCTGACATTTTCTACGTGTTTCCTGTGCAGGCTTTAGAGGTGCAGATTGGGAAGGAGGTGTACCTCCCTGACCCCCTGGGCCCCTGCCTCTCTGCCTCACCTCCTCTCTCTTGCAGGAGGGCGTGGAGGTGCGTGTGGCCAGGATCTTCAATACCTTTGGACCACGCATGCACATGAATGACGGGCGGGTGGTCAGCAACTTCATCCTGCAGGCACTCCAGGGTGAGCCGCTCACGGTAGGTGCCAGCGTGTGCCTGGGGTCTTCCAAATCAGGACCAGCCCATGGGGAGGACAGGCCTGGGAACCTTGGCTCAGAGACTGTTTCCCACTTACCACTTAGTGCTCAGCTCTTCTTCTTGCACTCACTGCCCTTGTCAGAACAGAGCAAGGTACACCTGGATGGACGCAACCGGCCAGCAGATCCACGGGCACGCTCATAGTTCACTGTGGCAGCCTCCTGCTCAACCTTCGTTGTTGCTCCATTGGCCCATTAGCCAGGGGGTGCCCGGAGTTGGGCTACTGAGCAGCAGCCCAAGGCAGGGCCAGTGAAAGGACCTGACCCGTGTCTGGCTCTTACTCTGGGTGCAGCCTCCTCCCCTCACAAGGTTCCATGGCCCGGTGTGCGGAGGACAGCAGTGGCTATCCCCCCAGACGTCCCCTGTGGGGCCGGGACTTCTCCCTCCACACTGTCTCACCCTCGTCCCCCCAGCTGCCTGCAGAAGAGCAGCCAGCCCTTGTGAGTTTTACAGAACCGTCAGGTTTGTCCTCTGTCCTGCCCTTCTCTGTACCTTCCAGTTTTCTTCCTATCACCTGCTGCAGAGTCTTCATTGTTCCTACCACCTCCAGGCCTTCTAGTTCCTTTTCACTTGGGGTTTGGTGGAAATCCAGAGGACATATATCCATTTTTCTGAAAATCCAGCACACAGTTTGTGTACTGATTGAATGTATTTCGAGGGGGAAATGAAAACTATTTTGGTGCTCCTCCACTGGTAGGACTGTACACAGGGGAGCACGTCCTAAGTCAGGGCCGTCCATCCACGGTGGATGGACCCGCGTTCATCACCGTTATTTAATCTGTCATCATGTAATGCTCTGGGCCAGTCTGTGGGCCAGGGGGACCCGATCACCTCACTTTCCCCATTAGTACAGGACAGTAAAGCACAAAGGTTAGATGTGGCTAAGCAGGCGCAAGCTGTGCTGGAACCACAGCCCCCTCAGCCTGGCCTGGGTATATGCACCCTCAGAGGCTAGCCCTCCAGCAAAGGCAGCCTTGTAGGGCTCCCCTCCCCAAGGACAGGCACAGTTCACGGGCAAGTCTCATGGAATACATTCCAGGAACATGGTCCACACCCCAGCAGAGGTTCCCTGTGGCCCGAGCCAGCTCCATCCCTCTTCTGAGTGTCACCTCAGTGGCATGGGCAGAGGCACTGTAGTCGCCAGGACTGTCCTTGCCACATCCCAGGGCAGATCCTGCAGCTTACCCGATGGGCTGGTTGGGTGGGTCCCAAGTCTCGGCCCCTTCCACACTGCCACAGCCCTTCTGATTCCTGCTGTGACTCCTGGCCGCCTCCTTCCCACCTCAGTGCGTCTTGGCTTGAGCCAGAGGCAGAATCAGCCTTTCAGGGACATCAAAAGCTTGTACTGCTCTTGGCCAAGCACAGCTCAGCCTCCTCCCTACTGTCCTGCCTGCATCTCGGCACCCAGGTCAGGTTCCTTAGCCCCTTGGTCTTGCCCATCTTGTGTCATTCTTTGAGCATCTTATTGGTCAGTCGCCACCTTTCCAGGGGAGCCTCCTGCATCACTGTCTCTAAGGAAGCACCATTTTGGTGACCTGCAACGATGTCATTGTTTTCATTGCTTTTGGTACCAACTGAAATACTAATCTTCTAGCTCTCTCCCACCCCCACCATGCCTTGTAGCACAGGGCTAGTCCTTGGGGACCTGGGACTTACAGTCCCTGGCCCCAGAACTCAAGAAGTGGATCAGTATTGGCCACATTAGCTATCGGGCGCATGATTTCCTTGTGATGAGTGATGGTGGCTGGGTGACCTGTTCTGAAAGCCTGCAGTCCCAGCTGTTACCACAGGGTGACACTGGCCAGCACTCTTAGGTTCCCCCAGATGCTCTCGTTGGCCTCAGTATCCACAGGTTCTGCATACTGTCAGCCAACTGCAGATGGGATGTGTTGGGGTGAATAGTGTCAGCACTGAACATGCACAGATGTTTTTTCTTGTCATTGTCCCCAAACAACACAGTGTACCAGTTCCTTATGTCCTATTGACATTGCACTAGGTACTAGAATAAACCTAGAGAGAGTTAAAAGTGCTGGAGGATAGACATAGGTTCTGTGCAGATGTTACAGCATTTTGTGTCAGAGACCTGAGCATCTGTGGATGTGAGGATCAGAGAGTGTTCTGGAAATGGCCCTGCAGATCCTGGGGGACACAGTATTTGAGGTTTGGAAGGGCTCATGCTCAGGACCCTAGCCCCTGTGCCCTCCCAGGAGTAGCCCTGCACCCTCTTCCTCACTGTACCCCTTGACTCTCCCTCACACACAGTCAGGCCTGCTTTGTCTGCAGGTTGAGCTGCCTGTGACCTGCTGGGAAACAGCCGCTTCGCAGAGCCAGGCCCAGGACTGGGAGGGGAGCCTCCAGCCCTCGGAGACATGTATTGTTGGTTGCAGTAATAACTCAGGCATTGCCTTCAGGCCTGGCAGCTCTACCCAGAACATGCCAGGCCCATCTCTCCGGGACACCTCTAGTGGCTGGTGGCACAGTTCCCTGGCGGGTCTTCCGGCGGATGATTTGTGTCCTCTTGTTGAATAGAATTCTGATTCTCACCCAGAAGGTGATGAAGTCTCTTGTGCCTTTTCAGGCTTTCCTGTCCAGTGGGGTCTCTTTCTTATCCTTGTCAGACGGCTCCATGGAGAAGGCTGGGGAAGTGCCAGACTGCCGCCACCCATCCTGTCTATAAGGACACTATTAAGGAAGGGACCTGGCAGATGTATCCGTCCCACCTCGGCTGACACACATATAACAAGTCACACTGGGGAGGAGAGACCTCTTAGCTTAGGCCATGACCTCCTGTCCCTGGCCTGGCTGGGTTGGAGCCACCACTTACCCCCCAGCCTGTGCAGAAGTCTATATCTTGCCACCTACAAAGGTCAGACTCTAGGCATATACAGCATCCTCCATACCACCATGATGGTGCCCACTTTTGGAATGGCAGCTCACATGAGGTCCCCCCAAAATTGGCAGTGGATTTTAAGCTGAATCACATAACAACTTGCACTATTTCAGTTTACAGGGTATGATCAAAAAGTGTGGTGTGTGTTTAAGTAAAATTACTACAAGCCAAGCCCAGGGCACTGGCCTGTAATCCCAGCCCTGTAAGATCTTGGCTAAGGCAGGAGAATCACACAAGTTCAAGCCAAGTCTGGCCATCTTAGCAACTTGGCAAGACCCTGTCTTGAAATCAGAAAAAATAAAAATAGGCTGGAGATGTAACTCCGTGTGAAGTCCATGGGTTGGATACCCAGTATTGGGAGAAAAGAGAAAGAAAAAAAAATATTACTGTAGTAATAAATGCACTGCCACGAATCTCCCTCACTTCAGACACACCTAAGTTCCCTGAAACAGTTGCGGAAGTTGTCTCCCCTGAGCATCTTTGGTTGCTTGCACTGTTGTGGCTGATTTGAACAATTTCCCCTTTGTCACCTTGACTTTGGAGAAGAGCCAGAAGTCACCCAGTGCCAGATCTATTGAATAAGAACATGATGTCTTGTTTTTACAAGCTTGCCTTTCTATTGGGTGGCACTCAGCAGCAACACTCACTGTATTTTTTTATTATCCTTTATAAAGACACTCACTAAAGAGGACATCTATGCCCCCAGAATCCCAGCTGTCTTTGCAGCTGATAGGGCCCTAGGCATTTTCACTTTGGGTTTGTTCCAAAGAGGCAGCATCTCTCCTGGCCACCCTCCTGCCACCACAGGCCCACCGCAGCTGCAGGTCAGCTTCCCCTGGGATCGTGAGACTTGGAAGTCCCCTAGGGATCTCTCTTTCGGTCTCCTCATCTCAGCAGAGGTACAGGTTCAGTTTCCTAATCTGAAAATCTATACCCTGAGGGGCTCCAGTATCTAGAGCCTCCCTCACTGGGAGCTGTTAGAGTGAGGGTGCCACAGCCCGAGGACCTTTGATCAGATGTCTGTGCCCCATCCCAACCTTGTAGTCAGGAGTCTGCTGAATAAGCCACTCTCGGGTCTAGTGCATGGTGCCTGTGACTCTGAGTCTGGGCTATACATTCAGTGTTGTGAGAACTTAAAAATATGCCTGATTTCACCCAGATCCACACAGCTGACTCTAGGGAGTTGCACAGACCTGAGTGATTTCACAAGGGGACCAGGGAGCACTAAGTGCAACAGGCCTAGGGAGCACAGGCTAGAGAAGGGGACTCACAGAGGCCAGTCAGGCCTAGGAGGCACTAGCTAGAGAGAAGGGGCCTCCAAGAAACCAGTCAGCGGCGAGGGTATGGGCACCCTCCATGCCTGCTCATGGTTGATTAGGGGTTTCCACGGGGCCGTCCATGTGTGTTCCTGGTTGATTTGGGGTTTCCACAGGATCCTCCGTGCCTGTCCCTCGTTGATACGGGGTTGCCATGGCATCCTCTGTGCCTGTCCCGAGTTGACTTGGGGTTTCTGTGATACCCTCCATGTCTGTGCCTCACTGATTTGGGGTCATGCCTGACCCTAGTTGATTTGGGGTTTTGGTGGGACCCTCCCTGCATGCCTCTGGTTCATACAGGGTTTCCACGGGACCTTCCATGCCTGTCCCTAGTAATTAGGGGATTCCAAGGGACCCTCTGTGCCTGTCCCTAGTTGATGTTACTGCAGGATAGGGGTGAACAGGATTCCGGAGAGCCTGCCTCTCTGTCGCCACTCAGGATCCTGGGAGCTGTCCCTTGACCCTGGCCCTTTTTTGGATCACTGTGGTAATGCCAGGAGGTGACCACCTCATCCCTGAGCTTGTAGACCAGTCTGGGCTCAGTGTCCTCAGTTCTCCTTGGCAGCAAGACAGAGACCTCACTGAATGATGTGATTGCAATCTGCATGCAAGTCTGTCACCCAGCCAGGCCCTGGGGTCCTCAGAACCTCAGTCAGTGCCGATGTCTCCCAAGACCCTGTAGGAGCTGGTGCTGTCGGACGCAGCCCTCTGAGGGGAGCCTTTGTTCCTGTGCACTTGACACACTAGGCCTTTCTGCCACCGCCTTGCTGTCAGGTAGAACGTCAGGGAGCTTTGAGCCCGTGTCACCGTCCTTGAGGGGTCTGCTTCAAGGTCAGCACTCTGGGTGTCCAAGGAACCCTGTTTCTCAGGCAAGCCATGTTCCCAGGAGGCCTCGCTGAGCTCATGTCACTGCTCTTCAGGGGTGTTCTCTAAGGGCTGTACCCTGGGTGCCCTGCTTCCAGAGAGGGCTGTTTTCAGAAGGCCTCACTGTAGGTTTCTCTCCAGGTGTACGGATCTGGAACTCAGACACGAGCGTTCCAGTATGTCAGGTAAGGCAGGTGGCTGGGCCCTTAGGGTGGGATAGGGGCAGGTGTGGGGGGAGCTTGCAGACAGCTCAGTGTCTGTTCTTTTTAACGTTATGGTGGGAAAACTTGATGTTCTCTGTTTAAAAGTCGAAATTCACCCCCATCACCACGACTCCTGAGCTGGTCTTGTGCTGCCACCTACTGTCTGTGGGTGGAGTTGCCAAGTGTGGAGGCTGGAACAGGGTTCTACCCAGGCCAAGTGGAGAGCTGCCTCGGTCACACACAGCAGTCATACACAGCCTCACACATACCATATATGATCCCTTTGAACGTGGTTTTCTGTGGTGAGATACTCCTGCTGCACGATGAAACGGTGTCCTCATGTTGAATTCGGCTGGACTAAGCGCAGATAGAGGTACATGCTATGAATAGCTAGCTGGGCATAGCACCTGTGGTTTTGGGCAGTCCTGGTGCGTCTGGCCTTGTGGGTCAGCACAGGTGGTGACTAACTGTAGAGTGCAGTGCACAGTCTGGGAGAAGAGCTACAGTCAGAGCCAGTGTGCCGGAGCTCCACCCACCCCGTGCCGCTCCCGTGGGTCTGGGAGAAGTGTCTCTGGCAGCCTGCACCACTGTAAACTCAGTTTTCTAGTTTGACACCTTTCTTTGCTTTTTAATGCAAGTGTCTACAGGTGACAGTCATTCCTGAAATGCAGCTCAGTGCCTGAGGGCCATCCCAGGACCCTAGGAGTGCTGTTGGCTGAGGCAGTGGCTGTGGGGTGCAGGTCTGAGCAGCCGCCGCCCCCCTCAGCCAGGGCAATCTCACAGACTTTTGTCCAGTTGGACGAAGGACCTAGGTAGGAGTTCCGTGGAATTGTGATCTACTAGGAAGAAAAATAAATTAATACAACATAGAATTTTCCCACAGTTACTTAACATTTGTTCCATAGAAGGCTGCAAGTTAACACGTCACCAGTGGGTTTTTTTCTTCCCACCTGTTAGAAACTTTGGGAATAGACAAAGTCTGGCAGTGAAATCTTGTGGCCCCCTATTGCCCATACAGGAAGTTTGTCTAGGAAGCAGTTTCCTGGGGGCACGAGCTGCTCCTCTCTGTAACTATTTCTGCTTCACAGTGTCCTGGGCATAGAGAGCCCTGTGACAGTGCAGTCCTACAGGGTGAGGTGGGGCCAGACAGCTGTCCACGGGCCATGTGCAGCCTGCAGAATCAGTCGGTCCCATCCAGCCAGTGCAACTGCAGGCAGAGCTTAAATTCTTATAAATCTAGGAGTGTTTTTCCTAGTAACATAGGCTAGTTTTGTTAATTTTGTATGGCCCCGCAGATGATATCATAAATAGCCAAACTGTCCTTAGCAGAAAAGAGGTTTACCACCCTCACTGCAGGGGGGACATCAGGTGACTTCCTGTGGTGCAGTCCATCTTTTGCTGAAGACACATACCATCCCGTCCTCCATCACTACTGGAAGAGGTGTGCACTTTCCCGGGTTGATTAGCATCATCAGTTACTCAGGCTCCCTTGAGCCTGTCAGCTAGCCTAGACTTCCCACCAACCTCACCACCAGTGTGTGCAGATTTTGAGGGGAAGCAGGTAAAACCTTTTCTGCTGGCTGGCCACATTCCAAAAGCTTCACAGACAAACTGTCATTTGCATAGCCACAGATACAGGTTTTTGCAAGCCTGAGGGTGTAACTAAGCTGTTCTCAGAACTCAGTGGCACCCTGCTGTGCACCATCCTGGCCTGGACTTCACATTCTCCAGCAGTCACCTTTCACCCTGACTGCTGTCACACACAGCTGTCTGCCAGGCCAGCATACAGCTGGGGAGAAGGGCTTAAGTAGTTTCCCAAAAACATAGGTGCAAGCCCTTATGGAAAGCCCTCTTTGAGCCAGGCCCAGTGATGCAAGTCTGTAACTTCAGTACTCTAGGAGGCTAAGGCAGGAGGATCACAATTCAAGACCAGCCTGGGCAACTTTGCAACTTGATGAGATCCTATCTTGAAATCAAAAATCTAAAAGTAATCTGGGGCTATAGCTCAGTGCAAAGGCCCTGAGCTCTATCCCCAGTACCAGAAAGAACGGAAGGAAGGAGGGAGGGAGGAAAGAGGAGGAAGGGCCTTCTCTCCACAGTGCCACAGTGTGGGCCCCTGGTGTCCAAGTGAAATGAGGTTGAGGTTTCGGGTTTCCTCATTGGTCTTAGTTACTCAACACCCAATTGAGATCCTTAACTGCACAAAGTTTTACATTTTTAACAAGCTATTAGAACCTGAGAATTAGTTGCATCACAGTAAAAACTGACCATCTTCATAGTACCTACTTGTCATCTGTCCCTGAGCCCATGATGCTAGGCAGGGCCTGGAAGCGAAGTGGCACCCCTTGACATCTTGGCATAGCCGTTTCTGAGCCTTGCATGGCTGGGGTACATCCTCATCCATATAACAAAGGCATGCTATATCGTTTGTTTAAAAAGTCACTTTGTCAAAATGACACTTTGCAAAGCGCTTCAGGTTAGATGTGTGTGATCTCTGCAGTATTGATGTCAAAGTTGCCAGCGAGTGCTATCAGAGGTGTGTGGCCTTACCCACCCCCTCTTGGTGTCAGCCTTCGCAGCTTCCTGTGACTGCGCCCCCACCTCAACAGGACACCCCTTGGGGTGCTACTACCCAGCAGGTTCTGGCGTCTCACTCACAGACAGTGCCCTGTGACGTAAACCTCACAGCCATAATGATGGGCTGACTTGTGCCAGTTTCTATGGAAAGCTCCTCCAGGATCCCCATGGTTTGCATTTGTCTTTGTTCTGATAGAATACACACGTTCGTGCAGAATGTCCATTGTTGGAAATGAAAAGTAAGCACAACCCCACCCAAAAAAAGACACCCCCGCTCCCCCCCCCCCCAAGTCAAAAGGACAAGCAAAACTATTAGGATGTGGGATTTCTTCTTGAAAGTTAGCCTTACCTGTCGAAGCCTGACCAGGATACTGGTGATGATGAGGAGCAGGAGGGAGATTCCCAGATCAACTTCCTTCCGGTCTCCAGGACAGACCTGGAAATACAGGTCCCCAAGAACCAGAGACTTAGGGAAGGTGCTTGTGTTTTGCAGTAAGGTGTCATTTTTACAAAGTAACTTTTTCTTAACAGAGCCACATTTTAAAGCTTCTGAAACTAAGAGCCAAATCTGGGTAAGCGGACACTTGCTCACTCATGTCATCCTCATGACCTGATCAGTCACGATCCATCTGAAACATGCAAATCCCCTGACTCCATCATATACAGTGTTGGGGGCTGACATTCGGGGCACAGGGAGCCACAGACCCCCAGGTCTTGGTGCTATCGGCTTTCTGTGTGACCAGCCAGTATGGGGATTGCATACTGGAGCTCATTCATTTCACTGGGTCATAATTTTAAAAGTAACCATGTGCTTTCAAACAGGTGGCTAAGATAGTTCCCATTAAACACGGGCAGGCTACCATCACAAAACCTCTGCAGGCACCATCTTTCCGGGGCGTATGTCTGTCTTTGTGTGGTTCTGTTTGTAACCGTGAGCAGTCGGCAGCCCAGCCACAGCAGCAAGGCATCCTTGTGTCCATGCTGTTGACGTCTCCACCCCACCTGCTCAGCACAAATCCCCATGCCAGGGTGTCACCTCGCCCATAACATGCTGGTGTTCTACCACCATCCTCATTCCCAGGGGTCATGTTAACGCTCGCCTTCCCACCTGGGCTTTTGTTCTCTGGAAGGGACAGCGTCCCTGCAGGAGGGCTGGCCCCCTGTGCAGGCCCCCAGTGTGCAGACCCCAGTGGGGACACCCTACCTTCTCTCTTCTCTTCCAGTGACCTAGTGAACGGGCTAGTGGCTCTCATGAACAGCAATGTCAGCAGCCCCGTCAACCTGGTAAGATGGTCACATCCTCCACGATCCCAGGGACAGGGCAGGGGGTCACTGCACAGTTGTGCTTGTGGCTTGCTAAATAGGAAAAAACGGAGCAAAGTAAGAGATGGAAAGAAGTCAAACGTCTACAAGGTGTAGGTGAGCAGCAGCACCGTAGTCAGTGCTAGCGGAGCCCCTGCAGCAGAGGGGCCGCCAAGGCGTTCAGTGTGGACTGTCATGCAGTTGGGCCACTGCAGCCAGCACCCAAGCCCTTACTCTTCCTGCAGGCCCAGACCCTGCTGCCTCTTTCACAGGCTTTGGGACCATTGTTCCAGGGGCTTGTCCGGAGCCACCTTCCTGCCTCCTGGGGTACGTGGCCTCGTGGCCATGCCTGCTGGCCTCTTGCAGGCTGCACCACTGCCTTTCCTTCTTTGTAACCAGGCACCTCACGCACACTCCATGCCCGTGTCCTCCCAAGCCCTCTTCACAGGGGAACAGGCCCTGGAGTGGCCACACACAGGCGTGCACACACAGCACACCAGCTTTCCCAAGCAGCGTGCTGGGACTGTCCCTGCAACGGGCTGGCCGCATGTGTGGTGGTCACTGCCTCTGTGATGAAGTCTTGGAAAGCCTTTCACTTAAAAACAGAGCAGGCCTTACCTTGCCTGCGAGCCCCACCCCATGTGGATCAGAAGCAGAGTCACCAGAGGCTCAACACTCTGTAAGTGACCTCCCTGAGCAGCCTTCTCCGTGGATGTCACACGGCCTGCCTTTCCTTTACAGAACTCTTTGCATGGGGACGTTAGGAACTCCTGTCTGAACCATTTGCTCGCCAGGAGCTGGGTGAGGGCAGAATGCTTACTCCAGCTTGAAGTTCTCATCCTCTGGGCGGCCTCCCAGCTTCCCCCTTCCCATGGCTCCGCCCACTCCTGAGTTCCCTCTGGGCTCTGAGGGTCCTCCCTCCTTTGTTCCCCAGTCAGGTCAGGCCCTCCTGCCTTCTCACCCTAGCGCTTCTCACCTGGGGACTTGGAAGCCAGGAGCATTTAGGACATGTAGTTGCCAGACTCCGGTGGTCTCCTGTGATCCCCTGCAGCCACGGGCAGTGTTCTCTTGTGACTGTAGGTGCTGGTCTGTCATGATAGGGGAACTAGCCTCTATGGGAATGGGGCGTGGGGCAGAGGAAGAGTAGCAGGGCTGATGGTGTGTGCGGCTACCTTCCTAGGAAATGTGCAGACCATCCCTGCAGCTGTCCTCTGGTGACCCTGGGTGGATATCTGCATCCGTCCCTCCTGCAGGCTCTCAGCAAAGTGGTGGCCCCGTGTCAGAGCTGACCAGGCACACCAGAGGGAGGAGCATCATCTTAGGAGAGCTCATTCTAGAAACTCAGGCTGTTGTCACTCAGAGTGACACTGGGGTTCCAGAAATCTAGAATGTACAGTTATCCTAAGGCAGGCCTTTGCTAGCAGCCCTCCTAAATCACCCCCACCTGGAATCATCCTTATGCTTGGGTAGCTGAGGGTGGGGGAGGCAGGGTGAAAGGTGGATGCAGGCTGGCACATGGCCGGGCTCAGTCAGTACTGTGGTGGCCCACAGAGCACCTGCCTGGCAGTCTGGGAGCCTGTGAGGGCTCTCATGGGGAGGAGGCTAGTGTCCTGGGGCAGGTACACTGCTGGAGACATACAGCCTGAGAGCCATTGGCCATTGGTGTCATTGCATTTATAACCAGAGACTATCTCTTCCTTAGGGGAACCCAGAAGAACACACTATCCTAGAGTTTGCCCAACTAATCAAAAACCTTGTCGGTAAGTGGGGTCAAGAGCCCTTACACAAACCATCTGCCCACCCTGCCTGCTGATAGTGCTTTGACCAGAAAGTGGGTGATGAGCAGGACAAGTTGGTTCTCTGGACTGAAGCAGAAGTCACCAGGAATGCTTCGTTGTTTCCGAATCTCTTTTCCCCCTTTATGAAACTTTATTTTATTTTATTTTATTCTATACTATTCTGTTGTATTCTATTTTGAGACAGGGTCTCACTCTGCAGCCCAGGCTGGTCCTGAACACACTGTGGAGCCCAGACTGGCCTTAGATTCATGGCAGTCCTCCTGTCTCAGTCTCTGGACTGCTAGGTTTACAGGCATGTGCCACCACACCTGGCTTATGTGGTGCTGGGGAATTGAACTCGGGTATTTAGCGCTTTACTTAGTGCTTGCTAGGCAAGCACTTTAACCGCTGAGCCATTCATCCAGCCCCATTTTTTCTGATTCTTAACAGAGAAGTTGGGTGGGAAGTTCCTGCCTTGTCGCAGGCCTCCAAAGAGTGGAAGAAAGAAACTTCTACCCTGTGTCTGAGCCATGATCATCTCAAGCTGTCATACTGCACAGGAGAAAATTACAATGCTGATCTCACCGATAGGTGAATTTCAGAGAGTAGGAAAGAACTACGCCAGCCTGCGGGTTTGGCGAGTCTGAAATTCTGTTTGCAGACCTGGCCAGGTGTGAGATGTCAGTAGCCATGGGACACTTAGGAAGTACCTTTCTGCCAGGCCTTCCATCTACCCTCCAGATGGGCCCTGCAGCAAGGCAGTCAGGCCTCGCCCATGATCCATGCCGGCCAGCCATCAGTGGTCGGGGCCATGCACTGTGGGCCTGGTTCTGGCCCCCATTGGTCCCCAGGTTCCTCTGGATACATGAGGTGAAGGCCACCTGTTCCCAGGCAGGGTCATTCTGGGACCTGGACACTCAGGTTTGGCCCTTAGGTGCATCCACCTCAGGGTGGCCTATTCCAGTTTCAGTTATTGTATATATCCAGCCTTGCTCAGTGGCATGTCTGCCCTGTGGCCTGGTAGGGTGGTCTGCCTTGGAGCAGGCCCTCACGTGGAGCCATCCCCTTGCCAGGCCTTTTTGGGGCGGCAGAGAGCCTGGGCTCCATACGTGCCAGTTCCCCTTCCACATGCTTCCTGAACCTCAAAGATTGCCTGGTACATGGTTCAGGGCTTTGTGGCCTGCCCCACCCTTACAGCTGGATACGGTGTTACTTTGGTGATGATGACACAGTGTGTCTTGGTGGCTCAGGGCTTTCTCTTTTAAATTCCACAGGAAGTGGGAGTGAGATTCAATTTCTTTCTGAAGCCCAGGACGATCCACAGAAGAGGAAGCCAGACATCAAGAAAGCGAAGCTGATGCTGGGGTGGGAGCCAGTGGTGAGTAGCATGTACCATCCACACCTCCACCTTCGGTGGCCCTCAACAGGGTGGGATTCGGGCTTGTAGGCTGTACAGGGCCTCCAAGCTGCCATGGCCTCACCCCTTAATGCTAGGGAGATGGCTGGGTGGCTGTGGGCTGCTCTCATACAGTCATTGGCATGCTTGTCCACCAGGGCAGGGTACGGGGGCAGTGGTCATTGAACAGACAGGTGCATGACTGGAGGGAAGGAAGACCAAGAGGTGCAGGAGAGGTGGGCATCCCGCCTCCGTGGTGCCCTCACACCGACTCAGACCCTCTGTAACCCTCCCTGCTGCCCACCTGCCTTCCACCTGCTGTCGCTCCTGTCAGGGCCCCGTGGGGCTGCTCTGTTCTCTTCCTTTGGAGCCCTCCCTCAGAGAGACCTGTCCAGGCCAGGCCCCTGCAGGGAAGCCTCCCTGGTGGCCTCAGCTGGATCTGTTCTTCATCTTTTCTTTCTCTTTCTCTCTTGTTTCTGGTACTGCTGGTAGCTGAACCCAGGGCCTTGGCACTGAACTACCTCTCTAGCCCATTTTTTACTTTTTATTTGAGACAGGTCTCGTTAAGTTGCCCAGGCAGGACTTGAACTTGGAATCTTCCCACCATGGCCTCCCTTATTGTAGGAGTGACAGGCTTGCACCATCAGCCCAACCTCTCCTTACATTTTTAGTTGGCAGCTTAGTTACCCTGTTCTCCTGTGCTGCGGGGCTGCTCTGATTTCCATTGCTTTACTTGGCACTGGGGTTGTCATGGGCCCCTCCCGGCATCGGAGGGCAGTGGGGGAGCAAGTGGACCGTCTGCCGCCCAGGAGGGGCAAAGGGCTAGGGTTTTGAGGAAGGTTGAGGTGGTGGGAGGACAGCCTCATCCCTCCCTCCACCACACACGTTATTCTGAAAGGACAAGACATGGAACATAACTTTTAAAGTGATTGTGCTCAGCTGCAACCAGACAAGGTGGGAGGTGTCCTGCTGCAGGATGTTGGGGGCTTCTTAGGGCTGAAGCCAGGGGGAGCAGTCCCTTGTTAAATGATACAGTGCCCTGTGTAAGCAGCTTGGCTGCACCTCCAGCAATAGGCACATGCCCAAGTGTCCCCAGAAGAAGCTGGCTACCACAAGCTGCCTCTTCCGAATGGTGTATAGCTCCAGCAGCCTGCCCTCCCGAGAACATGACCTTGTCCCTCTCACTGTGTCTGTCCCCAGGTTCCACTGGAAGAGGGCTTGAAGAAAGCCATCCACTACTTCCACAAAGAGCTGGAGTACCAGGCAAATAACCAGTACATCCCCAAGCCCAAGCCCGCCAGGATAAAGAAGGGCCGGACGAGGCACAGCTGAGCCCTCGGGGACGGGCTACCCCGTCTCATACTTGCAGAGACAGATTTGGGTTTCATTTTTTTTTTAAAGACTTAAACAGGTGTCATGAAGAACAAACTGGAATTTTTCAGTCTGAAGCTTGCTTTGAAGATGCGGATGTGCCCTGCACTCGCCTAGCAGCTGCGGACCCTGGCTTGCACTTTTTGGATTGGTCCTTTTACATCGTCTAGCCTAGCTGCAGTGGTGCGGGTTTTCGTGTGTTTTGTCTTATGGGAGGGCAAACGTGTGACTGTCGCTGACAGTTTTATTTTTCTGGTTTCTTTATGAAGCTGAAAAGGAACGATAAATGGGGTGAAAAATGCCGATTTTATTTATAAAAGTGGCTACTTATAAATGAGACGCTGTACTATGCATTAAGAAGAAAAGATCCTCACAGTATTGTCAGGTGGGTGGCGCACCAGAGTTCACTTTTGGACAGAGAAAGGAATTCTCTTTGAAAGCTTTATGTTTCTTTTTTAATTCAGGATTTTTCCAAGGTTTAGGTTTTAGCTGCAAACTTGACTTTGAGATTTTTTTGTTACCATGGTCAAGGGTATTTGAGATCACTACTGTGTTGTGCTGCGTACTGGGGGTGGGGGACAAAGTTAACATATTCTTGGTTAACCATGGTTAAATATGCTATTTTAATAAAATATTGAAATTCACCAGCCATGGGCTTCCAGTTGTAAGGGTTGCCTTTCTGCTTTGCATGAGATTTTGTTGAAGAATTTAGTTTCAAAGAAAATTGGGGAAACAGTTCAGCCTGTGTAATAATGTGACTTGATAGGCAGATGAAGAAGCATTTGTGTAACGGTGTGGCGGTGCACTACTGTTATCCGGGCCATGAGGGAAACTGAGGCAGGAGGGTCACAAGTTCAAGTCCAGCCTGGGCAACTTAGTGGGATATGCCTCAAAGTAAAAGATTGTAAAAGGGCTAGGGTGCAGCTTGATACAAAGGCTCCGGGTTCAATCCCCAGTACCACACAAGCAAACAAATTGTGATACTTGAGCTGAACATGTGTCATACAGGGTCCATGTTTCCCAAGGAAGAGCAGAGAGCCTTTCCATGTGGTGGCCCAGGGCCACAGCTGCCCTGCCTGGTCCCGAGGTTACAAATGAGGGCACTTCTGAGACAGCGTGTGAATGTGGTGTGCCTCTCTTCAGAAGGAAAGGGCGAAGGCTTTCATCAGATCATCTGGGGTCTGAGTCGCCCCCACCCACCCCCTGTGCCTCAGTCTCCCCACCCCCACCCTGCCTAGACAGGTGTGCAGGAGGCATGGGCCCATCACTCTCTGCCCGTCCCTCTCTTCCTCTTCGGCTCTCCGCCCCAACACCCCTCTTTTCCCTTCATCCACAAATCATTTCCACTAGGCAATCTTGCTGGCTTGAAGTTTCCCATTGGGATAGGCTGCATTTTAACAGAAGAGCCTTGCTCTGTGCAATAGTGTCCCTGGGGTGGGGGCGGGACCCTGGGATGATGGCGAAGTGAGAGCCCCAGATCGTGCTCCAGCTCTAGGTCGCCAAGGGTCTGAGAAATGTCACCAGCTTCATTTTCATCTCAATGAATTCTGAGACTTTTCTTTTTAACAAAATGCTTATATTTCTATTTTTAAGTGAGATACTTTGTTAGGTACTTGCATGAAGTATCTGAAGGCACTTATACGCTATGTTTGAACTTGTACACTATGTTTCTAACTCCTCTGGTTACACAGAGTGGGGTGACAGGTGTGGCCCCTTTGTAGGGGACACTGGCAGACACTGGTCCCTGTGCCCCGAGTGGCCCTGGCTAATAGTCATCGTAGTTGACGCTGGCGCCATGCCTAAAGCTGTGGGGGTTCTGTGGACCAATGGCCGAGTCCTCATCGTAGTGATGCTGGTAGTAGCCACCATAGTAGTCAGGCCCGTTCCGGTCTCTGTTTAACCAGTAGGTGATGTCGTCCTCAAATTTCTGGAGGAAAAGAAATTGGTGAAAAATATGTATTTAAAGTCACACAGTCCCCTAAAACCACGTCACCCATGTAGCTTTTTCAGTGCTCTGTGGTGCTTTTCTTTAACCATTGTTACTGAGACCAATTCCTTGCTGCTGGGCTTCTGCCCAGAGGAGACCACGGCAGGCGGAGGAGCGTGGGCCTAAACCCCCGAGAACTCCACCCTGCTGCTGGTTCTGAACACACCCCAGAATCACCCCCCAGTAAAATAGGCCGCTGCCAATAAGGACCCAGCCTGGCTCTAATTCGGCCCTGTGCCTATCTCACTGGGACAGACACCATCTGTCTCCCTATCCTGTGCCTGTATTGTACCCAGTAGATGCATAACAAATGTAGTCCGACTTAAGTCAGCCGCTGCACGGACACCCGAGAGCTGGGGACAACCGCGGTGACTCCACTTTCATCTCTCGGGGACCGGGCGTCTGTCCCACCCACACCGTGCAGTGGGCTCCGGGCCCAGGCTCTGGGCCAGGCAGGGGAGGAGGGGCCACCCTGACAATATTTATAGAGTCCCGCCTTCCCAAGGCCTGCAGTTCCTTAGGGACAGATGTGACAGGAGACGTTTGCCGTTAATAAAAAGGAACGGGAGGATGCAAGATTCGAACAATGGGAAAAGTAAGGTTTTCCATTTGGACATACAGTTCTTGGTACTGTGCCGTTCATCGTGCTGTGTAACTGGAGAGGATTAAGGAGCACCGAGCCGACTGGCAAAGCCCCGTTCTGCGTAGTATGTGGATGATTGACGTGAAGGCCAGCCAACTGGAGGGGAAGGCCCACCGAATATGGGTGGCACCAGCCAATCGGCTTGTGAAAGGCCATGCTCGGTTTGGGACAGCCGCAGTCCCTGCCATCGTCTTTGCACACGGGCCTCCGGTTTCTTCAGCTTCCAACGCTCCTGGCCGCGGCTCCCCAGGGCCCTTCCAGGCCTTCGACCCTGGCCGGGCTGGTGTTCGGTCCTCGTTCCCTCCTGTTCTCCGGCTTCCATCTGTGGCCCTGAGCAGTTTCTGGATGCCCCAGTTGTGCAGGCCACCGATGGGCACTGAGGACCCTCCCACCTCCGATCCTGTGAGCCCGCCTCAGACGTCCCCTTGCGTAGTTGCAGGTATATTTTCTACCGATTCTGTTCCTCTGGAGAGCCCTAACTCATACAGCCATGAATCTGTTCTGAAGGGGACACTAAGTTGTGCTAGCAGGTAGTGAAGGTCAACATGAGTTCCCACGGGGACATCCGTGTGTCGATTATGGACGTGAGGCCTCGAGATGAGGAGCCAGGGCAGCTTGGAGGCCGGGGCCAGGCAGCAGGGCCAGCTTCTCTCCAAGGGTGCCCAAGGTGGGCACTGGGAGGCAGGGGAGTGCCGCGAGCTGCCGGTACCTCCTGGGTTGAGTGTCCTGGTGGCCGAGGCTCGGGAATCTGTTACGTTGGCTGTACAATCAGTGAGAGCCCATTGGTGTGACCAGTTTCCAACCTGTTGTGGGGCAACTTCTGATTTTTTGACCTTGAAACAATGTGCAAATGATGTGCACTCAGGATGCGCCATACTTTGGATTTTGAATTTGATTCTCTTCCCAGGCTGTCATATACAATCTGGTTGTCTCTCACGACGCTGAGCAGGCGGCGAACTGCAGCTCCTGCCAGCCTTGACTGTGTGAGGGACAAAGGATATTGTGCAGTGTGCTGTGCCCTGAGCCCCAAGGCTGCTGGTTAGCTCAGAAAATGTGCCCCGCTTGTGATAGCCTCAGCTCACTCTGGGGTACACTCCGTGGAAACCCAGCTGCTCCCTGAGGGCAGGGGAGGGGTCCGCCCACCCCGGCAGGCTCCGGTTACAGACTCCTGGGCCTCACCCTCTGCCCTGGGCTCACAGCACCCCAGCTGGGGTCCGAGGTTAGGAATCTTCTTTCTTCTTCTTCATCTGCTAGGTCTGCCCGCTTCTGCTGCCTAGGCCCACTAAGTGTCTTTTCCTAGGTGACTTGATGGCTTCTCCCCCTTTGGGCAAAGACCTACTTCGCTCTGAAAGTCACTTTGTCTCTTTCCATTATCTTTGCACACATCTTGTTTCTAATAGAGTTGTGTGTGTGTGTGTGTGTGTGTGTGTGTGTGTGCGCGCGCGCACGTGCGCGCTTTGTTTTGTTTTTGTGCATGGGCGAGATGAGTTATTTGAAGGATTCCTAAGCGAGCTGCCCCCTGGGGTAAACGGGTTCCTCAGAAAATCCAATCCTTGCTGAACCTGACAGGCAGCCACGTGTGGCTTGTGATGTCCCCGGATTCTGCCTCCCGTATTGGACGGTGGCAAATTCCAGCTGAGGCCCACACCACAGGTGACGTGACCCAGGGGTAGGCAACCCTGGCCACAGTGGGGTAGTACTTTTGGAGCAAATGGTGCTGCAGTGTGGACAGGCTGTGGGTGTGGCGTCGGGCTTGTGTACCAGAAGCCTGGTCTCTGGTGTGACAGTGCTGAGATCACGGAATCTGCAGGAGTCAGAGCCTTGTGTGCGGATCTGCGGTCACGGGGACCCTCCCCTCAGAAGGGACTAATGCTGGTCTCTTGAGGCCGGTGAGTGCTCAGGGCAGTGGGTTGTGCAGGCTGGCTTCCTGCTGCTTCCTGTCATTTCTTTGCAAATGTTCCTGCTGTTTGCTGTATGTTTCTGTGGCACTGGGGACTAAACAGAGGGCCTTTGCTCCGAGCTACATTCACAGCCCCTTTTTAATTTTTATTCTGAGACAAGGTCTCGCTAAATTGCAAAATTGCCCAGACTGGGCTTGACTTTGTGATCTTCCTGCCTGCCTCAGCCTACCAAAGTACTGGGATTAGAAATGTGCAACACCAGCACCAGCTGTTCCTGCTACAAGGTGCTTGCCAGACCCGGGTCACTCAGGAGTCTCACCCTTGGCCCCTAGCACTGCGAGCTAAACACACATCTGTATCTTATAAAGTACCCAACTTTTGATTCAGTGACAGGAAAGATACTGTAATAGACACAACACGCAATTTTGCGTGTCGTGTCATTCTCTCCCAGCTGGGGCTCTGTCCCCTCGGCCCACCTGCCTCAGCAGACCCAGTCCCCCGGGATCGGCCACCCACCGCCTCGTCGAAGCCCATGTAGAGGAACTGCTGGTACCACTGCTGCACCTCGGGCCGGGTCCGGTCCCACAGCTGCCGCCGCTGCCGCCGCAGGCCACCCAGGAACTCCTTGGCCCGCTTCTCCTCCACGGCCACGGCCGGCTCGGCTGGGGTGGGTGCTGAAACAAAGTCTACCCCCAAGTACAAAGATGACTTCCTCCTCTAGTAGCACAGACCTGTCATGCTAGCACTCTGGAAGGCTGAGGCAGGAGGATTGCAAGTTCAAGTCCAGCCTGAACAACTCGGCAACTTGACGAGCCCCTGTCTCAACTGAACAGTTAAAAAGAGCCTAGGGATATAGTTTGATCTCAAGTACCACAAAAAAGATGACTTTCTCCCCTGAAGACGGCATGCTGTGGTTGTGCTACTCTTTTGTACATGTATATCTACTTAACTGGACACATGGGCGACTCGCTTTCCCTTTCCTTAGCCATTTTCCTGTCTTTGTCCTGGGAAACAGAACTCTACTCTTTCAGTTCTTTGTAAAATAGGTTATAAAATACTGTGAACTATACTTCCCCTCCTGGGCTATGGAACATTAGAACTTATGCCTCCTGTGGACTAGGATTTTCACACCTGTTTGTTAGACGACTTTCCTGTATCTACCAAGCACAAGACTTCCTTCCATCCTTCCTTCCTTCCTTCCTTCCTTCCTTCCTTCCTTCCTTCCTCCCTCCCTCCCTCCCACCCTCCCTCCCTTCCCTAGGAGTTGAACCCAGGCGTTTACACTGAGCTATCTTTCTTTGTTGTTGTTTTGGTCTCTTTTGAGACAGAGTCTCTCCGAATCACTAAGTTGCACAGGCTGGGTTTGAATTTGAGATTTTCCTGAGTGCTGGCATTACAGGTGTACTCCACCACACCAGTGACATTTCTTACTGTGGTGAATCACTGTTATCCATCCCACCCACCCAGTCCCCAGACCAGGACAGCTGTGGCTCCCATCCTCACACCTTTGTGGTTTCCCCCCCACCCATGATGGGAGCATTCCTGTGTTGACCACACATGGGCTTCTAGATTCTCAGGGGACAGGTAGAAGCAGCTCACCCCTGCAAATTACAAACCTGCTGGGCAGGTGGCTCATTCAGGAGTAGAACAGGTCACCTTCTACTACCTATGTGCATGGTGCGTGTTCACAGAGCTAGTGGTGAGGACCCAAGGCGTGGGGACCCAGCCCTCACTCCAGGCAGTGATGCCCTGGGCCCACCTCGAGCTCACTGTAGTCCCGTTGCACGACTTTTGTGAAGTCTTGAGCAACCTGACTTTTGCTCTGACACTGCCTCCACCTCTTCTTCCTGTCACAGACCTACAGGTCTTTTTAAATGCCTCTGTCCTTTTCTATAAATCTAGACCAACAGTCCCTGACTCAGTGTCTTCATAGAGAATGCTTGGGTGAAGCAATTGCAGTGCCCGATGTTTGCATATCACAGGATATGCAAATGGGTATTATTTTTTTACAAACCCTTCAGGGCCTATGGCACTGTTTTATATACAGTAAGTGCTCAATATGTGTGTCCTGCCTTGGCCTGACTAAAGGTAGGAAAGGCACACCCAGGACTGTGATTATCTCAGTGGTCTGCTCACCTCCCTCCAACAGGCTGTCCTTTGAGGGCACCCCTCATCCCAGGCATCCACAGGAGGCCATGTTCCAACAGTCATTTGGGAGAGGGCCCCTTCATGTGCCTGTGGGGTCAGAAGTTCACCTGCTGGGCAGCTGGAGATGCTGGGGAGGATGCTCGGTGCCGGTCTCAGAACTTCCTGCTCCCCACAGGGCCCACCTGAGCCCAGCACCCACAGGGGATCCCTGATGAGCAAGGGGGAAACGTGGGAGTGGGTGACCAAGGCCCCAGCCCCATAGCGAGTGTCAGCTTATGAGAGCCTCCCACAAACCCGGAGAGAGGAGACAAGGTCAAACAGCCCAACCAGGAACATGGCCACACTGTCTACATTCTGGGAAACTCCACTTCGCAGAGGAAGGTATAAGCCAGGGAAGAAGACCACAGGTCTGGGCGCAGGTGGCTTGATTACAGCAGGCCAGGTCACGTACTCGGGGACTCCCTCAGTGCTCTACTGTGTCTTGCTGCTGTCTGCCACATGGCTTGGGAGCATTTCCACAGCAGAAGTTAGTAATAAAAAGGTTTCCCTTTCCTTCAGGAGTTGACTGCATGTACGGAGCACCCACTCACCCGTTCCTGGCCCACCCACCAGGCAAAAGGACTCACATGTCCCAAAAGATATGCTAAGATTAGGCCAGGCCCAGTGGCACAGGCCTGTAATCCCAGCACTCGGGAGACCGATGGAAGAGAACTTCAAGTTAGATCCCAGCGTGGGTAGCTTAACAGCTTAGCAAGACCCTGTCTCAAAATCAAAACTAAAAAATGGGCTGGGGGTGTAGCTCAGTGTGAAGGCCTGGGCTTGGGTCCCAGTACCTGCCCCCCCCCACACACACACACACTCACACAAAAGCCCAAGTGGTCTAATGGGCTTAATGGGTCTGAAACAAACAGCATCCAACTGACACTGCAGCACTGTTCCTTCCATGTCTGCGTCTACACTGACAGCTTTCAGAGGAGCAACCTTCCAGCAATAATATTTATCTAATAAAACGGCACACACCACATGCCACAGAATAAGCCCTTCAGACCTGCAAGGCTGCGAGGGAGTAGCTACTTTAGATTTTCTATCCAGAAGTTCCCAGCTGGCACCTTGAAAACCATTTCCTGCCCCTGCAGCTCCGAGCACCCGTTCTTAGTTCCTGGTCCAGGCACCCACTCTGCGCACCCAGTCCTAGCCCGGTCTTCAGGGCTGCCTTACCTTCCCTCTTCCGCAGCATCTGCTTCAGCTTATTCCCGCGTGCGCCCCCTGCAGGATGGAAGCGGACCAACATCAGCACCGCACTCTGCCTTAGCATTTTCCCAATGGAATACTCAAGAGCTGGCAAAAAAAAGACGTGCAGGCCCCTGGGGTCGGGACCTTTACAGTGTTCAGTGCTGGCTGCCCCTCTTGTCAAGGAAGGAAATGGATCTGGGGGAACCTGGGACTACTCCTAATGACAGCGACCACAGCTGACTAAGGCCACCGTGATAGGTGCTTTTCCCTAGAAAGAGTTGCCTTCTCCCTTTAACTCCCATGTCTCTTTGTGCCGGCCAGCCTCTGTCCTGTGTAGTGACAGGCTTCTCGGTGTTCACTTCGTGGTGAAATGTCCCCCAAGCTCGTACCCACTCAGAACCTCCAAATACAAGCTTAACTGGAAATAGGGTCTTGGCAGGGGTAATTTGTTAAGGATCCCAAGGTGTAGAGTCCTGAATTTGGGTTTTGGAGGGCTCTTAATGTCTAGGCTGGTGTGCTTCTAGGAAGAGGCAACAACCCAAATGAGATGAAGACCCCCTGCTCTGAGCTGGGGGCTGGCCCGGCGGCAGAGACCCATGTAGTTGCCCAAGACCCTGGGCTCCACAACCAGGCCTGAGAAATGTAATGAACTGCTTTGTCAATTATAAACCAAGAAATCTGGAAAAACAATTTTTTAAAAATTCCTGCTTAAATAATTGCTGACTACATAGCCAAGAGTCACCAACAGTCTGTTCTGAGCCCCAAACGCTGCCCCTTGGGGTCTGCTCTGCAAGGTCTGGTGGCTTGCCCCTGCAGCCAGGAGACTATGGTAGGGTGGGGGGACCCTCGTGAGTGAAGGCGTTACTGTCTGGTGGCCCTGGCTCCCCAGGGAACCCCCCCGCTACTCCCTGTCCCCTACCTTAGTCCCTGTACACCTCCCACGTCCCCTCCAGACCAAGTCCCTGTCCTCCTGGTGGCCCCTCTGATGTGAGGCCCCTCCCTTGATCCCGAACTCCCTCCCACTGCAACCGTGGTGCCACTCTATCCCGTGCAGGGCCGAGCCCCAGGCAAGCCCTAGCTCCAGCTCCCCATCCCCAGTCCGTCTCCTCACCCCAGCGTTCTTCACTCACCTGGACCGAGGCATAGCAACAGGAGCAGCGCCAGCCCGGCCAGCAGCAGCAAGGCGGGCCGCAAGGAGGAGGAGGCAGCCATGCAGGCGGCGAGGGGTGCGCAGACGGAGCACAGAGCAGGCGACCAGGGTGGATGGGTCCAAGCGAGCAGGGACAGGGACAGCCCTTGTCCTTGCTGGGGGCGGGGCCACCGGGCAGGCGACAGGCCAACAGGCCACTGGCCAGCAGCGCAGAGCCCTGGGAGAGCACCACCAAGCGGGGCAGTGTGAACAGGGCTGGCCCCTGTGGCGCAGGACCGGGAGGCCCTGCTGCCCGACCCAGGTCCCCTGTCCACTCAGCCAGGCTCCCACTCCCCCAGTCAGCTCACATCTTGGCAAAAAAGGAGCCTTTGGAATTTCCTTCATTCCTCAGCTGCCTTCCAAGGTGGTTTTGGCCTTGCTGAGAAAGGCCCCACAGTCTGGGTTCTGAGCCGCAGGCCAGGAAACGCTCTATGGAGGAGGATTTCTGAGCACGGGAACCGGCACTGCTGTTCCCAACCAGTGCTCCCACTGGGTGTTCTGTGTCCCCACTGGGTGCTCTGCACCCTCCACTATGAGCTGCATCACCACTGTGCGCTCTGTGTTCCTCATGCTGAAGTGGCAAACCACCATTTCTGCCCAGGCGTGATGGAACACAGAGTTATGACAGGTGGGCAAAAGCCAGGAGAGGCCGGGCCCTGCAGCTAAGCACTGCCTAGCATGCACCAGGACCTGGGCTCCAGCACCACCAATACCAACATACCAACCAACTGGTGGAGGCAAACTGATCCCCAGTGACCTGCACAGGTCACCAGGTCTTTCCCAGCTCCTCCACCCGATGGCAAAGAAGGGAAAGTGCCTCCAGAGGCCTTGCCTAGAAGACAGTCTCCACAGGGTTAGGAGACCAAGAAGTCTGGGCTTGAGCTTGATGATGGTGTTACCCACAACACTCAACTTGGTGCCTCATGGAAACGTTCCGCTGGCCAGTGCCAACCACCTTCCCCCACACATCAGCAGGAGATACAGGCCAACGCCTTGGCTGCGAAGACGGAGGTGGGACTGAGAAGAAGCACCCAGCAGGGGTAGAGTTCCATGGCCAGGACATGGGTGGCACAGGTACCCGAGCCCAGCAAAGAGGGAACACCACACACAGGCAGCCGGGGGAATGCCGAAGACCCCTGGGGTAGAGGGGTTGCAAAAGCAACAGGACACGTGGTTACTTCTGCCCAAAGACTAGAAATCCACCATTAGGCAGTTATCAAAGAACACGTTCTGTTTGGACTGGTTTGGAAGACATAGTATGTGTACGCACATTTATCTCATTTATTGTGAGGACATCCTCCTTCCCCGCCGCTCAACCCCCTGGTATGTACTTCTATTCAGACCCATAAATTCCCCTGTTAACTGAAATCTGATCAGAGCTGTTCCCCGGGGTTCTGTCTCCAGCCCTGACTACCTACTTGGGTTCCTCCCTCTTGCCCCATCCCTTCCTATTCTCGGTTAAAATACAGAACTGCTGGTTCTATTTTCTGTCTATTCAGAGATTTCAAGGGACAAAAAAGAGTTGACGCTAATCAACTTGTACAGTTGTAAGGGTTGAAAATTCAGTAAACACTGAGTCTGGTTTTTAATGACCTAGGTTTTTAAAAAGCTTGTATGTTATCTTAATTACTGTATAGAATCTATATGAAAAAATCTAGACTCCTACAGAAAATGAACTTAAAATAATTTCCAGTATGGTGATGAGAAGACTGTTTCCTGAAACTGCCCTATTTCCTCTCCCCGTTCACCTGCCACCTGCAAACTGCTTGCGCCAACTCAGAGGGCGGGGGCCAGCCGAGCCGTGCCTTGCCCTATAAGGGCAGAGACGAGGCGACCCTTGCCACACGGTGTCCTGCAAGCGCGTCTTCTTGTTGACGCTGTTGCACACACTAACTAAGAAGGTAAAGGTGATAAAGGTAGGGGTGAGCAGAGAAAGGAGTGCTATAACCACGTGGCACTGAGGCAAAAATGTTCTCTGGCCCAGCACAGCGGTGTGTGCTTATAAACCCAGCACTCCGGAAGCCTGCGGCAGAAGGATCGATTGCAAGTTCAAGCAAAGCTTGGACAACTTGGCGACTTAGTGAGACTCTGTGTCAAAATAAAATAGAATAAAAGGGGCTGAAGATGTAGCTCAGTATGAAAACCATAGGTTCAATCCCTAGAACCAAAACAACAAAACACCAAAAAAAAAAAAAAAAAAAAAAAAAAAAAAAAAAAAAAAAAAAAAAAAAAAAAAGGAAAAAAAGAAAAGAGTGGTTTCCTATTTACAACTCCAGTTCAGTGGAGCCTTCCACAGCCTGAGCGATTGCTGGAGCCCTGTCCTACCCACACAGAGCCAGGCTTTGCTGGGATGTACCACAGTGCAGACAGCACAAAGTCACCAGGCAACACCGTGACTAAGAAGCCCAGCATCGGTACCAGAGGAGCCGCCGTACCGTGTGCAGTGTGACAATTTAGTTTGAGGCAATACTCATAAAAATATTCCACTAGCCATTTATTTTCATCTCTTTGAGAAGGAAAAAAAAACACGCATAAACTAAAGACTCGTTACCAAAAAGAAGACACTACGTAATAAAATGAAAAACGTGAAGACTCACCCCTGCACCTGTGGCACCCACTTCGGGTCAGGCCAGTTCAATAGCAGGTAAGTAACTGTTCCTCAGTATGTGCCTTGGCCATGCTCTACCTGGGCAGTGGTCTAGGGGACTGACGTCAGCTCAGTGTCCCTGTGTGCCTCGTGTGCTGTGAGCCATGCTTCTCCTCCACTAACAAAGCCGAGTAGGGGCCAGTTGGGTAATCCCACCCTCCTCACACCTTCCCACATCCTGTCACACTGCCCTGGGGTTATTCGGACCGTCCTCCCGGACCCCTGTGTCTCCCCCTCAGATGTGGCGGAACTCAATTGTCGAGGGGAGCTTTGGCCCCAAAAGGCCCTTATAGCCCTGTCTCTTAAGTTCAAGGTCCTTCTGGGGAGCAGCCTTGCGACTGAGAACCGGGGTTCTGAGCAGGGAGAGCCACTCCCATGAAGGCGTCCCAGGTGCTACCTGGAGACCTCAGGTCGGGCGAGTTGTCATACCCTGGTCTATTTGTTTGACAGTGTTTGCTTATTGCTTTAGTCTGTTTGGACTGCTAAAACAAAACACTGTAGACTGGATAGTTTGTAAACAGCAGAAATTAATTTCCTGCAGCTCTGGAGGCAGAGAAGTCCCTGATCAAGGTGCTGACGGATTCCAGCCTGAGGACGCAGGTCTTAGTTCACAGGTGGCACTTTCTCCCTGCATTCTCAGAGGGCGGGAGGGGAGGGAAGGGGCTGCCAGGCTCCCTTATAAGATCACTAGTCCCATACCCGAGGCCTCGCCTTCTAATATTATCACTTTGATGATTAGGGTACAGCAGGGAATCAGGACTTTCGTGGGGAAAGGGGTACCCAAACAGTCCAGAGTGCTTGAAACATGCTACCTGTGTGTTGTGCTTACTTCTGAAAGACATTATCTGTTATAGTAGAACTTCCTGTTGAAGGTTTATGAGCAAAATAATGCAATACATGGATTCACCTTAACGTAGAAAAAGAGGGACAAATATTGATACCTTTTTTTCTAGGACATTACTGGTAGAATCTTTGGCCCCCAGCTATCAGTGTACATGAGTCACAGTCTGAATTCTTGTGAACCCCGAATTCAGTAAATGTAGCTGGAGTCCTGGTGTCTGAGGTGACACATTAGAGATGAGGCCTTTGGGAGGTGATGAGGCCTAAGGGTGGGGCCCTCATGAGAAGGGTCAATGCCCTGATTACCGAGGCCCCAGAGAGTGCCCTTAGCCCATCACTGTGGAGGGCACAGAGAAGGTCCATCTGAGGATCACAATACTACAGTTTCTGGCTTCACCCTGAACTCCGGCCTCCAGCACTACTGGACACCCATTTCTGTTGAATGTGTGATACCCAATTTAGAGCGCTCTATCACAGCAGCCCAGGCAAAGTGACACAGAGGGGACCATGGTTCTAGTCTCCAGTAGATTTTTCATAAAAATGTTGAAATACAGACTCCTGGCAGCACCCCACTACCCATATATAATACAGCTGGAGCCTGTGTCCTCACTTGCTGCCCCTCAAATATGTATGTACACCAGTAGTCTTTCTCCTTTAGCTTCCTGCAGTGTCCCCTCTGTCCTCTCACACTCAGTTCTTGGGTCTGTTCTGTGCACCCTCAGGGCATCATGGCTCTGCCTGCACTTTCCCCCTCCAAAATGCCATAGGTCACTCACTTCTCCTGTCAGAACCCTGTGGAACAGGCCACCCACTGATGTTTTGAAAATGACCTCGGACTTGGAGTTAAAAATAACTTTCATTTCATCGTAGCTCCAGATCCTATGCTCAGGAACTTGAGCAGGACTTAGCCGGGTGGTCCTTCTGCTCCTTCTGGGGCTCACAGACGTCCTTCTTGGTCCTCAGTTGGCAGGTGGGCTGGACTGGGACCCCGACTGTTCCGCACACCTGCCTTTGCCTCCATGAGGATGGCTAGAAGGCTGGTATATTAGTCAGATTCCCTGTTTCTGGGACAAAATACTCAATGCCACAGCTATAGGAGGAGAGGTTTAATTGGGCTCACAATGTAGGAGGAGTCAATCCGTGGCCAACTGGCTCCAAGGTAGGAACATCTTGGCAGAGGGTATGGCGGAGCAAAGCTGCTGCACTCAGGTGGCTGGGAAGCAGAGTTGGGGACAGCATCAGAGAGGAAGGCACCTGGGACCAGATGTAGACCCCAAGACTGCACCTCCGTGACCTCCAAACACCCCCACAGGTGTGCTCCACCAGTCCCAGAGGTAGCTTCCAAAGCCAATCAAGTTGACAATATCGAGCTGAACTGTCACAGCTGTACTCAAAAGAGGTGCATGTGGCCTCTCTGTCATGACTTCTGGGGCTCCAGAGGGATTCCAAGGGCCGTTGTTCCTCAGACAAGAAGACCTGGCTACTCGGACCATGGGCCTCAGCCTAGAAGCTGGCATAGACCCGAGCCATTGCCCCCTAGTGGTCAGAGCAGCTGCAGAACCTGCTCAGGGCCTCCACGGACAGAGATGCCCTGCTTCTCAGTGGGAAGACATCAGAGAACTGTGGCCTCCTGACTGCCACAGAAACTCCCGGGGGCCCAGTGCTGAGTCCCTGCAGCCCTTCCTGGTCTACCTTGGGCTTGCTGTGTGCTGTAATCCTTTGCTCTGCCTTGGCTTAAAGACTTTGAGTTTCACTTGTTTTCCATATTTAGGATGGATGCGTGTTGCATCAAGTCCATCTGTGAGTGCACAGATCTGTATGACAGATTGTTCCATCTCTGTAAGGACAAAGGTACAGAAAAGGGTGTATGTGTGTGGTGACAGCTCACCCTACAGCCAGGACCAGGTCCCCCGGGTGCACAGCTGAGCAGCCTGACCCACCGATCGACACCATGGGGTTGGTTTCCACGCTCAGGGCCAGCCCTTACTTTCTCCTCTTCTGTGGATTAAGCTGTTTCCACGTTGGAATTTTAACAACTTTTGCCATTGGAAATAAGTAACGGAAGCCAAAGGTGGGGAAAGAAGGAAAGTTTCTTTTTAGTCTGAAAAAAATATCAAGAACCACAAAGCCCTTACTGTTCAGGCTCTGTAAACAGGGCTCACAGAGAAGTGCCCAGGACCCCGAGGGCAGATGTGGCCCCTCAGTGTGTGTGCCCTGAGCCCACAGCACACATGGCCCCTCAGTGAATCAGAAGGTATGTCTCAGCTAGGGGACCAGGAGACAGCCAGAGAAGCCCCAGGAAACAACTCTCTCTCTATAGGAATGTGCAGTAATCCTGTTAACACAGCTGGACTTTGAACAAGGCATTTTCTTTCTCTTACAAATTACAATCTTTAGCATTTTAAACGAAAACTACGAAAACCCAAAGAAATTATGAAGACACCATGCCAATGGCCATGGTTGATAAGTAGCCCCAATCCCCCCAACACACACACACACACACACACACACACACACACACACACACTGAGAACACATCCATTTCCTAAGTCCCTTCACCCAGTGAGGTGGGGGACCACAGACCCCAGGGGAGCCCAGGCAGCCCTCAGCCCTTGGCCAAGGAGGACCGGTCACGGCAGGTCCTTGTTGCCTCTCCGGTGGGACCTGCCTCAGAGCACTGAGGCCTAGCTGCTGCTTGGGTCAGAGGTCAGAGGTGGCCTTGATGCTCCTGATCCCAATGTCTTAGCCAGGACCTGGCCACAGCAGAGCAGGTGAGGTCAGCGGATCCAAGTTAGTGATAATATGCAACACAAACTGACTCCCGTGTCTGTCTTCAAGACCACTCTTCCTACAAAGGCATTGTGTCTCTAAGACCCTGGGTTCAAATAAAATTGCATGTCCTCCTTATCCAGGGGTACCTTCCTACACCCTTGTATGTGCCTGACACCTGGCCGATGCCTGAGCCGCATTTCTGCTACACAGACACCCCTGTGGCCAGCCTTCCCTGTCCCCCATGTAGTAGAAGGACTTTCTGGCATCCATCTCTCTGGCAGATCTGAATGACCAGCACAGAAGCTCTTGCACTTTGTGGCCATGGTTCAGTAAAATAAAAGCTTCTTGAGCACAAGCACTGCAGTATCAGGAAGGTGGCCACCAGGTGGTTCCTATGGGGACCAATATATTGGTAGCTGTCTTAGCCACTTTCCTATCCCTGGGACAAAATTCTCAACACCAACAACTTAAAAGTAGGAGAGGGTTTTTTTTTTTGGCTTATGGTTTCAGAGGGATCAGTCTGCAATCGGCTGGAAACAGCACGGCAGAGGACAGCTGCTCACCATGTGGCAGTCACAAAGCAGAATGAGAAGGAAGGAGCCAGGGACAAGAACATGCCTTCCAGGGCTTGTCCGCAGTGACCTTTCTCCACCTAGTCCCACCTCCTAACAGCATAATCAGCCATGAACTCACCCATGAATGAATCCACTGATGGTCCCATCACCTCCACACAATGGAGAATGGGGGGACATTTTAGCTCAAAACCATAACAGCAATATACACCGTGTGGACATGCAGGAGGAGGGTGAGCTGTGTCCTGGTGGGACAGAGCAGGTGACTTCAGACCCCAACCTGCAGCTCAGGATGCCACACAATTTGAAACATGAATGGTTTATTTCGGAACCTTTCTGCATAAACTTTCCAGACCTTTGGTGATGGAAGTGAGCAATAGGAAATGCCAGATAAAAATAGACCCTCCATGTCCCATCCAGTAGTAATGCAACAGCTCCCATTTTCCAAGGGGAAGCAGCAATGGTGACATCACCCTGGTCAAGCGTTACGTCCACTCACCAGCCAGCAAGTAGCCCATGGAGTATGACAGCTGTTGTGATGCCCCAAAATCCGAAGTTTGTGTGTGTCCGGCAGGTCCCTGTTCTGTGGGGTGGGAGGAGCTAAGCCTCCCTTGTGTGGACAAGGCACCCAGGGCCTGAGACTGTGGCAGGCATCCCGGTCCCACCACACTAGGGAGTGAGCTGAGTCTTCGGGTGGCCAGAGCACAAGACAAGCACTGCTGCAGCTATCTGGGTGGCGTGAATGTGCACGCATGGGGGTGCACACTGGCATTGACTTGGGGAGCTTTTGGGAGCTCTTCCCAAATTGGCATTTAGGTCCCAAACAAGATTAGCCATTCTCTAAAGCAGACCATAAAGCCTTGTCACGTGGGCCGATTTGTCACAGGTCTGGGAGCTGACAGAGTTCCCTACAACGAGCTTGTGACGTGAACCTCAGGACTGGTGGGACTTCCATCTCTCCATCAGAAGGTTCTGCACAGGAATCTGTGCTCTTCGGGATTTAGGCAGGAGGGTTCTTCCCCGTGGTAGTGATGATGCTGTCTGTGCCAGGTCTGCATCTTAGTTTGGAACAAAGCATCCTCTGTGAGGCTTGGTCTGTGTCCTGTTTCCCTCCCCTTTGCCTGGAGGGAGTCACCATCTTCCCGGTGTGGCTGCTGGCAGCTCCCGGCTGTGGTGTGAGCTCCTGAGTCCTTGTTTACTGCCATCCCTGGTCTTGAGCCCTGGAAACCCGCCTGGCACTACAGGAAAGGGTGGGGTAGCCCTGGCTGCGGGTCAAGGGTGTGAGGTGGGTCACAGAGGTGGCTCTGAGAGGCCTCTCTCTGTTCTAGGGGACTGGGAGAACTCAGGAGCAGCAGGAGAGCTGCTGCCCTAGGGGACAGGTGTCACTAGGCACAGCCACACAATGGCCTCATTTGTCCATCGTGGGTGAGCACAGGGACCTTCTTCCTTCCTCTGGGACAGAGCCAGGAACCTGTTATAAAGAGCCACTCTGGGAATCTGAGGTGTGGACAGGGATGCAGCCCTGCCTGGATCGTCCTCAAATGCCTGCCACTTAAACACAGGATCCCGCGTGTCTAACAGCTCATTTCCAAAAGGGGGTATAATCCCACCCAGTTCTCCCAGTGGCGCTGCTAAGGTGAAACAAGGCACAGCAACCTTAGCACGTGTAGATGGTGTCATGACCAGCCGTCCACAGCTGAGTCCGGAACTGCACAGCGTGGAGCCTGCTGGTCTGGCTTCCTCCATGGCCCCCGTGGCTATGGCTTCCTCCCTGAAGTCACGTTTCCCACAACATCGCTGGTGATTCCACTGTGGGATGCAGCACATTGGATTTATCTGTCCACCAGGCAAAGCCAATGTAAAGCCAGGCCCGGTGTTGCAGCTTGTCGTTCCAACACGCTGGAGGCTGAGGCAGGAGGATGGCCAGTTTGAGCCCAGCCTAGACAGCTTAGTGCTTGGTGAAACCCTGCCCCAAAACCAAAAATAAAAAGATGGTCTGAGCATATAACTCAGTGTAAGGGTCCCAGGCTCATTCCCCAGTACCCCACACCTATGCACGCACACACACTCACACGCACTATGCACACAGCACATATGGCCTGCTGCTATACTTGGGTCTTACAAGTGAAGAAAGCTCTGACAACACAGCGCAGGCTCTGATGAGTACATCCAGCTCTGTCACCACACAGTGACAGGTGCACACGTGTCAGTAAGAGGGCCGTCACCAAATGGGCCACTAGGGAAGCTGCAGCCCATAACCCCTGCTGAGGCACTCCCGTGACCTAGGCCTCCTCCCAGGGGTCACCCTGTGCCCGCAGGCCGCTCCTCTTAGCAGTTGCCCTTCCCTTCAGCCCTTCCTCCTAGAGGTCACTACCTTCCCTCCAGGCCTTCTTCCCAGAGGCCAACCCTCGCTTCCTTCAGGCCCCTTCTCCTAGCTGTCTTGCCAACACAGGCACCCTATGACCAAACCTCCAGCAAAGAAACTTTTGGGCCCAAAGGAGAAGAAAGAGCGGGAGGAGAAAGGGCTGGCCAAGGAAGGAAGGGCCAGCCTGCATGAGTCCCAGGGGACAGAGGGCCACAGCAAGAGTGCATGCGGGGGAAAGCTTGCCTAGCGCCTGGCAGCAAAGTGCTCACGTCCATGTGTCCATATTGACTAAGATATTTTTAAACATGGGAAACTTTCCACTCATATTAACAGTCAAGTTTGGCCTCCTGGTTCCGGTGGCTTTGAGATTAGAGAACGTCTTACTGTGGACCAGTCTTGTGTACTATTAAATTGGTTTTTTTGTGATCGTGTGCAGGCTAGTGTTGTGAGAACCTCTTGGTAGAGCGACTCAATGCAGTTCCAAGATCTGCACAGCTCGTCAAGTCACAGGCAGTGAGTGACCTCTGAGCCAATATTTTGTACCAGTGCACTGCGGTCCTTTTTGTCCCAGGCTTTAACCACTTATGCCTGTATTTGCCAGGGGCACTGGGTCCGTAGAAGGTACCTTTGATTTCCTGCTCCAGAACCTAGGAGCACATTTTCCGAAAGTTTAACTCAGTAAGCATTGTTGTATCAGCATGTGGAGGGCACCATTATGGAGCCAGTATGCTCAACCATTCCTCAACAAATGTGTAGCTCAGTTTAATCACACGTTTCACTATACCTCTGCCTTAGAGGGTGGTAGGAAACCATAAAACCAGGACCCCCAAATCCTCTTATTCCAGGTAGGAAAATGGTATGCAGTCCTGTGGTGTTGCACCATCGCTATGGTTTACCTAAGTGTCCCACAAGGCCCTTGTATGCAAGGCTCAGTCACCCGCCCATGATGCTAAAGGGAGGTGGACAGAGACAGGGCCCAGTGGAAGGAAGTAAGGTCACTGGGGCCTGCCCTCTTCGTTTCCAGGCTGCCAAGAGGTAAACAGTTTTCTCTGCCACATATTCACAGAGTACTCACAAGCCACAGGCTTAAAACAAGAGAGCTGAGAGACCACACACGAGAAGCCGACATAAACCTTTCCTTTTTGTAGATCGCTCGTGTCCAGCGTTTTGTCCCAGTGCCGGGAAGCTGACCAACACAACTGATAAGTATAAGCACCACCTAGCGGTAGCAGTGGCACATTGTTCAGGTAAAGGTGGCAGATCTTTCAATTTTGTGTGCTTTACCTGGCCAGGCAAAGGAAGAAGAGGGATAAAGGTCACAGCATTGTGATCAACTTGACCTTGAGCTAATACTTTAGATCTTTCGAGATCTTTTGTTTGTTTGTTTGTTTTTGAGATAGGGTCTTGCTCTGTCTCCCAGGCTAGTCCTAAACTCACTATGGAGTCCAGGCTGGCCTCCCAGTCCTCCTGCTTCCTAATCCTCCTGCCTCCTAATCCTCCTGCCTCAGCCTTCCAAGGGCTGGGATTAAAGGCATGCACCACCATGCCACGCTTATGTGGTGCTGCAGAATTGAACTCAGGTACTTAGCACTTGATGTAGCATTTGCTAGGCAAACACTTTAACCACTGAGCCATTCCTCCAGCCCCAATATCTTAGATCTTATCAGATTGTACATACTACCAATAGAAAAAGGCAGGGGGAGGGACTTGCAATGTAGGGATCCACCCACACAGTTTCGGTGTGCTTTCTTCACCTGAGTGTGGGAAGGTCACCTGTTTTTGCACAAAGATAATTAAAGCCTCATATTCCTATCCTCCATGCCTCCCATGTCTGTCCTTTGTTTGGACAGGTGAACTCCTGTGGGTTGTTTTTAAGTTTGACCATAAAAGAATGATAATAGATCTGAGGGCCCAGGACATCTATAGCCTACCACAATTGGACAGGGCACGCAGGAGACAAACACCCATATTCTGAGCTGTCTGACCACCATGCCCACCGTACCCTTAGTACCTACTCCCACCAAAGGCACCCCCCCACACACACACACACATCTCTCCTTCCCTCCCAGGGAACTCTGTCCAGACCTCAGCTGGTCAACCCAAAGTGGACAGCTGCATCTATGTCAGTGATGGTACAGCTCTGTGTGGCCAAGGTGAAGCCAAGCAAGCCCAGGCACAGGCTGCGTCCATGTCCTGTGGAACAGGCGTCTGTAGAGATGGAGGGGACACAGTCACCGAGAAGTAGTGATGAGGAGGACTACTGAAGAACCTGCAGAACCCAGGTATTTTCTCATCCTGCTGAACTGCCCACCTCTTTCCAGCTGATTCATGCTCGTGTTTGAATTAGTTCAGTGGAAATTTATCTCCTAAGATCCAGAATGGCCTCATGCACCAAACTTTCTGCTGAGATTGGCTCTTCATGATTCAACACCTGGCCCCAAACAGGATCAAAATTCTGGAGATCACTCCCAGAGTGCTCTCTTGTTATTGTTCCCATTTTTGTCCTAGGGCCAGAGCCACTTTGCATTTCCTGCCTTCTACCCACGGGGCCTGGCATCCCAGAGCTGGCAGATATTTTGTTAGCATTGGTACAGCCTTCCTGGAATCTGACCTGAACAATAAAACCCATTTTCATTAATGAGAATAAACAAGGCTCCTCACTGATTAGCTGGGTCTTCTCCCTGCCCTTCTCTCCGTCACACTTCAAACAGGGTCTTCCCTGCTATCCCCCCACCACCACCACCACCACACCTGGAGCTAAATTGTCAAGCTCGTGACCAGACTTGGGCATCATTAACACTTTGGTCTCCTGTGAGAGTCTTCACCTAAGTGGGTCACGTCAAATACACCACATATTTTGAGTTCTTCTAGGAGTTAGTTATCTGAGGAGTGAGTTACAATTAGCACAGCATGGAGAAGAGCCATAGCACACAGACACTCTGCAAGACTGAAAGAACGTTCTGGACAGCGAACATGTCCTGTGGCCCTCGGCAGCTCCCTCGGCAGCCCAGCCTCTGCTGTCAAGGGATACTGAAATATCTTTGAAGGAGTTTCCTAGAAAATGTGCTCTGTTCAAGAGAACTGGCTTCAGTTCCATGGCAATCTAACTTCTAAATCAACCGAGTGTTTAGTTGGCTCAAGATTAATTGTCAAACATTTTGATGAGAAAAGCTCTGACTAAATACCACTATGTATTTGAGTGAAATGAATCATTTGTGCAAAGCTTTGACGCAAATATTTTTTTCTGGATTAGTTTTTGTTGTCTCTGGGAAATTCCTCACACTGGCAAAAATGCAAAGAAAAACAATAGAAGACTTTAGTCATTCCGACCCTGTTACCACACGTCCCTGCAATTGCTGGCAACACACAGCCTTTCAGTTTCCTCAACAACGTCGGACATTGAAAGAGCTGAGAGATCACTCAACATCAGTCATTGTACTAAGTTATCCAGGCCTAGCTGCATAAGTAAACCCCTCACATCAGCTCTCTTTTTTAGTCAGCGTTCCATCACTACACACAATACCTGACACCGATGACTTAAAGGAGGAGAGGTTTAATTGGGCTCACAGTTTCAGGATATTCAGTCCATGGTTGGCTGGCTTCAAGGCTCAAACATTATGGCAGAGTATGTGGTGGAGAGAAGTTGCTCAGCTTCTGACCCCTAGGCATAGAGCATGGAACAGTGCCAGAGAGGAAGGGGTGAGGGACCAGATACAGACTCTAAGGTCACACTTCCATGCCCCACTCAGACATAGCCAAGAGCATGCTCTACTAATCTACTAGGTGGTTCTTAATCTAATGAAGTTGATGTATCGGGGCTTACAGTCCTACCGTCTGTAGACATGAAAGAATTAGCCAGTGATACACCCAGGGGAGCACACCAGCAGCTGGTGTGCCCTGGTAGGTGTGGGGCTCAGGAGAGAAACGGGACTGGAATCAGCTCCAGACCAATCCATGTAGACAAATCACTGCCTCTCCAGACATAAGCTGCTTGTACAGGCAGAGGACAGGAAGCAGCAAGTCATTGCCCAGAGTAGAACCTGAAGGGATGCAGAGAAAGAGGTGTGGCAGTCAGGGCAGAGTGTCAACTTGGTTGGCTCTGGGATCCTCCCAAGAGATTGATTGAATACATTCTGTGTGTGTCTGAGTGTGTCATGGGGGAATGGCTGCTGGGGTCCCGTGTGCCTTCCTCTCTGGTACTGTTCTCTCTGCTCTGCTTCCAGGCCACCATGCATGAGCATTTTTACTCCTCCCTTCTACCATGATGTCCCTGCCTCAGAGCCAGCTGGTTCAAGTTCAAGTCTTCCCAATGCCAAGAAATAGTAAGTACTTGTTGGGGTCTTCAGGGCCCGAGAGCCTCAGCATCACTGACCTTGGCCGAGTTCCTTCCTTCCCACGAACAAATGTAACTGCTTTGTAAGTTAAGCCAGGTGTTGTTTTGCTTAAGCTCCTGGAACTGCACCTTATCGCATCCTCCTTTCTCTGCTCCTTCCCTCCCCCTGGGCGACCCCACGCTGGTTAAGGCCTTGCTGATTGGCCCAAGATAACTACTTCAGTCTACTTAAGCTCTTGTACTTCCCTAAATAAACTGGAGCCAGCTCTCACTGAATCGACTCCCCAGAGTATGTTACTCTGTCGTCCGATCCCTCCTCAGCTGTTCCAGGGGTCCCCACAGGACAGAGACCCCTACAAGTACTTAAGGATCAGGAGATGCTAACTACTCTGTGTATTAGTCACTTTCTCATTGCAAGGACAAAATACCTGATACTAACAAGTTAAAGGGGAAGGGGGGCATTTATTTAGCTTATCATTTCAGTGGGTTCAGTCAGTGGAAGGCTGGTCCAAGGCAGAAATGGTATGGTGGAGTACAGCTGCACACTTGATGGAGACCAGGAAGGAGAGAGTAAATGGAGGCCCTGGGGCAGAGGAGAATCCCAGGTCACACTCCTAGTGACCCACCCCCATGTAGGTCCTGTCTCCTCACAGGACATATGACAATTGAACTCCTTTATGTATGAATCTGCTGATGGGTACGGCACTCCATAACCCAGTCACCTTCCAAGCACATGAGACTTTGGGGGGATAACCACCATCTAAACTCATATCCCGATACAATCATTGCCCATTATATACATGTCCCAAATTATCATACTGTACCCCATAAATGTGCACAAATATCTGTCCAAGAAAATACAACTCTTTTGCAAGGTAATGAGATTTGTGAGAAATCAATAATTAATTCCCCTTTTCTTGTCTGGTTATGGAGTCAAATGAAAGATCCACACATGAGCCAGACATGACAAGATCACATTGTCACCTTCTCAGATATAGGCCAGGAGGGAGAGACAGTGGGACAACCCACTGACCTGCTACCAGGGAGCCCCTGAGGTGAGTGCACCACTGTGGAGGGCAGACCTGGAAAGCACAGGTCTACCTCATCCAGGTCAGGTCAGGTGTTCCTTTTGTTCCCAGGAAAGAAGGGGCTGAGGGACAAGGGATGGTAGCGGGGAGAAAAAGAAGTGACAGCCACATCATCATAGGAAAAGAGGGTGGTGTGCTTGTAGATCCTCATGCAGGTACACCACCAGGCAGTAAATCACACTCCTTCCTCTTTGAATTTGGTTAGCATCACTTTAGAAACTTTCAGCTATTCTGATGATTTGTAAAAATACTGATGGCTTCAAGTTTGAGCCCTGGGTTTTAACCTACTGCCATGGGCAGTGGTCAGCAGTGCTTTTTCATCTGTAAAATGGGATCATTGCTCATGCCATCTTGTCTTTTCCCTTAATAGTGTAATGAAGCAAAGGTTAGGGATTAAAGGAATAGTACAGTAATTAGAGCACTTGCCTAGCAAGTGCAAGGCCCTGAGTTCAATTCCTCAGCACCACATAAATTGGCCATGGTAATGCACACCTGTAATCCCAGCACTTGGGAGGCTAAAGCAGAGGATTGCCTTGAGTTCAAGGCCAGCCTAGGCTATGTAGTGAGTTCAGGACCAGTTTGGACTACAAAGTGAGACCCAACTCAAAAGAAACAAGAAAGAAAAGAAAAAGAAAGAAAGTTAGCCATGGAAAAATACATTTAGAAACCCCACATGTGGTTTCTGACTCCTCCCGTGGCTTCTTAGTCATTTTTCTCTGTGTGTTTGTGTGTGTGTGTGTGTGTGTGTGTGTGTGTGTGTGTGTGTGTGTGAGTGTGTGTGTGTGTGTGTACACACATGTGAGGGGGTGTTGGAAGGAGAAAAGCAACAGCAGCATTCAGAGTGATGTTTAACTTAGAATATAACCCTCCATTGTTCAGAAATAGCTCTCAACCTCCAGTCACAAGGATAATTTTGCATCGACAATTAGTATCTACTAGCATCACCTGGGGTCCTCTGTGCTCCTTGGTGTCAGGGCCCCATGGCTTTGAAACCCTCAGCTTGGCCTCGGTCACTCAGTGCCCTCCTGGAAGTTCTGCTAGTTCCCAGAGGACTTGTATCTTTATAAAAGCCTTAATGTCTTTGATTTCCTTCCCTTCACCCCAACACAAGAAATGGCCTCATCAATTTTCTACAAAAAATTTAGAGTTTTTTTTTTTATCAATTTGTCTGCTACTGAGCACCTTAGCCATTTCTGTACCCACACAATGGAATATTACTCAGCAGCGGCTTCCAGGACACAGTGACTCAGCTGTTCAGTTAGCGACTCAAACACTTCACATGGTCCTGGGGAGTCGAGCCCAGGGCCTTGATCATTAGTCACATCATTTTCCCAAATCATGATCATGCTGGGTAATTTTTAAAGTTTAGAATATAGAGTATTGTTAGAATGGCGCCAGAATGCCTGGAGTTTCCATGTGCATGTACATGAGGCTACAAGCTCGGGTCCTAGGAGCAGATCACTGATGTGAGACCCAGAGGCATCTGAGGGTGTGCTCTGTCCCCGTGCAGAGCAGCCTTCCACGTCAGAGCCCTGTCCCCTAAGGACCAGAGCAGTCAGAAGCTCCCCCACGGCATCCAGCCTCTGAGCAGAGCACAAGTGTGATCAAAATCTACCATAAATGTTTAAAATTTAAAAAGTAAAAGGGCTATGGCCACGAATCCCCTTAATCCCCCGATCCCAACACACACACTTCAAGCGTCCACTGCCTTTGCCACTGTCTGAGGCAGCCCTGAAGGCCTTTCTCTAGACTGTCTTGACAAGCTGAGATCAAGATTCCATGATGGCTGCTGCCGAGCGCCACCTAGTGGGAAGGCAGGCTGGTAAAATCTGGCATTGTGCAATTTGTGGCTCTTCTTCAAAGTCAGTGACCATCAAAGGTCAACACTTTGGACTGATTCTGGACATGAAGACAGCTATGACGGTGCCACTAACGGTGCCCTCTGAGGACAAGAAGGACTCCAACACCAACAGAAAAAGATACAGCCCAGGTAGGAGCTGAGCCCACATCCTCAGATGCCAAACCTAGGAGCACCTCCCTTCACTTCCCCCTGTTTTCCACCACAAAGTCTGCTGGACACTTAATAAAACCTCCATTTTTAGTTTCGGCTTGAACATTAGGATTTTGTCAGTCATCAAAGTGGTACTATTCACATTTCGTTTTCTTTTCCGTTAATATGGTTTTTCACTAGGCCTGGCGGCACAGTCCTACAATCCCCACCCTCTGGAAAGGTGAAGCAGGGGGAACAAAAGTTCTAGCCCAGCCTGGGCAATCTAGCAACTTGATGAGACCCTATTATAAAATAAAAATTTTAAATATGGGACGGCGATGTAGCTCAGGGCAAAGGCCCTGGATTCAGTCCTCGGTGCCACGAAAGAAAGAAAACAGAAAGGAAAGGAAAGAACAGAAAAGAAAAAAAAAAAATCGGTCCCAGCTCCGGTCAGGGCCAGGTCATGCCGCAGCCTGCTGGTGGCATGTGGGTCTTTCGGCTTCACTGACTCCAATGGAACTCCCAAAGAAGCAGCTGATAAGTGGAGAATAAGGAAGACAGAAAAAATACACTGATTTTATTTATTCGTTTATATTTATAAATATAGTTACATTTCTATTCATATTTTAAGACAGGGCCTCACTCTGCATGCAGTCCAGGCTGGTCCTGGACTCACTATGTAGCCCAGGTTAGCCTCCAACCCAGGGCCAACCTTCTGCCTACGCTTAGCGAGTGCTGGGATTGTAGGCCTCTGCCACCGCCCCTCGCTTGAGTGGTGCTGGGGAATGGAACTGAGGGCTTTGAGCTTGCTAGGCAAGTGCTTTCATTTATTTTTTCAAACTCTGGCTCCCTGGCACAACTTTGGGCAGCTCAGGTTAGCTTGTGCTCCTGACAGTCTGCAGGAGGCCCTTCACGCTCACAGGAGCCCCGGATCCGTAAGCATGACCCTCCCATGTTTTCCCTCCATCCACAGGAGACTCCCCCCTCGCGGTCAGGGGCGCTTCCCTGGTTACTGCACTCTGCTTCCACATTGGCTGTTGCCTGGCTTCTCGGCCTTTTGGCTAAGATTGAGTGCGATTGGCCAGCGCCACCCATTCATTTCCCGCACCTGCTCCTGGGGTCCCTCCCTGTCATCGAGGGAGAGCCCATCCGTCTCTGTTCCCTTGCCACTTCATCGCCCCTGTCTTATTGTTCCTTGGCGTCTCCCAGCACGGCGACCTTCGGGACCCGCGCCCAGCGGCCAGCTGCTGAAGGCCCTGGGTGCAGCTTCCCTTCCCAGCCACTGTAATGTGGACGCCCGCACTTCCAGCAGCTTCTCCCAGCATGGCCGGTCTCCCTCATGGCAGGGAGGGGGTTGAGGCCCGGCGCGCTCTCACTCCTGTTTCAGACCCTGAGTCAGTGCACCGGAGGAGACCGGCTCCCCTCTGCCAAGGGCCTGGCTCGGCTCCACCCAGCCCGGGGGTGCAGGCCCTGAGGACCCGTGGAATCACCTTCCAGCCCGGGCTTCTCGGGCATTGATCATGTAAAGAGGGAAAAGGCACACAGTGGAGAACAGAATGCACTACCGTGGTCCCCACGAGTATCCTTTAGCGCGAGGGAGCCCGGCTCCTTGGGGCTGAGGTGGCACTGGTGTCCTAGGCCCGTGCAGCTTGGGGCGTGCTGACTGGAGTCTGCCAGGAGTTACAAAAGGACGTGCTGCCTCCGGGTTCCAACAAGGACCCACCTAAAGCCTGGTGTCCAGCCTTTCCACCGAACCCTGACGTGCTCTGTGCCTGGCAGGACCCCTCTGGTTCTCAGAAGAGGTGCTAGAGTCACAGCCTCGCCCCAGGGCCACAGGAGTCACACCTCAGAGTGAACCCTACACACTGCTGTTGAGAAGGCCACAAAGACTGCATCAGCGGTTGCCTCGCCACCCAGGCTCATGGACATTGGACATGGCCCAGGACCTGGGGCTCCTATCCCCAGGAGAATGGCTTGCCCTGTGTCCACACGACTCTGAAAGAACCTGAGCCAGGTCAAGGAACTCCTGGGCCATCTCGCGATAATGAGTCAGCAGCTCAATAGAGGAGATGGGAACTGGGGAGGAATTGCGTCAGGGCCACACACACACAGACCTCCGTCCCTTGTCACTATTCTCTGAACAACATAATCAATTATTTCTACAATATTGACCTTGTAGTAGGTGGTAGAGGTCATCCAGATACGGTTCAAAGTAGACAAAGGATGTGTGTCTGTTCTATGCAAATACAGTGCATTTGTGTGTGTGTGTGTGTGTGTGTGTGTGTGTGGTACTGGGAATTAACCCTAGGGCATTCATACTGAGTCCCTTCCCCAACCCATTTATTTATTTATTTATTTAATTTTGAGACAGGGTCTCACTAAGTTTCTGTGTCGCCCAGGTTTGGGCTTGAACTTAAAATCCTCCTGCTTCAGCCTCCCAGAGTTCTGGGATGACAGGCCTGCCTCACCAGGTCCAGCCTGCACTATTTTAACTAGGGACTTGAGCATCTGCAAGTCTCTTTGTACTGAGGCGTGCCCAGGTACTGCTCCTAGTGAACACTGGCACCAAGGCATTGCAACACTGTATCCACTCGTGTGAGGTTTCAAAAGGATGCAGGAAGTGAGTTTCTTCCGTGCGTTTTCAAAAAACCACACAAAGCCAGGATTATAGAGCTTTTACCTCTTTGGTTTTTTATTTGCATGTCTTTCATCAAATCTAAATTGAGGTGGATTGAGAGAAGCCTGTGCCCCTGTCATCTCCACCCTTGCCACACCCTCTAAGAAGCCAGTGCTCATGTCCCTGTACCACACATCCTCATCGCCTGCCTTGGAGCCACGGCTGCCTGTCTCACGGCCTCTTTCTGAGTACTCGTGTGCTCTTGTGTACACTCCAAGGGCCCCGGATACCATCCACAGGTCACGCTTCTGCCTCTCTCCATCAGCGTAGCTCCCGCAGAAGACATCGGGGACCACTGAAAATGCAGCTGTTGTAAATACTGCTGGTCAGGTGGCTTTGTTGGGTTTTCAGAACAGGTTCCTGAAAATAGCAGTGCTGGAGCGAAAGTCAAGCGCACAGGGCACTGCACTAACTGTCCCCAAAGTCCCATCATGCCCAGAACCACAGGCGAGACAGCTGTCTGTCCACAGCCCCCTTCCCAGTGCAGCGAAGAAGAGATTGTCCATAACTCACCCCACGGCGTGTGCTGCCCACCACAGGTGTCATGACGCACGCGGTGGGAGGAACTGGGCTTGTCCACTGAAACTCAGTAAAGCTGAAAATTAAGTAGCGAATTAATTATTTAAAAAAGAAAAAACAAGAGAATGGCCTGACTAGAGGGCTTTTTGCATGAACCCTACTGGTTTTCTTTGCTTAAAATATGTCACGGCACGATGGCCATGTTCACAAATGGTGCGGTGAAGGGACTGGTCACAGAAAAGCAGTGGTTTCGTTCTCGTGTGTGTGTGTGTGTGTGTGTGTGTGTGTGTGTGTGTGTGTGTGCATGTGCGTGCACCAGGGCCTTTGCACTGAGCTATATCCCCAGCCCCTTCTTTATTCTAGATTTCAAGATACTGTCTTGTCAAGGTGTTAAGTCACCCACGCTGGACTGTTACCTTGCTGAGGCTCCTGCCTCAGCCTCCCAGAGTGCTGGAATGACAGTCCTGCACCATCAGACCCGGATTTGCAGATATTTTTATTTTTAAGCAGGACGCACTAAAATTGTACCCTAGTCAATAATTCTGAGTGCTCACCCCGCTGTAAACTCTTTATTCATTAACATAATACCAAAATTCTCCAATTTTCAGTTCTGTTGTTGCTGCTGTATAGAAATCATTCCACTCAGCTTTTCAGCAAAAGTACAGGAGAGTGGTGAGCCCAGAGAGCAGGCTCCCGCAGCTCATTAGAGGGCAGAAGGTCACAAGCAGGACCACCCAAGAAGGTAGCACAGCTGGGTCAGGCACAGCTGAAGAGGGCAGCAGGATTGCACCGGAGACAGAGGGCAGAGACAGCAAGGCGAGAGCCTGTGTGTGTGCATGCGAACACGTGTGTGTGTGTGTGTGTGTGTGTGTGTGTTACTGTCTTAGTTACTCTTGTGCTATGGGACACAGCGACCATAACTTAAGGGAGGAACGGTCTAGTTTAGGTCACAGTTTCAGGGGTCTCAGCCCATTCACGGGTGGCCTGCAATGGTGGAAGGGCCTGGTAGAGGCCCAGGCAGAGAGAAGCTGCTCACGGCATGGCAGGACAGGAAGGTGAGCATGTGAGGAAGGGCGGAGCTAACGTGTGCTGCCTCTAGGTCATGTCCCAGCAGTCTGCTCCTTCTGACCAGTCCCCAACTCTTAACCATACAGGAAATGAACGGATCAACCCCATGATTTGATCACCTTCCAAACACGGGGCTTTGAGAACATTCCAGATCCGAATCATGACACTAATTCTGCATATTCCTTCTCTACCAAGAAGCACACCATCTATCCTTTTCTTCCTTGATGTTGATCTATTGCTCCAGTGTCTGCCTAGAAGGTAAACCACCCCTCAAGGAGGGTGGAGGCCCAGAGGTCAGGGGTCATGAGCAAGTGTTCAACTCTGCTATAGATCAGCATGACAGACTTGGGGTCGCCTTATTGTTGAAAGTTTGGGTTTTTTTTGTTTTTGTTTTTGTTTTTTTTTTGCACTGCAGGTTCTGGGCAGATGGGCTTGAGCTCATCAAATTTCACCTTTCCTTACATCTGTCCTTTGCATCAGGCTACATTGTGCTCTGCTTCTGCAAGGTCTTGGGCCCTGACTAGGGCAGGAGAGGCTGGAGGGCTGTGAACTCTGTCCTCATTTCATGAAGGAGCAGAACAGGTGACCAGGACACGCTGGTCTCATCGGTGGGTGGGAGGCCCCTGCTAGTCACGTTGTCATTCCTCAACCCCTGAGCTGCTTCTGAAGGTAATTTCACCACCACTGCCCCTCCTGCAGCCTTAAAGTCAAGCAAGGGTGGATTCGTGATGCAGTAGCACGCAGCTCTGACCTCAAGGGTGGAGCCCTCGTGGGTCTGTGTGCCAGTCCCTCTGAGTCCTGAGTCCTATGTGGCACCTTCTCCGTCAACCTTGTGAGAGTTTGGACTTTGTCCAGTTCACAGCTCTGCCATAGATACACGAGCTCACCGACTTGGGCACTGAAAGGGAGGCAAGAGATGAACAGGAGGTCAGGTTTCTCCTTGGTTGTCATGGGAAACATGCTAGAGAAAAAAACAAAAGATTCCCCGATCACTGCAGTCAGGCCCCCGAACTCTTCCTCAAAGACACCCCACCTGCACATGTCCTCAAACCCATGGCACAGTATTGTCAAGAATCTTGTAGAGTCGGTTTAGCAAGTATCCCCCCTCTTCCAACCTCCAGGGTCCAGTCATTCTCCAGATCGGATCTAATTCCTCGTCCCTGCCATTCCATAGGTGACCTCCGGTCACCCTGGCCAAGCCTGGCCCTCCTCAATATCTTTTCCCAGTAACTTTCCATCTGCCACCCCTACCTCCCAGTCTGTCCCATGGCTTAAAGCTCCACTTGCTCTTGCTGCATTTGGAAAGGAGCCTGGCTCCGAACTGAGGTCTCTTATGCCCTCCTGCAACAGTGTCTGAAGAAACTCTGTTTTCCGTTTTGACTAAAGCTGAGTTCTGGTTTCCTCAAGAAAGGAAGCCTGTGGCTTTGCGGGCTGAAACCTGGGGCCTGAGGAAGGCAAGCAGGGAGCCAGCCGGAAACTGAACAGGAATGGGAGGGCCGCGGGGGCTGGGACAGGTCCTGGACCTGCCTCAGGGTGACTATGTAGTTACTCAGAGAGCCCACCAAAGAGTGGAAGCCTGCAGGAGCCCTGGTCGGCAGGAGGCAGGGGCCCAGCTCTGCCTGGAACCCAGGCTGTGCAGAGAGGCAGGCCACGCTGGACAGAAGAAATCAGCACAGACAGATGAGGTCCGAGCGAAAAATCCAGTGAACGTTTAAATACAAGCTTCTGTTAGAGTGAAGAACACGTTACCATGAGCGTCCCTGGACAACCCCCTCACTTCAGGAGCGCTCATCCCTCCTCCTCCCACTTTGGGAAGCAGCTCTGGGGTTCTCTTTTGCAACTTTAGTTGTGCTGTTGCGGCTGCCTCAATGTCCTGAACTCATTCAAGACATTGACCTTCCGTGATCATTTTGACTTCGGGGTAGAGCCAGGCCTGGTGCCCAAGGTCGATGAGAATAGGCTGCTGTTCTCTTAGGGGCTGTCTTTCCGTTGGATGGTGTGCGACTGGGAAATTCACTGCATTTTTGATCACATGTTGTAAAGACATGAAGGAACACTTCTAGAATTGCTTCAGAAAGGGACAAGAACAGCAGGATGAGGGTATCTCAAGTGAGGGGGGACATTTTGAGGAGAATTCATGACAGTGTGCCTTTTATGGTAACACTTTCTTTTTAAAATTTAAATATACACTGGGGCTGGAGGAATGGCTCAGCTGGTGAAAGTGCTTGCCTAGCAAGTGCTAAAGTCAAGCGCTAAGGACTGGAGTTTTATTCCCCAGCGGTGGTGGTGCATGCCTGTAATCCTAGCACTCATGAGACTGAGACAGGAGGATTGCCTGGGCCCCATAGTCAAGTCAGGACCAGCCTGTGCCACAGAGTGAGACCCTGTCTCAAAATAAAATTAAATATACACTGTATTATTTGATCTACTCTGCAGGTAGACAGGAGTGAATAGAAAATGTAAGAAATGGTAGGTAGGTGGGCCAAGGGAAGCCTTTGTTTCTTTCTTTCTCTGTTTTTTATGTTTGTTTTTAAGAACTCAGTGTGCATCCCAGGATGCCCTTGAACTCATGGTAATCCTTCTGCCTCAGCCTCCCAAGTGCTGAGATTACAAGTGTGCACCACCACACCCAGCTTATGTGATAGAGGGAATCAAAACCAGGACATTGACCTTGCTAGGCAAGCACTTTGACCCTTGAGCTACGACACAGCCCAAAGTAATAGTTATAATGCTATACTTATGAGTTTATGACATATACACAATACATCTGATGATAACAATAGAGGAAAGGGAGAGGCCATGAGGTCCCACTGCAGCAGACGGGCTGTGTGTCTGGAATGGGACTGGGAGTCACCTGGGCAGGACCCAGGTACCCTGATGATGCATGTTGCCACAGCTTGGGTGTCGACCCAGGTACCCTGATGATGCATGTTGCCACAGCTTGGGTGTCAAGGGTCTCCCACAGTCCTTGTGGTAAGGGCTTGCTGCCTGGGTGGCGCTGCTAGAAGCAGGCATCCCTTGGCCAGGTTTGGGTCCCTGGGTGCGCACCTGATGGCGGTTTCCTCCTCTTTCTCTCTGATGGTGCTTCCTGCAGTAGGTGCCTTTGCTGCTACAGGGCATCTGCATGATGCACTTCTTTGCCACAGACCCAGAAGCAACAGGGCGCTGGACGGGAACCTCCAAGACTGTGGCTACTACTGACAAGCGTACTGTATTTGTAAGGCCAAGCACCATAAATTTTAAACAACCGAAAATGTGGCTAAAAATAGGACCATTCGCAATGCTATACTTATAAATATTTGCCACAAGATAAGAACATTGAAAGGGAACAGATGTTCTGTACTATCTTTGAAACTTTTCTGTGCATTTCTGTACAAAAAAAAAAAAATGTCAGAAGCTGAGGAAAAAACATGTGATATTAGGAAGTCACTTCCAGGAGCCTGGAAGCTCTCTGTGCTGTCTCCTGCCACCTGCCTGTCCTTCAGGTGCTGGTCACAGCGCCAGCACAGTGACACAACCTAGGGACTGGGGATGAGAAGCTCATGCTTTGTGCTGCTGAGGACCTGCTCACACTCAGAAAATTTCCCCTGGCTGCGCACACTGATCCAAAAATGTCCCCTTGTTGGGCATGCTGGCAGCAGGGCCACCCATTCACACAGAAGTGCCCACAACGGATGTGGCCGTGTGCAGGAAGCTGGCCTTTCTCTGTGGCTACAGCCCCGGGGGACCTTTCCCGGAGCATCTGCTCTTTGGGTGGATCTGAAGGAAGAGAGGATGCGGCTGAAGTTGTTTGGTGCAGACTTTCCAGGTGATGTGGAAGAAATTCTTACTGAGGCCAGGAGTGAGAACAGGGAAGAGAGGGCAGAGGTGTCAAGTGACAGGAAATGTTTGTAAATGGAGAATTCTGTCCCTTGCAGGCTGGGAAGTGGAGCCAAAAGACCTGAAGGCATCTTCCAAGTCCACCTCGCAGTGTCTGCAGGCTGCACTCCTAAGCAAGGGCGGACATGGCCACACTTCCAGGGGCCAAGTGCCCTTCTTCCCCATCCATCTTCCTGGGAGCCTTTGGTGTAGGTGGAAAGTCAGAAGCAGGTGAACTGAGCCATAACAGTTGATAGACAGTCAGGAGCTAGAAACACAGTGAGTTGTAGGCACCATTCCTACAGATGTCCCCTTAACTGATCCCAAACACCATCTCCAAATGTCACATGGAAAATTCCAGAAATAAACAGTGCATAATGTACGTTGCACACTGTCCTAAACAACGTGAGGCGGGCATATTGACTTCATCTCTTTATACATACCCCAACTTCTTAGAGACCCGTTCTCTGGCCACAGAAGCCTGCCTGTTTACAAACAAGCCACTGGGCTTTTCGAGGGTCCATCCTCACAAGAGTTCATGATGGCAACCCTGTTGCATGATACTGAAAAGGGTAAAGGCATGCACAAGTCCTCTCTCCCCACTTCTCCCCCTTTAAAACCTTCTCTATGTAGAAGAAGTGGCCAACGGTGTGAGGCACCCACTGCTGGACCCTCACGGGAGCCCCAGGTGCTTCTGGCTTCTGGCCTTCTGCTGCTCAGAGGTGCTTGGCAAATGGCACCTGGTTTAATAACAGGAATTTTCTGGTATGGACCAGGGAGTCCGGTGTCCTCCGCCTGGCTGGGGTGTCTCCTCTCCATACCAAGAAAGAGCTTAGCTGCCCTCTAAGTGGCATGACCACAGGGAATACATGTGTACAAACATACAAATGTGCACAGGCTAACATATACACATTTAACTGAAGGGGAAAACAGTCACCTTCCAGCATGTGGCTTCAGAACTGTAAGGGCTTAGATTGAGAACTCGCTCAATAGTTGATTGTAATTTTAGAGCTGGGCTCCAGTCCACACAGAGTTGCACGGGGGACAACCCAGTCTTGGGTCTGTGTGAAGAAACCCGCCAGCAAACTAGGGTGAAGCTCATCAGGAAGGGGAGGGGAGGGGAGGGGAGGGG
>PVKB01003639.1:15815-107967 GCA_004027205.1 Ctenodactylus gundi | reverse complement strand
CCACCCCCAAACTGAGGTTCTACTTTCCAAGGTTTCAGTTATCCGTGTTCAGCCTCCATCTGAGAACACTCTGTGGAACTTTCCAGAAGCAAACAATGGACACAGTGTTTCCAATTGTGCCTAGTCCGAGCATGGTGGACCTGCTCTCCTCCCCACTGGGCCAAGTCAGGCCCTTGTCCACAGACCCGCACTGTCATTCATGTGCCTACAGGCCAGAGAAACTTAGGTCCCCTGCACGGGGTCAGCCATTCCCAGGGGGGCGGGGGAGGGTGGGGTCCTGGACCATGCTCCCCTCAGGTGATGGTCACTGCTATATGAAGGACATCACTGCACTTTGGGTTTCAATAGCAGCTGTGGGGGCCTTTGGCTGAATTTGTCTTCCTTCTCATCTTTATTTTTAGAGAAGTCTGTCCCTGACTTGCCGTCCTTCAGAGCTCCAGTTCCTCCCACCAAAGTCACCTTTGTAGTCCCAACGCTGGCCATGCTCTTGCCCGGTGAGTCTCTCCTGCCCACTGTCCCTCAGGCACGTGGGACCCTACACATCTCAGGATCTCCCCGAACATGCATGCAATGCAGGCTGGGTTCTTGTGACCCACCGCCCATCCTGGCTGAGGCCGGTTTCAGCTGACAACTTCCTATCTCCACATCTCAGGTCAGGAAACAAAGGAGCCATTCATCCTCGGCAAGCTCGCCAGATCTCCAGGCAGCCCTTTGCTTCCTCGAAGTCTGTTCTTTCCCTCCTCAGAAGGAACTCAGAGGGAAACGAGCCCTTGTGGGCCCACGCTGGACCCTGTCCCCGCCCTCACACTTCTGTGTGGCTCTGTTAATTTCTGTCGTCAGGGCTTCCAAGTGTAAAACAGGTGTTCCGTGTATCTGCACCTGGCCCCGTGATCGTCAAGCGCCCACCCACAGCATGAGGGAGAAGCACTTCCACTCGGGCCAAGGACTTGGTCCTGGAGGTTGGTGTGTGCTTGTTTGATTCGCAGGAAAGCGGCTGTGAGCCTTCGGTGAGATTCCTGGCTGCCACATCTAGGCCAGGCCTTGTCCCGACCCTGGGAACAAGTTGGCATGAGGCAGGGAGGGCCCCTGGCGGGCAGCCTCCCCTCCTGCCTATGGTGAGGCTCTTGGGGCTCCTGCCGTGGCTCCCTAAGAGATCCCCAAGTGCCACCTGCATCCCTTGGGTCTCAACTGCAGAGGACAGAGGCACTAGAGCCAGTTCTAGCAGAAAGGGGGTAAACAGCCTCCCGCAGGGGACCCTAAACCTCAGCCAGGATGGGCACTGGGTTACTAGCCTGTCAGGACCCAGGCGGCACACAAGAGGAGAGCAGGGGACCGGAGAGTAGGCTTCCCAAGGTGACCACAGAGGCGTTACCTGCAGCAAAGCCGGTAGTGATCTGTTGCTCTGTGCTAGTGGCGTGACTTTCTAAGTCAGTGACAGAAGCAAGTACCTCACTAAAAGCAAGTGGGGCCAGGGGATTTCCAAACAAAGGATGCTTTCTTTCTGCCTTTTTTTTTTTTTTCCCCTGTTACTGGGAAATGAGGGAGCCCGGGGCTTTGCACTGAGCTACCTTCCAGCTCACTTCTTATTTTTGACTTGAGACAGTGTCTTATTAAGTTGCTAAGTTGACCAGGATGCGCTCCAACTTGGGATCCTTCTCCTGCCTCAGCCTCCCACAGTGCTGGGATGACAGGCCTGTATCCCCAGGCCCGGCTTCTGTTCAGTTTCTAAACTTTTAACTAGCAAAGGAGAATGCTCCCCATGCCCTACAATTGTTATTCACTTCCTTATGGGAGCTGGATTTCAAGTGAGAAGCTGGGGATCTTGAGGCACCCCACAGTAGAAGCCTTTCCTCCTGCCCTACCACGTCAAGGCTAGCGGAGGCCCAGTTCTGCTGGTGAGCCCAGCCCCCAGGTTCTGGTAGTATCACGCCTTCCTTAGTCCTGGAGCCCACCATTGTCCATGCAGTCTGATAGAATCTGCAAAAGAGTTATTAGAATTTTCACAATTAATATGGGTGATGGTAAATACACCTTGCTTGAATCTCTCCAGCGAATGTTTTAAGCAAGGAGTCCCCATTCCAGCAGTGGCATTCTTGTTATGTGCTTGTGAGCTAGGCCAACAGCTGCCATGGCACTCTGAGAAGGAACACGCCCATTTCTGCATGTGTATCACTCTTGGAGGAGCTGGAGAGCCCCAGGTCACCTGACCCCAGCTGTCCAATCGGGCTCAGCCCTTCCATAATTTCCCTTGCGTGCAGGTGAGACCGCTGCCCTGTTCCCGGGAGCTCTTGGGTCAGGAGGTTGGAAAGTAATTCACTGATGTAAAAATTAGCATGCTGCTCTTTTTTAAAAGTTGCTTCGATTCCAGGAGGCATGTCAGTCTCTGTGCAGGAATTGTCACGGGCAATGGAGCTGTTCCCTGCTGGAAACGAGTTGTACCAGGCTTTCTGCAGGTCTGCCTGACTAGAAACTCAGGGGGTCCCCTGCAAGTTTTTGTTTGTTTAGATTTATTTTGTTTATGGTACCCAGGGCCTTCCTGTGACACTACAGAGCCTCACTAGATCACTAAATTGGCCAGGCTGGGCTCAAATATGCAATCCGCCTGCCTCAGCCTCCCAGCCTGCCAGGATGGCAGGTCTTTACTGTCTGGCCTGGCCTAGGAGACTTCCTGTGGCACGCTTTTTTAGGAGATTCTGATGCCACCCAAACCAGAACCAGGACCAGGTATCTACCCAGCACAGGGCTAGAAACACACGCTCACAGTGTTCCTTGTGCGGTCTGACCTAGCGCCACTTCCTCTAGGTAACATCGATGAAATGTTCCCTGCTTTTCAGTTTTTCTTCTTTCTTCCTTTTTTTTTTTTTTTAATGGCAGCTTTTGGGGCCACACATTGACGTTTGAATACAAATATACACACCTGACTTCCAGCGAAGACTAGATACCCGAGAAAGAGTCACCAAAGCATAGAGTAAGTAAAAGGGCTTATGCTAACATAAGTAATAAAAACGAATGAGTGCAAACACACACACTCACAGAGCCAAAGACTTTCATTAATAAAAGGCAAGAGGGTAGGAAGCCAGACACAAAATAGCGCAGTGTAGACCCATCCTATCGAGGTGAAATGTGGAGGAATCTAGACTGCCTTGCTGAAGGGACACAGGTGCTAAAACCAGAGACAGCTGGGAGCTGGGTTATCTCAAAGTTAGCGCAGCAGCTGCCTCTGGGGAAGGACGCTGCCCAGGAGGGGAGGACGCTGCGGGAGGGGAAGAGATGGAGAGGCAAGGGGCCCTGATAGCCGGCCTGGGCGACTGTTCTTTGAACACATCACGCTCTGCATGTAAGGGTGTGCACTTCGTATTGATACATGGTGCTCCCCAATCCAGAACTCTGCTAAAAAGGGAAGTAATAGACAAGTTGATTGCACCCACCACTGCGCTTAAGAAATGAAACACCAGCCTCTGGGAGGCCGAGGTAGGAGGATCACAACTTTGAGCCCAGCCTGGGCAGCTTAGCAACTTGGTAAGATTCTGTCTTGAAATTAAAACTGAAAATCAGCCTGGGGATGTAGCTTAGTGCCAAGTGCCTGAATTCAATTCCCAGTACCAAAAAAAAAAAAAAAAAAAAAAAAGAGAGAGAGAGAGAGAAGAAAAAGGAAGAAAGATATTGAGGCTGGAGGAATAGTACAGCAGTTAGGGTATGCACAAGGCCCTGAGTTTGATTCCCCAGCAGCACATAAATCGGGTGTGGTGGTGCACACCTGTAATCCCAATACTTAGGAGGCTGAGGTGGGAGGATTGCTGTGATTTGAGGGCAGCCCTGTCTCAAAAAAAAAAAAAAAAAAAAATCACAGATGCAATCCAAGGCCCAGTGGTTGGTCGCTTCTGAGCACAGCTCGTCCCTTGTCCTCTTTGTCTTAACCCTTCTGATTCGTGTTGTGTGGGATGCACTCACATAACCTTGGCTAGCGCATAGCACTGCTGTGCATGGTGTGAGCCTCTTTATCTCTACATAACACAGTGCAGGTACTTGCTTTCTAAGAAGCTGTTTTACTATATTTTTGAAGACACAATGAAAAAGAGCTTGCACCTGTTTAGTACCCGTATATTTTTCCCCAATTATTTTCAATCCATCAGATCCAAAAACGATTCAATAGATCAGTACATTGATGGAACCCACAGATGTGGAACCCTTGGATACAGAGGACAGGATTTGTCATGGAAGCACATGCAGGTACACGTCAGCGCTGTCCATGTGGGACTCAGTGGTGTGCCTGCGGAGGACCCCTGACCACACGATATGGTCACACTTCTTGCCGAGTGAAGTGTGTTGCCTTGCACTCCCAGCAGGCACGCACACTGGCTCCCACCTCAGTGGACTGGGCAGATGGCCGTGACTCGGACCCGGAATGGGGCCTCCCTAAGCTCCTCTGCCCTCTGGTCAGATGGCCCCGTGTCCTGCGGTCTATGCTTCCTCTTCTGTGTGTGGCTAGGCCCGGCCTTCCACCTACTTCTGCACTGCACGTATCTTACTCTCTTTAAGTTCTTACTGTTAAGAATGTGGTGAAAATGTTTTCTCCAAGCTCAGGTCCAGTCTCTATTATTCAAGTTCCATGTTTTTGAGGGATGAACATTCTTATTTTTCATGGTGTCATGTTTGTCTGCTTTTCCTTCATGGTTTCACTTCTTGATCTTGAATTCACAAAAATATAGTTTTGCAGCTTCCTGTGAAAGCGTTCCTTCCCACATTTACATGTTTAATTCTAGACTGATTCATTGCAAGGTTTTCTATGGTTTGAGGGGAGTCCTCCCCACACCCCAAGTCCCCGTGTCCTTTTCTCCACAGACCCCCCCATTCTAACACTTAACTGTTTACTTCTACACCAAATACCCAAACAGAACCATGGGGTTTAAGTTTTAGACATTACCTGATTTTTAAAAAGCTTTAGACATTATCTGTTTTCTTTTTGTTTGTTTGGTTTTAGTTTTGGGCATTATCTGTTTTTATTTAAAGTTTTGGACATTGCGTATTGAATGCTTCCTAACACCAACAAGGACCCAGCTTGGTTCTATGGGGCTGGTACTTGGCATAATTTCTTCCCATGTCCCACGCAGTTTTCTGCAAGGCCATGGTTCCTAATAGTTCTTAGTTCCTGGGTATCTTATCACATTCCTACCTCTTCTCTCCACTTCGGAGGTTCTACAGTACCTGGTCTAATTATTCCAAGAATAGGGACTTCTTGTTTTCCACCTCCAAGAATTCCTTTGCGGTCTTCCTGCACTTCCAGTTCCTCCATGAACACCCTGTCATCTAGGCACAGCATTATGTACCATCAGAGGATGGTGTGGGGGATCTGGGAAATAGCCTGCACCAACAGCCCAGCGTGATGCTGTCCATAGACTTATGATTCTGTGGTGCCATTTTAGATTTTCCACACTAAATGCAATGTAGTAAGTAAAATTAAAAACATTGAAATTAACTAGCACACTTAATCCAACACGTGATCATTCAACATAGGATCAATATAAACATGTGTTAACAAGCCACCGTGCACATTTTTTTCTCCTGGTATGAATGCTTCACAATTTGTGTGCTCGCCACATGCACACACGTCGCCCAGATATGCCATATCCCAAGATGCCGGGGAACAATGCAGAGACAGTGATAGGTGATCACGCGAGACCATGGGGTGTGTTCACCCCACCTGCGTGCCCCCTCAGAGACATGAGCCGTCTCCCCTCTCCCTGAACTCCATTCCTGCAGCTGCCCCACAGGGTGCTTGCCTAACCCCTCACTCCCATCTGCTGCCTGTGGCTCCTGTCCCCCAAGTCATTGTCTATGATGGATGTCTGCCCCAGTTCAACCCTCTGGAAGTGCTAGGCCCCAGGGCTCACCCTACCTGCCTTGGCCTTGAAACCTCAGCTGCTGCCCAGCTGTCCCACTGTTCTCTTAATCTAGCCACAAATGCTGCAGCTAAAGGCTCTGATGGGTGGGAGGGGCGTGTCTGTCACCTGGGGCAGGCCGGCAGTCCACTTGTCCCCGGCCCCAAACTCAGGCTAGGGAGTGCTGTGGTCATCGCTGGCTCCAGATGTACTGTGGCCTGGAGCTGGCTGCTGGGCCTTTGCATGGGTAGAGGAAACGCAGGGTGGGGGAAACTCAGCCTCGGTCAGGAGAAGTGGGCAAAAGAGACACCCTTGGTGTTCCCCCACCAGAGGGTGCAGACAGCAGTATCCAGAAAGCTCGGCCACTCAGTGGCCCCAGGGAGCGAGCCCCAGGGAGCAAGCTGGACAGGTGTGCCTGGTGAGTCAGCACAGGGCCCTGCCACCCTCCCCCACGCACAGTTCACACAATGGCCCCATTGTATTCCTTCATATTGCTGTGGCTCGGGTTCCACCCCAGGGATTCAGCACGGGGACTTCTGGGGACAGAGAGAGCCAGCTATGAGAGACATCTTTGTACAAGAGTGCTGGGCAGGAGGAGCCGCTGGGGTCACCATCAGAGTGCTACAGCCCAGGAAGGGCAACAGAGCATAGGAGAGCCGGGCTTGTGCTAGGACCTGAGGGCACTGGCAGGTGGGAGGAAAGGGCAGGGGAGTTGCCGGGCAAGTTCAGGGGGTTCAGACAAACCCAGCCCCTGAGAGTCTGAAGTCCAGGAGAGGTCAGAAGAGGCTCCATGTGCATCAGGTACACACCAGAGACCAAAAACAACAAGTAGGATTCACTGGGGCAGCCAAGGGTCTCCAGGAGCTGGCGGTCCACCAGCCCCAGACAGGAGTTTAATCGTGTTGCGGGGTGTGGGATTTCTGACCAGCTACCACCTGTGTGCCCTGTCACTGCAGCACACTTTGACACAAGTCGGGGAGGCACCAGCTCATTTCTGAGAAAGATAGCAGAGCAACGCCCGGGCGGCAGGGTGCTGAGCACAGTGCGGGGCTCTCTCATCCAAGGTGTCCAGCAGCCAAGTCCCCTCAGTGTGCCATCTTGCAAGGGGTGTTTCCTAGGCATCCACACTTTGGACTCCAGATGGCAGAAGGGTTTCCTAGCCCCGCGCTGTGCTAAGATACCTCATGCATAGCCATGCCCACCTGTGGGCTCTGTGCTGTGTCAGTTACAGAGACAACTCTGATTTTCCTAGCTCCCCCCTGTTCATTAAGAGAGGGCTCCTAGCCCCACTTTAAATCTTGCCCAGAGGTCCTGGAGACATAGGTGGATCTCACCTGCCACCTCTCAGGGACCTAGGTGTCCATCCAGAATGGCCTTTCTTGTTGTCCAGCACCTGCAGGGCTGCCACTCTGCACAGGGTGTGTGCTCCTGTTGGGCTGAGAAGGAAATTCATGGGATGAGGGGTGGTCTTTCTCCCAGGTACCTTCCCCTTTCCTTCTGCCTCCTCGGCCATGAGGCCCGGGAACACCCATGCAAACCCAGTTCTGTTTCACCTCCCGTCATCCACTCATGTCTGAACCACACAGTGACTGACATCGGGCCGCACTGGTGATGGAGCTACCAGGCAGCCTGAAGGGCAGGTCATTTCTTCCCAACAGGAAGCAACACCTAGGCTCTGCGGCTTGTGGTGCTAGCAGGAGTCCAAAGGCTTAGACCATCTCGGCAGGTGGCACACCCTAGGACAGGACAGGGTGCCCCAGCCTAGAGCTAAATGCACAGATTCTAGAAGTGTTCTGATAGCGTCACCAGCGGACACCAGTGGACTGGTGGGCCTGGCTCTGGCAGCAGAGTGATGGTGTGGAAGCTGCGGGAGCAAGCAATATCTGCTCATGTCAGGGAGGAAGTGCTCCCTCCTGCCCTTCATGGGGACCCTGTGGAGTCCAGAACACAGGAACCCTGGGGTCCTGGAAGCGCTGTTCCCTCCTTCCCGGGCCCTCAGCCGACATGTTCTTATCTATAATTTTCAGTATATCCCTTTAACAAACCAGTCAATGGGTTTTCCTGAATTCTGTGAGCTGCACAAATAAATTAATCAAACCTGGGGTGTGTTGTGGGACACAGGGGGCTGCGGAAGGCACAGCTAAGAGCATGTTAGTCCGATGTGGTTAAAAATTAACCTAGGGAGCTGGGCCTGATGGTGCAGGCCGATAATCCCAGCTCTCTGGGAGGCTGACACGTTTGAGGACCACAAGTTTGAGCCTGGAAAACCCAGTGATTTAGGGAGACCTTGCCTGAAAATCAAAAACCAAAAGAATGGGCTAGAGATGTAGCCTAGTGTGAAGGCCCTGGGCCCTGGTCTCCAGCACCACACATAAAACAAAACAACAGGACACAACCTAGGGGCTTCTTAGTCACCATCGACAGTGCTCCTGGAGTCCATGCCTACCGTGCATATGCCATCTGACTCTCCCTGGGAGCAGGATGAGAATCGAAGTGATTTAGGGACACCCAGCTGTCTGCCGAGAACCATTTGCTGGTGGGCGGGCCACCCCACACGTGTGGTTGCAGAGCCGCTGTGTGACGGGCATCCTGCAGAGAAGCTGGCGGTCCTTCTTCCAGCATACATGTTTGCCTAGTTTATTTTCGCAGCTATATTTTCTAGGCTACTTTATGCAATGTGGTTTGGTCTGGCGACTTATGTAACTATAATTTTTTAAAAACCGAAAAAATGAACTAAAAGGTGAGATTTCTAAAAGTATGCACACGTCTTTGAGTATCTTACTTAGATTATAATATAGACAGGTCTCAGCTCACCTGTCCCTCGAGTCAGACCCATGCAGTGCTGCTGCTGCTGACCCAGGCTCTGCTGACCCGGTCGGCCTTGTCTATCTCTGCATGTGGTTAGGAGGCTGTGCAGACGCGGGACTTTCAGTTAGGGGTGTGAGGTTGCGTTCTCATGGTTTAACTGGAGGACAAAAAAAAAATGCACAAACGCTATCTAGGCTTTTGTAAGAAAAAAAGAGGTGATGGACAACCCACAGCCAGGTAAAGAGCCTTCGCTTCCGAGGGCGACGGGTGAGAAAGGCCTCGAATGCCCGTTCTCTTCTTGGAGTGGGCACAGTCACTGGTATTGTAAAACAGGCGTGACCCACCGACGGCAGCCAGGGCTTTTTTTTTCTTTTCTTTTCTTTTTGTGGTTCTGGGGACTGAATCCAGAGCCCCTGCACTGAGGTATATCCTTAGCTTTTTCATTTATTTATTTTTTAAATTTTTGGGACATGATCTTACTAACTCACTAAGCTGCCCAGACTAGGCTCAAATGTTCCATTCTCCTGTCTCAGTCTCCCCGAATGTTGGGGTGGACAGGTGTGGGCCAGCAGGCCCAGCTCAGATATTATCATTTAGGTGACAACTAGAAACAAAACCCGCAGGCCTTGTGAAACTTCCCTCCGAGCTGTTGTGCTGACAGTGAACAATCCTGCAGTACCTGAGAAAGCTGCCCAGTTAGTACCAACTGCCAAGTACTGTGGGGGAGGGGACAGGTGCCCGCATTAATAGGCCAGCAGGGCGAGGTTCTTGTCAGGTCAAAGGAGCCAGGGAAACCAAAATCTGACCAGCAGCTGGAATCTGGGGTGAAAGTTTACTACCCCTGTGACATCATGCCTGGGGAACAAGCCTGGCTGTGAGGCCCTGATTATGGGGTGAGCAGAGCTTTTATGTCACGTGGCTAGATTAGCCAGTTGGGGACTTGGCTGGTTAGCTGGCATATGGTTTGGGGACTGGACAGAACAGGGCAAACTGGATAGCCTGATAGGTTGGGAGAACAGGCCAGTGGGCTGTAGATCTGTGGGGGACAGTTCTGTATTCGGGGTCAGGGCTGCCATCATTAGCTGTCCAGCTGCCGGGCCTGGGACAATTGTTAGGTTGGGGCAGAGGTTGCTGAGCCCAGGAAGGAATGAGGAAGTAGTCATCTGTAAGCTAGGTCACACGCAGAAAGCCGAGCTCTGTGTGTGGGGACGGCCGAGAAGTTCAGCACAATCACACAGTTCTTAAAGAATTCATTTAGGCTTCTAGAATATGATATGAGCATTATACAACAGAGTCCCCAGCCCCCAGCCATGGGGAGCCTGGCTCGTGGCTCCAGCCTGCTGCTGTTCCCACTTGAACAGCCTAAGGCAGAATAAGCACCTCCCACTCGCCGGCCTTGGCAGAAGGGTCTTCAGCTAAACTGGTAACTGGTGTCACAAAGCCTGGGAACCACTGCTCTACAACACCCACTCTGCTGTTAACTGAGGTCAGTTTATTTGGCAACCATTGGTAACAGGTATATTTGGTGAAAATATTGACTAGAAATAAAAATATCTTCTACTTATCACTAGGAAACCAAGCAAAGTCCAGAGCAGAAATATCTGTCCTAAATATTTTTCATAATAGCTATGGTCAATTTCAGCATCTATATTCAACCAATTTGATTCCATGTGATTTAAAAAACAGGAGACTTCTCTGTATATTTTTCATTCAGATAATTTAGATCCATTGTAGAAAAATCTGGAATAGATCAAAAAGTGCAGGGAACGTAAAAAATTCTAATTTCTAGATGATTTCCAGATAATTTTTTAAAACTGGTATCACCATCCCTGACTTGAACAAAACAAAACAAAAAAAAGCAACCCTGAAGACTACACCCTAAAGACTGCACTTGCCTAGCAATTGCAAGGTCCTAGGTTTGATTCCCCAGCATATATAAGCTAAGCATGGTGGCACAGGCCTGTAATTCGAGGGCTGAGGCAGGAGGCTTGCTGTGAATTAGAGGTCAGCCTGGGCTACACAATGAGTTCAGACCAACGTGGTGTACAGAGACCCTGTCCCCCCCCCCCCCCCCCCCCCCCCCCCCCCCACACTCCCCATCTCCCCCATAAAATAAGACTGTACTTCTGATAACCACAGGCCACACTGCAGTAAGGGTGGACTGGTCCCAGAGATGAATTCCAAAGTCCTTTTGGCCAATATAAACTCTACCAGCCCTGTGACATGAGGGCCCCCACAGTGGCGGGACTGGTGAGGTTCAGATACTGTTGGGATGTCCGTGTTCTGGCTGGCCAACAATACTTTAGAGGTTCCCTTTTTGGTGATCTTCGACCCTGGAGAAACAAATCCTGCTGACTCCAGGCTGGAATCATTTGAACAGGCTCTGCTGCTACCAGCAGATATGGTCTGGAACCCCAGAATACTCACCATCAACTTCATTTGAATGATAATTAGGGGATTCAAATTTGTCCCCTTTGGGCTCTAAAGAGGTTTTGAGCCCTTTACATGATCAGATAATGCACCTTACCTTATCCAAAGTGCACACTCATGTCAAACAGCCCCAGTGCCACCTTGAAACAGATGTGTAGGACTCACAGTCCTGCACTGGTGACCCAGAGCCCATTGGGGCACAAGGTTCTAGAACCCACTGGTTCATGCCAGAGGAAGGGCACAGCTTGGACCCAGGCCTGGATGGACCTTCAGGCAGGTAGCCCCAGTCCCCCGAGAGCAGGGGCTCTCTGCTTTACATGCACCATCTGACTTTCGTCGTGACTTCCTCGTGGAAGGCCATGTGTCCTCGTCTACCAGCATCAGCTTACAGACAAAGCTCTGGGGGTTTGGGATCCTGACCCTGGTGGTAGATCTGGGTCATCCAAGGCAAGAAGTTGGCCAGACTCCTGTCCCTTAGGGGAAGAGGCCCTGCACTGTCAAAAGGTCTTCAGACAGGAATTTCTGAGGCCTCTATCAGGTTTGTCTGTTTCCAGGAGCTGTTAGGTGTTATAATTGCTTCTCTAGAATGAACCTGGAGCTCTGGCAGCCAGCAGCCATCTTGCAGAGGTCCTCATGGAACTGTGCAGCTGGGGAACAGCTGGGTGGGCACTTCAGTGGTAGAACACATGCTTAACAATACAAGGCCCTGAGTTCCAACTCCAGAACCACCAAGGGGAAAAATAAAAGGCCACTCCACACATTCACCATCAGACCCACTTCTGGGAGGTCAAAAGTAAAGGACACATTGCAGAAGGTGTTATGTTAAGAACTGTGCATGCAGGAGAGTAGGACAGGTTGGTAGGGCTCAGATCTACAGTGTCCCCAGAAGTCTCCTGTGTTCAAAGATGGCTGGTGACTGGACCATGGGGGTTTACACTTATCAGTGGGCTCATTCATTAGAAAGATCAGGGCTGAATGAGCTGTTAAGTGGTGGGTCCCTTGGGTGTGACCTGAAGGGTAAACTCTGTCCCTGGCTCCTCCCTTCTCTCTGCTCCCTGGCTGCCCTGGGGTGAGCAGTATCTTCTGCCAGGCCCCTCCTCCAAGTTTCTGCCTTGGAGCCAGTCAACCATGGATTGAATCATCTGAACACACAAGCCGATATACAACTCTCCTCCTTTAAGTGGCAGATATCGGATATTTGTCCTACTAGCTATGGGAAGATGATTAATGCACAGGTGAATTCTGCAAAGATTGCAAGGACACGAGAATAGGACTGCTGTGCAGGCCTGAAGAACACCCACACCGGAGTCTCTGAGAGCTGGTTAAAAATCCAGCCAAGAGGATGGGGTGCAGTGCAGTGATAAGTTCATGCTGACAACTGCCTCCTCCTACGTAGGACCAGTATGATGGGCCACACAAGGAGGCACAGGTCCTCTGTTGGCTGCAGCAGCAGTCCTGGATCTGAGAAACTTTTGTGGAGCCCAGGAGCCCCACCTGCTGGGGGCACAGTGCATGGGACACAGGCTAGCTCCGCTGTGGCACAGTTCTCTGTAGTGCTGTGTTGTCAGATGTAGGTGAAGAAATGTTCCATCCCACCCTAAGGGCTCTAATGCATGGACCACGTTAGAGAGTTTGCCAGTGTCCTCTGATAAGAAGGGAGTGCGCTGCAGGCCTGAGTCCAGCTGGTATCCTGGACTTCCAGAGAAAGGCAGACCCAGGAGTCGTTGAAGCAGCTCTTCTCCAAGCCTTTGAGGAGTCCAAGCTCTGAAAGCTGAGGCTGAAACAGCCAGTGAGGATCACAATGAAGACTGAGGGGAGGATCACACCATGGGCTGACAGGGTGCCTGGGCCCAGATGGCCAGGCGAGGACCATGCTGAGGGGGTGACAGAGCACATGGACCCAGACAGCCAGGCAAGAAGCAGGCTGGGGGCTGATGAAACTGTCTCTTGAGCAGAGTCTTCAGAGAAGCCCACGGTTGTGGAGACACAGAGGAACTCCCGCAAGTAAAGAACCAGGGCAACCAGGTCACAGGATGCCTGGGAGAGCTGGCGGGCAGCAAGGGTGGTCAGGTAAGCCTTTATGCGAGGCAATGTGCCCAGACCGCCTTTGCTGGTCTTCTCAGCATTGTGACTTCCAGAGATGGAGATCAGCCTCATTTCACCTCAGGGCAAATATATATGTTATAGGTCATTTGCTTGAACTCACAGGGACCAGCTTGTATCACCACCATGTGAGGTTTTGATCAAGTCTCCAACCTTGTTGGATGGATTCATGAGCATCACAGGATCTGAACTAGCATCCTACGAAGGGCTGGAACTGGAATAGCTCTGTTCATGAAACTGAGAAAACCTGGATAAAACATGCTAGCTTCCTGTTGCTGGGACAAAATACTTGAGACAAGCTAAATGGGGAAAAGGTTTCTTTTGACTCACGGTTTTGGAGGCTCCAGTCCATGGTTTCTTTGCCCTGCAGCTCTGGACCCATGCCAGTGTAATATACCACAGTAGGTGTGCATGGCAGACCAAGCAGTCCCAGGATGTGGGCTATTAGTAAGACAAGTATCACAAGCCAATGTCCACATGATCATCATCAAGGTGACAAGCGACAGAACTCACAGGAATTAGGGAAGACAGAGTAGATACAAATTCTTGGGAAATAACCTCATGGCATTCCTTCTGACTTTCAGTACAGAGACTGAGCATGACGCCGTCACACGAAGCTACGTCCCCAGCCCCTTTTTCAAAATGTTTTTATTTTCAAACAGTCTTGCTAAGTCACCCAGGCTGGACTTGAACTTGTGATCCTCTTGCCTCTTGAATTCCTTCAGGCTGCAGTTGGCAGGGCTGAGCCCTTGGATAGAACTCAGGGGTTGGCACCCCACTCTCCCTCGCGGCAGCCACATGCCCCGTGTTGCAGACCTGGTGGCTGTCTTCATCTGTAGGATATGTGGGGATGGCCACCGTGACGGGCTGTGGGTACCAGTGGAGAGACCATGCCTGGCTTAGTGCCATTACTCCGCACGCAGCAGGTCCTGCCACAACCGAAGGACCCAGAGCTGCCATGCAGCACGGGCTGCTAGGTGACCAACACTCAATGACTGAGAGACCAAAAGGGATGCCAGGAGAGGGCCTGCTGAGCACGAACACCGGCACACAAGGGGCAGCTGCCCAGTAGGTTTTTTAAACCAATAATGTCCAAAGGGTAAAGAAAAAGCTTGACATTGTAGGTTCTGCCAAAGTTGTATCACTTAAAGCAGATTATTTCAATATGCAGAAATGGTAGTGATGGAAGAAGGAAACACACGAAACAAATGTGGCAAGCTCCGCTCTCCCAGTGACCTCTCCTGCAGGCGAGTTTCCTGTCAATAGCCCCATCCCTTCCACCTTCCCCAGCCAATCTCTGTTCTCCCAGATAAAGATGCACACAGTCTTGTCATAATATTTTTTTATTACAATATCCAAAAAACTGGGTATGCAAGTTGAGGGGCTCTCAAGACCCCTCCTCAATTGTAGGAATGTGCCATCTCAAGACTGTATATTAACTATAAAGAAGTTCAAATGTAAAGAAAAAGAAAATGCAATTTTTTCATCAACATTCTGTGTGTCTTCCTACTGATCACATGTTCTTTTGTAAACCCTGAAAAATTTCCCTGTAAAGCAAATAATATATATATAATATGCACATATTATATATATATATATATATGTATAGTGTGTGTATAAAGTGTTGATAGCTCCCCTTCCCCAAACATCAGCTGTTTCCTTAATCATCAGCTATTAGTGTCAACAAACGGCTACGGATACATATTACCTTGAGAATTAAATACATAATTGTGAAATTCAAACAAGCCTAAGGGCAAGAGTGAAAAAGCACTATGCGGATGGCACATCTTGGGTGAATCACCAAAACACATCGTTCAGCGTCCCTGGCTCCCTCTTCTGCAGGTGAGCTCCAGGAAAACTCTTTATTGCAAGCTGAGCCTTAAAGGCACTGGGCAGCTTCTTCCCTGCCACCCACGTGGGGGTCCAGGATGGCTACCAGCCCACGCGTCCCCTCCCTGCAGACCAGGGGGCCACGTGGGAGCTCCAGACCCGGGCAAGGGCTGCAGGCACCAGGGCCCTCGCAGTTGCTGCCTGGTGGCTCATCACAGCGGTGTCCGAGTGTGCTGATGTCCACTGGCTCACTGATCACAGCCGATCCACCTGGTGTCTCCTGATGGGGACTCTGTGAGTGTGAGCAACCTGAACACAGAGGCGATGTAGTTGACCCAAGAGGCCTCGCCCACCTGTCCATCTCCTGCTCTGGAAGCACGGCTGGAGGCGGCCCTGGGGGGCAGGTGGCAGCGGAGGCCAGCAGCTGGGCGCAGGCAGGCTGGGTGTCACGGCAGCGCCCGCACGAGGTACAGCCGCTCTCCGTGCTCACTGGTGAAGATGGGCGCCCTCTTGTAGTGGTCCACCAGCTCGTCCATGCTGGGGAAACGCCGCTGCCCGATGCAGTACACACTGTCCACCAGCTGCACCTTGAAGTGCTTGTTCTTCCCTGACGCCTTGAGGGACACGGAGAAGTCACTGGGCTGCAAATGAAGCAGAAGGCCAGTTACAGTGGCACAGACAGAAGGCTCTGTGCAGCGGCTCCTAGCTGGCCCCCCACCCAGCTGAGTCTAGGGTATGGTCTGCCGCTGTAGCAGGGACCCAAGGGATTATCCAGTGGGGTGCCAGGTGCTCAGCATGACCAGGGACCAGGCCACCAAACAGACAAAGGACTCTGAGCCCAGTCCCACTCCAGCACCATAGATACTGTAGCTCTCATGTACGTAGAACGGAAGGTGACCGGAGGGATGAATGGATCCGCAGGCCACAGGCACTCCACACCAACGTGGAGATGTATGTGCTGCGAGAAACTTTTCCTGCGGGGACAGAACCAAATGTCTGCTCACGTGACACAGCTGAGTGAACCAAGTAATATTATACCAAAGTCCAACTCAGCGAGCCAGTGAGCCTACCAGGGTTGCTCACAGGAGTGAGGGTGAGGGGCCACCTACTGCTGCCACCAGGGGACTGAACCCGGGAATCCCACCTCCCAAATTCCTTCAGTGCACAAGGAATTACCCGCAGCAGTCTGCATCTGCCAGCAGCTAGAAACTTCACCTCCTCCGATTTCTATCTACTAGAAAGGAAGCCATAGAACTCTTGGGATTCTAAGATCCTGGATAACCAAAGGCAAATAGGAAATTCTGATTGCATTTTAATTGCATTTCATGATATCTCAGAGGGACCTGCAGTGTGGTTGGAGCACAGGTTTTATTGAGAATGTTGAAATTCAGTGATTATGTCAGTGCCTTACTTATATTTGAGCATATTTTAGAAATATCATTATTTTGATTGAAATTGGCCTTTTATTTCAGTGACTGAAAATCACACAAAAAAGGGTATTGGAAGGAGAGTGGTCTTAGAGAAAGAAAAAAATCTAATAATGATTATGAACTGTATGCTGACTACAGGGCAGGCAGGGCATGCCCTGCACACAGCGTACACAGGACATGGGGTCTGCAAGAGCACCTTGGTGGGACACAGGCGTGTAAGGAGGTAGGAAGCAGCTGTAAACTGACAAGTTCTACAAAGACTTCACTTGAGAATTATGAGCTAGTGGTATGTACAGTGATCTGAGACAGACCAGGCCTCTCGCAGCACTGAGGGGTGATGCAGTTATGTGCCAGGCAGAGGCCCTGGCCTCTCAGTATCCTCAGGATGGAAGGCACATTCCCCTGGCCTTGCTGCAATCCATGCCCTGTGCCGCCCCCCAGCCCCCAGGCCTCTTGCCACTCCTGGATGCAGCATTCTCAACCAGCCATCCCTAAGTCTTGAGTGACACTGTGCCCCTCACAAGCCTTCCAGGCCCAGGCAGGGACAGCCCTCCCTCCCTCCAGGACCCATGGTAGTTGCTGAGGGACTTCAGCCTGTGGCCCTTTCCTAGAGTTCTGGAGTCCCCATGCCTCGGATCCTGCTGGCTGTACCTCACCCACACCCCTCTGGGTAACCCCTCACCTATGTATTTGTGACTGACCCCTCGCCTATGCTGTGACCCCTCTCCCACGTTCCAGTGAGTGACCCCTTGCCCATGCTGTGTAAGCAGCCCCAAGGAGCCCCAGCTCACTGGACTGGACTTATGTGTGATGTTACTTTCAGGTAAACAACCATCTGGGGTGGGCAGGTGTTTGTTCACATCTCCCAGGGAAGTTTCACACACTCATGCTCTGCATCAATCCAGCAGGACCTCAGTGTTTATTCCCGGGCCCTTTGCTGCCCAACCATCACCCTGTCCCTGCCACGCAGGATCCCACAGTCTACACTTGGGCCCTGGCTACTTGGGACTCAGCAGGCTATCCCTGCTCTGTTTGTCCCTCCAGAAAAGTTTACAAAAGCCCGATCACAAACATCCGAGAGGTGTGAGCAAACCCCACAAACAGAGGCAGCATTCCACTTTCATTTTACCCACAAAACTCAGGCTAAGGGGTCTGGAATGACCCATGCTCAGCAGGGCAGCCAGGCTGCCTCTCCAGGCACAGCCACCAGGGTGGAGGAATGACAGGGACACCCGAGATCACAGCTGACACTTAACGCAAAGCCCCAAGCTCTGTGGGGCTTGCGAGGCACGTGAGGGAGCTCCAGGAACCTCAGGAAGAGGCCAAAGGCAAGGGCAGATTAGGCCTCAGGAACAGAGTTTCCGAATCAAGGCCACAGGCCGACTGAAAGGAGCCCAGAGGAGTTGTGCACAGCCCATGGGCACTGTGCAGCAGCCCCCGCACATGGTGGAACCAGGGATGTCCGACCCGTCCTGGGCATGCTGCGAGTGCCCTCTGTCCACACCTGTGGCAAGCTTTAACTGACACATGAGGCCCAGGGAGAGATCTATAGCAACAACCCACTTAAAATAGAACAATTGTATCTACCGATACACTGGAATGGAAGTTGGGTGAATGTGGCTTCCCTTTCTTTCCAAATACCTTACTTTCCTTCACCTGGTGTCTCAGGAAGCACTTTGCCCTGGTGGCCCACCTGGTTCATGACTCTTGCCCTGGGTGTGTACATCACCGCCCTGTGCCCACGACCCCTTTCCTGGTAGATCAGGACAATCACCATGGCCAGCTGCACACACTGGGTACAATGGTACACAGAGGTCACCGACGGCTCAGCCCTCTTCCAACGGCTTCAGTTTCTGGTTCCCTACTGTTAACATTCTGTAAGGCTGTGTCCAGGGCTAGAAATTGAGCCTTTGGGGGTAAGGGGAGTGATCTTGCTTGGACAGTTCCCACAAGCCAGCCACTGCTAGTGTGATAGAGACTGGTCACCCACAGGCCAACAGCCTCATTTCTAGTTTGGGGAGAAGGGGGCGCAGAGAATTGCTGTCGTGCACAACACACTATGCCACATGACCCACAGGTAAGCAACGCCCAGAACAGTGAGTCTGGCTCTTGATCGGAGCTCCTTAAATTAACACCATGGCGGGTACCCACGTGCATTCCAGCAGTGAAACCGGCATGGCACAAAAGGCGATTTTTTTTAATTTCATGGTTTCCTGAACAGAAACATTAAAGCGAAGGACACAAACTTGCACTAAGCAGGAATCCTTAAAGTTTCTGAGGACTTACTTTTCCCCTTTGGCAGTGCTGGGGAGTGACTCCAAGGTCTTCTCACTGAGATGCATCTCTGGCCCAATTTTTTATTTTTTGAGATGGGTCTTGTTTGATGTCTGAGTTGCACAGGCTTAAACTTGTGATCCTCTTGTCTCAGCCTCCCAGAGAGCTGAGGTGACAGGCCTGCACCCCGGGCTCAGCTTCAGTGTGCTTAGTTCAAGTAGATCAGGCATTCCCCAGGAAATCTGGTCATGGACAGATTATGTATGTGGACGTATGTGGACACACCACCATGTGGGGCAGGTTAGACAGTCCATTTCCTAAATGCTCAGGACCACAGAGTTCTTGTTTGGGGATTTTTCCAAATTTTGAAATATTGGTATATACTTTATGAGATACTCTGGGGATGGGCTCATGTCCCCACACCAAATATTTATGTCTCATTTGTATCTTATACATACAGCCTGATGGGTATAATTTTATATAGCATTTTAAAACATTTTGGGCATAATACAAAAGCTTCTGGGGTGTGGAGTCATCTACTTATGGGCTAATGTTGGCACTCGGAGCATTTCAGGTTTTCTTTCTTTCTTTCTTTCTTTCTTTTTTGTTTTTTGAGAGGGTCTCTCTCTATAGTCCAAGCTAGTCCTGCTGACCTTTCTATGTAGTCTAGGCTGGCCTCAAACTCACAGCAATCCTCCTGCCTCAGCCTCCCAAGTGCTGGGATCACATGCCACCAAACCCAGCTTATGTGGTGCTGAAGAACTGAACCCAGAGCCTTGCACTTGTTGGGCAAATGTTTTCACCGCTGACTGCTGAGCTACACCCTCCAGTCCCGCATTTCAGGTCTCGAAGCACGTCAGACTTTGGACCAAGAATACCACCCTAAGCCACCAGGCACTGTCCATGAAGGCCAAACCTGAGACCACTGGGGTCCCTCTGTGGGTATTCTCCAAACTGGCAACACTGCAGGCCCTGACCCAGACCCGCTAGAGTGGAAACTGACCCAGAGTGGGTCCTGACTACCTGTGTGCAACCCTTAGCCATCTCTGCTTTAGTGAGTCCTTGTGAAAATCTTCATGCTGCTGAGAACCGACGCAGATTCTGACGACATGCACCTTTGCTGGAGTCACCTCCACAGAAGGGAACGGGACTTACGGGTAAAGTAGCCCACGAAAGAGGGAGTCCAGGAACACCTTCACCCCCCACTGCCCTGCCTTCCGACTGCATCCACATGCTCCCTATGGAGATCGCTCCCATGGGACAGGGGCTGTGCTGGGTTCCATAGACACAGCAGTCCTGGGATCCCCCGGGATCGCAGCTAATCCAGACCCCTGAAGCCACCTCTGTGGTCCCACGGTCTGCTATGGCAGGCCCTCTGACTCAGCCTCCGGAAGTCAGAGCACAAGGGACATGTCATACACCCCAGCCACCGGGCTGTGGGCTGCTGACCGTACAACAGAAAACGGAAGCTGTGGGAGAGCCCCACCAAGGGTGAGACACACAGCCATACGCTGGCCACAGCTGCAGGCACCAGCTCCCCACGTGGGCTCCCAGGAATTACGTGGAAGGCCCCTAATGGACCACTTAACTGTCTTATCTTCCCAGCAGGGACACGGGCTCAGCCACTACAAGGGAGGGAGGAGGGAGCCGGGACGTCTTTCCACCGTTCCTCCTTCTGACACAAAACCACCCTGATGTCCTTTCTCTCTGCTGACCCCGGGGCCAGGCGGATGAACTCCTCACCTTGGCTAACATTACGCCTCTTGTTCTGTGATCTAGTTTTTGGACTTGTCCTCACTAGGAATGACTGTGTTTTCTCATTGAGCTGAGGTCTCCATACCTGCCCCCTGGCACCTCTGTGCTTCTCTAAAGCACGTAACCGGGCACATGCCTCTTTCCCTCCCTCCGAAAGCCATCACTACAGCTACCAAGAGGAGGTGACAAACCACAGCCACAGTCTTTGTGTGTGAGTGAACGTGTGTGTGTGTGTGTGTGTGTGTGTGTGTGTACAAAACTAAATCCCCAGCCCTTTTTCTTTTTTCTGAGACAGAATCTTGCTCTACAGTACAGGCTGGTCCTGACCTTACTATGGAACCCAGGCTGGCTTCAAACTCATGAAAATCCTCCTGTCTCAGCCTCCCAAGTACTTGAATTACAGATGTGTGCCACCATGCCACCTTATAGGGTACTGGAGAATCAAACGCAAGGCCTTGCACCTGCTAAGCAAGTAACCACTGCACTATCTTCAGCCCCCTCCCCCTGAGCCCACTTTAAATCTGTTTTGAGGCAGGGTCTCACTAAGTTGCTAAGTTGCCCAGGCTGGGTCAAACTTGTGATCCTCCTGCCTCATCCTCCCAGAGTCACAGAGTCTTCAGTATCTTCTATTTCTCCTTTATCCCTGAGACCATCAGCATTAACTCAATTTTCCCCTAACTAGGCCAGTGTGGGGGCATCTGAGGAGGGCAAGGCCTCACTCCCAGCATCTCCTGGCTGCCTGATAATCCTGAAATGTCCCTCCCCTCCTCTTGGTAGACTAGGAGTGGCCTGTGGCTCAGTGGGGTTCCCGTGGGGCTCTCAACCAACCTTAGGTCCTACTGCTGTCTCTGAGCCCCAGCAGGAGGCACACACACTGATCCCCTCCCTCTCAGAGCGGGCACTGCACCGGCCCCTCCCAAGCCCCCTCTACTCACTGCACCTCCTGCCTATTCTCCATGTGCTTCCTTAGGAATCATCACCCCCCACTGTTCAGAGAAAGGGTTCACTGATCCCAAGGTAGAACGATGGGCAGGGACAAACTACGTTCCACCAACATCCCCTCTGTCCTGGGCTCAGGAAAACTCACGTTTCTAGTGGGCTGGGCACAGAAAAGGGCAAAACTTACTGCTAAAATAATAGAATAGGTAGAATGACAAAACCCAAATTTATTCAGCCTACAGATTATACTTTTTGTTTCTTATTTGCAGTACTGGGGACCCAGAGCCTTCATACAAAAACAAATCCCGAGACCCTTTATTAAACTTTTATTCTGAGACACAGTCTTCTAAACCACTAAGTTACGTAGTCTGGGCCTGCCCTTGTGATCCTCCTGCCTCAGCCTCCCAGAATGTAGGGATGACAGGCCTGCGCCTGTATAGTGAATGGCCGGTGGTATGAGGCCAGGTGCAGTTTCCCACTGGTGGCACTGTGTTCATGCTCAGGAGCTTTCAGAGTTTACCAAATTTTACATTTTGGATTTGGGATATTCAACTTATGTTTATTTTCTTTCATATATAATGCAACAGAAATAAAACTTCATTTATTTTTTTTTTTCCACTTGGAATGCTGAAGCAGGAGAACTGCTGTGAGTCTGAGGCCAGCCTGGGCTCTACAGTGAGTTCAGGCCAGCCTTGACTTCAGAGCAAGACCTTATCTCAAGAAAACAAACAAAACACTTCTTTGTAAAGGCCAGCTCCTCAAGGTGATGCTAATATTCTCTAGGGACTCTCTGTGGAACAGAAGAACCGCTAGGCATGTGTATTCACATGAAACAGAATCCCCAGGGCCAGCGCCAGGCCACAGCAGCATGTCCTAGCCTCTGGGGGAGGGCACGCTCATCAGATCTGCTGGGGACTCCTAAGAGCTGGCCTTGAACTGGCCTCCTGCCTTCCTCACTGAGGCCAGAGCCCTATTCTGCCTGCTGGTGTGGTGGGGAGGCTGAGGCAGGGTGCTGTCCATGAGGCCTGGCTCACCTGAGGCAAGGGATAAGTGCATAACTGCTAGAAGAGAGTCCACAATGAGTGACCCTGTGGAACCTTCTCAAATACTACAGAAATTCTGCCTTAAGATTTCCATTTGGTTCCAGGCAAAACACATGACGGCAAAACGTAGTGTGTGGTATCTGAGACAGGAAGGACAGTGGGGGCCCTGTCCACGGCCTCCCCCTCTTCTTCTAACATGAACACAGTCACAAGGAAACACCAGGCCCAGGTGGCAGAGCAGCTGGCCCAGGATCCTCCCAGCCCCCAACCTGGCCTCAGCGGCCCGACACTGCTCCTCTCCACACCCAGCAGAAGCACTTGCAAACACACCCCTTGAAAGAAAAAAAAAAAAAAAGTCAACAGGGAAAACTCTGCTGTAGATGAAATTTCCATTGAAGAAAGCAAATAGTTCTACAGAAAATTAAATTTCCCAGCAGAGTAACAAGTTTCACCTTCATGCATTTCTTACAATTTTTGAAGATGTAGGATTGTGTAGAAATGGCATTTTAATAATCGCTGCAGGGCACTGGGGGAATCGCTCAGTGATTAGAGTGCTTAGAAGTGCAAGGCCTTGAGTTCAATCCCTCACGTGCCTGTAATCCCAGCACTCAGGAGGTTGAGGCAGGAGGATTGCCCTGAGTTTAAGGCCAGCCTGGACTATCGAGGGAGGCCCCGCCTCAAAAAACTTTGCTAAAAATATATATAAAATGATTGATAATAAATAGTAAGTCCCAGACCAGCCACAGTGCCATCAAAGGACAGTGCTCAAAGGCTGGGCCGGGCCTCCCAAGTGAGGAACACTGAGGGTAAGTCCCCACAGGCCCCAGGGGACGTGGGTAAGACCCACAGAACAAACCACCAGCTACACAGATGGACCCATGGAACAGCCTACAATGAGCTCCCATTAAAATATTACCGTTTAATCTGGGCCTGCTGACACAGGCCTGTAATGCCAGCACTCTGGGAGGCTGAGGCAGAAGTATCACAAGTTGAAAGGAACCTAGCCTGGTCAACTCAGTGATTCAGGGAGACCCTGTCTTAAAATCAAAAATAAAATGCACTGGAGATGGGAAGACTCTGAGCTCGATTCCCTCTGAGCTCGATTCCCAGTCTTCAGGTCCCTAAGGAACACAGTGTAAAAAAAATCTACCAATGTACTTTCATAAATCTTTTACTTCTTGGTCAAACAATATGAACAGATTGACAAAAACTCCCACCAACTTTTCTCTTACCAACATCCACATCAAATTTCCCTCACAGGAGTTTTTCTGTATTTGAAACAAATGTTTTTTATGAGAAAAAGTCTTCTGCTGTGGAACCTAACACACAGGAACATGGAAGGAAAACATGATCTTTGTGGGAGTCTGAGGCAGGAAGATCCCAACTTCTACCCGGTCTGGGCAACTTCGTGGGGCCTTATCTCAAAATAAAAATTGAAACAGGGCTGGAGATGTAGCTCAGTGTAAAGGTCCTAGGTTCAATCCCCAATACCTTAACAGAAAACAAATCCCAGCTCATTTTTACCATGATTCCATCAGGGGATGCACGTCACGCAGCTGTGTGGTGAGAGCCTGGCTGCTTGCGGTCACCTCCCCAGGAGTCCAGACCACCACACAACAGGAAAAGGAAGGGAAGGAGGATACCGTTCCTGGAGGGCTGAGCCCCGCCTACAGTGACATGCAGTCATGTCAGATCCTGACCCTCAGGCTCTCCACAGCCAGGGGTGGTGGTCACCTGAGGGACACCAGTGTACAGGAAAAAGGACGGGTGGGGAGGGGCAGCCAAAGGCAGAAACAGAGTCAGCAAAGGACATGCATGTCCCATTGCCACCCAGCACAGGCCCTTGGCCTCACAGGTAATGGCTAAGAACAGGCATGGATACAAACCAGCAAGCCTAGCCTGGGTGCTGACACGGAAGCCACATGTCCCAGGCCCACAGGGTGCCCCCATGGCCCAGGCACACATGTCAACAGCTGAGAAAGGCACAGTCATGTAAGACCCAGCAGGAAAAACCATGCTGCACAGTGTCAGGCCAAAGAGGCCTCAGACTGAACCAGTGATGCTGTGTGAGGCTAGATGCCAAGTCCCAAGGAGGGTCCCGCCCAGCCCCGGGATCCAGCCCAGGCACACTGCAGGTGTTTCTGACAACGGCTTCCCAACTTATCCTCCACCCAGCCCTGGGGTCCAGCCTCAGTACCCATAAGAGTGTCCTACCTTGACTTTGTACATTAAGGCAGAACGCAAACCACTTGGAAAGGGGCCCTTGGAAGGGAGTGCAACAAAAGGTAAACAGCTGGTGCTTCTGCTATCGGAGCAAGCAGCTGTCATCCATCGTCGTCTCCCCACACCTGATACGGTAGACGGGGCACGACGAGCCATGGTCTCCATGCAATTCTGCCTGCTGCCTTCCGGAAGCCCCTTCGAACCCAGGGTTTTCACGTTAGGACTCTGCACTCTGACCACAGGAGCCCTGGGGACGGCGTGCCTGCTCCCATAACCGCTTTTCTAGTACCTTTGCTAATGTTCTAGTTCACCAGGCTGTTGCAGCCTAATTCCTTGCAGTCCAGAGCCCAGAAAAGCCATGAGGCAGCAGTCCCCTGGGATGTCCTGCTGGCCAACATCAACTCTGGCTACATAACAAGCAAAGCACAGGGCTCAGTTTCAGAAGGACCTGACCTCCAGCTGCCCACCCAAGGCTGCAGTGGACCCCACAGAGCCACTGACTCTCCATGCTGCCTTCCAGCACGGGTGCTTCCCTTAGACAGGGCACACCCACACGCCCCGTCTTTGGGCCTGGGCCCCTCTCCTTGGCCACTGGGTCTCAGATGGGCACCACATGCCCAGTATTGCCAGAGCCACAAAGAGGCTGATGTTGTGAACCTGGGGCACACGCCTGCAGTTTGCCTCTGAGAACTGAAACTGAAGTCTGTGAAAAGCGGTGACATTTAAAGGCACTAGGCCCAATGTTAAGAGCTCTGGTTTGGGCTCTCGATGCAGTGAAAGGAGACTGGGAAAGATGTCTAGGAATTGACTGAATATTTCCACAAAGCCACACAGGCCAGCTGGACCTATCAGACATGCCAAAGGAGGCACAAACCCACCCTGTGACTGGCCCTGGAGCTGAGGCCACCAGACAAGGGCCCTGTCCTGTGGCTCACCCTCCAGCCACAGGCTTGTCACGAGCACCACAGCTTCCTTTCCAAAACTGTAAGTGCCTTAAAGGCTGCTGAGAGGTAGGCTCGGCAGCACTGCTGTGACAGTCAACCCTGGGATTCTATGGTTTACAGAGAAGGATGAACCAGCTGCCAGGGGCTGTGGCAGAAACCAGGTGCCCACCTGCTGCATGCACCCTGTGTGCCTCAGACACAGAATGCCAGCCAGAGGGGGCCAGGACCCCCAGGTCTCTTTAACAGGCAGAGGTTCCTGGTGCAAACAGAGGCTGGGCCACGTTCCCGGGTTGCAAACACTAACATACCCACCCAGTCCCAGGGCATCTAGTGGCATGGGGGAGCAGACGGTCACCACCTGCAGGGAGGACCCTGGGAGACCTGTGACTACGGACGTCCCGCCCTACCACATCCACCTGGCTTGGGATGAGCCCAGGGACTCTGCTGTTTCTGGTACGTCGCACAGCCTGGCAAGGGATGTCACACAGAAGGCCTCCCCCTCAGGCTATGCTGGCAGGGTCCCTTGACTTCAGGGTCACTCTCCCAAGGCTCCCAGTGGGTGCTGGTAACTGCAGACAGCAGGGAACCCCTGTACACGCCAGGGTCTTCCCGCACAAGTGTGCCTAGGGCAAAGCTTATAAACCAGGATGGCAAGGGGTGAGCAAGCAGAACGACTCTAGTCGTGGACTGTAATCAAAGTTAATCTTCAACTTACAAGTTGGTAATTTTGAGAATTAATCATTAAGCATTTTTCTTTTCCTTTCTTCTCACCCTTCTCTCCTTCCCTTCATTGTGTACTAGAGATCAAACCCAAGGCCTTCGCACTGAGCTCCATCTCCAGACAATTATTTTTTTTCTTGATTTTTGAGACAGAGTCTGGTTACTTTGCTACACTGCCCAGGTGATTCTGCTGTCTCAGCCTCCCAGAGTGCTGGGATGCCAGGCCTGTCCCCGCCCAGGCCGGCTCACCCATGCTGTGCCCTGAACACCGAGACCGCGAGTACATTGGCAGTGGGCTTGGCCCTGCCCGAGCTGCGCATGTGCACACGCACGCACATGCGCCCACTTACCGAGGACTCGCTGTCCCGGATGAGGAAGTCGCCCTCCACGCCCCGCTCGTTGAGCGCGCACTCAGCCTGGTGCCGCGTCACATTCCCGTAGTACCACTCGCGGCCGGCGAAGCGCCCGCTGGACGCGGGCCCGGCGTAGCTGACCTGCGGGGCGTGCGCAGGGGTCGGTGCAGGCCCGTCGCTGAGGACCACCACGTAGTTCTTGGGCACCAGGCCCACCTGGCCCCGGGCGTTTTTGCATTTCCACCACTCGGGGTCGTTCTCGGGCTTCTCGATCACCTCCATGGTCTCGCCCTTCTCGAAGTTCAGCTCCTCCTCGGTGACCGAGCTGAAGGGGTACAGCGTCTGCACCACGTGCAGCGCCCGGGCGCCCTGGCCATTGCTGAGGCCCGGGGCCCGCCGCAGGCCGGGGAAGCCCGAGGGCTCCGCGGCCGCCTCGTCCGCCTCCTCCAGCACGTAGTTGGAGGGGAACCAGCCCACCTGCCCGTTGAAGCTGCCGCGCCACCAGCCGTCGCTGCACTTCTCCATGACGGTGACGCGCGAGCCCTTGACCAGGGACAGCTCATCTTCGCGCTCCGCTACGTAGGCAAACTTGACGAAGGCCGGGATGTTGAGGTCATAGATGCGGTCGGCCGCGCCGTTGGCGGGGTACTCAGCGTCCGTGCTGGGTGTCGGGGAGGCATCCCGGGCGCTAGGCTTCCGGCGCGTCTTGCCGAGGCCTGTGGAGACACAGCCAGGACTCAGTGGGTACAGGGGACCAGGGCCAGGGCCCGACAGAGGCCAGTGAGGCCGGTTGGATGGGATATGGACACGGCCTCTGGCTGTACAACAGAGGGACGCAGGGTCTGGTCACAAGCTACCAAGGGAACACAAGACTGTGTGGCACAGGGTTGACGTCACGGCAAATTCAGACTGTCATGGACTGTCTTCTCACCAGGAAAAAGGCCATTGTGTCTGTGACCAAGAGGACCAAGACAGAGGAGAGTTAGCGAAGGATCTGCTGTCCCAAGAGACATCACGCGCCCCTCCCGGAGGACAGTCAGCCATGGGGTGTGATCAGAATGTGCTGTGAATGTCGGAATTTTAAAAATTACTATAGTAGAAGACGCCCTGCCATGAATCCATCTCAACGTGCCCTCACTCCAAGCACGCATACTCCACCATTCCTGCCACTTCTGGAAGTCCTCTTTCCTGAGTGTCTCTGCCAGCTGTGATTTAAAAAAAAAAATACATATGGTAAAAGTTGCCGCAGAGCCATCAGAGGGGAAAGCAGGCTCACAGATACACAGCAGTGTGTCCTCACCCCCCTTAGTCACTAGATCAGGCACCATGCAACTTCTGGCGCTTCTCCAAAGTCAAAATGACTATGAAAGGTCAATTTTTAAATCAATTTCAGGACATAGGGGTACCCTTTAAGGCCAATTGAAGAGACTTCAAAAGAGGACTCCCCAAACTTCAGAAGAGGCAAGCACAATGTGTTTCAAAACCAGGGGGAGGATTCTGGGGGCTGGGTGAGAGAATTCTGGCAATGCATTTTTTTCTTTCCTGTAAATTAACTTTTTTCCCAACATGTACCATAGTTTTGATCACATCCTGTAGAAAGGCACAGAACATGTCTTCTGTGTCTTCATGGTGGCTGGCAGGTGGGCTGGTTGAGCCCATGAGGCCAGCTAACCTCATATGTCAGTGGAGACCCCAGCCCCCAACTACAGCTCAGGATGGCAGATAGACTTTCAGCCACAGACTGTGACAGCTGCGGGCAGTGCTGGCCAGTCTGTTACACTGAAGTCCATATGGTGACTCAAGACCCACAAGGGGTCACTATCAGCTGAGCGGGTTGCAAGGGCCTGTAGGCATGAGTTGAGTTTAAGTGACCAACACGGCAAGAATGGCTGGGATGAGGGTTTCTCCAGCCACATGTGGGAAGAAGCACCAGCTCTATGGGGGAACATTTGAAAGCCCTAAAGTCACTATGCTTGTGGGACTGAGGAGCTTTTGGGAGAGCTACACAGCCTGAGAGTTGGGGTGTCCGCAGCTCCTACAGACATCTCCACCCTTCCATAGGGTCACCAAGGTCTGGCACCGTGGCCTGCTGCTCCCTGCTCTGATGCCTTCAGCTCACACTGGCTTCTGCTTTCTGGGCTATGCCTAGGGCTGCAGTCAGGAGGACATTAAGTGGCCAGGGGACAGCCAGGGTTGATAGCTGGTCACTCACATGGGTCAGTTCACCTTTTGTGTGGACTGGAGACCTGATGCAAGCTCCCAGGCAAGTCAAGATGAAGCCAGAATATGGTCAGCTGAGTGGTTAGATCCCTACTTACCGAAAACACTAACCCAAGCTCGTCCATGCCTGTGGTTCCAGCCACCCAGTGAGGGCACTACCACGATGCCATGACCTGGAGGCTGGCCAATGCAGACCCAGCACCCAGCTTCCACCCTGACAAGTACCAGTGTTCCAGCATCACAATTTTTCAGTGCCTACTGGGATGGGGAATATTTTTCTCTGTCAAGAGCCATTTGAATATGATATTATTTGTGGACCACTTATAATTATGAACCATGCTTCGTGAAACATTTAATTAACTTACTCCTAATGTGAGAATTACCTTGGCAAAGTGGGACCCTCTGGCCCTAGCTCCCTGACCCTGGCCCACACCATGCTACAGATGAGAAGTTTGCACATGACTGCAGGGGATGGTCATGGTCAAAATATGAACCACAAAAAAAAAAAAAAACACTGTGCCAAACGGCCTGCAGGCCCACTTGCAGGGGTAAATGAAGTGGCAATTCTGTGTGTAGTTGGATTTGGCTCCAATCTCCAAAATAATCTCATTATACATGCAAATATTCAAAATCTGAAATCCTAACACTTCTGATCCCACACATTTCAGATAAGGTTTTTTGGTTTTCTGTACTAGGGACTGAACCCAGGGCGTTCACTCTGAACTACAAGTCCCAACATTTTTTTAAATTTCAGGATGGAGTCTCATTAAGTTGACAAGGCTGGGCTCAAACTTGTGATCTTCCTGCCTTACCCTCCTAGAGTACTGAGATTCAAGACATATACCACCACTCCGGCTCTGATAAGGAACTCTTGAGACTTCTGTCCAGAAGGCAGCAGGGCCTGGAGCCATCAAACTGGTGATAGAACCCTTCTCAAGTCTGCAATCAGTTGACACAGAACTAGACACAGCACAGGGTTTAGCAGTCACAGAGGTATCAACAAGGAAACACCTTAGAAATTGTATTTTCGTAGACCCTGTCAAGTGTGCAAGCCACAAAAGCCAGTGGAGTAAACTGAGGTTGGAGGGCAGGTATTTGTATAATAGGTCAGGAAGACTCAGGGCCCCGGCACCAACACTCAAAATTTACTGCCAAAGACCCTTCAGAACTGACTCCTAAGTGTGCAACTTACTGACCTTTTTCCAAAATAAGAATTTAACTCACTCAGCATCCAAGGAGTTCCAGTGTGTGCAGGCACCAGCCAAGGCTTTGTGGGCAGTGAGAGGCAGCCAGCCTGCCTTGTTCCCGTGCAGACAGGCATTCTACCTACCCAGTAGATCCCTGTCCACCTAAATGCGATGGTAATAGTTCTGGGCTATTCCAGGAGAAACTGCCCAGAAGAACAGCCCTGACAGGACTCGGTATCTCTGTCTTCAGTTTCTGGACCCTGGAACATGGGTGACGGCAGTCCTAGGTAAGTCCCCTCAGCAACGCAGCCTGGACAGCAATGTGACAGATGGTGGCTTCCTCCCAGGCCACAGGTGCAAAGCCAGGATTGTGGTGCCCGGTGGCCATTTCCTTCTGAGGCCTCCATCTCCTCTGTGTCCTCCCTGGCTGAACCTGTGGGTGCTTATGTTCCAGTGTCCCTCCATGGTGCTGGGTACTGAGCACACCAGGCAAGCCCTGTCCCTAACCCCATGCTCCTCTTCTAATAAGAATAGTCACAAACTGGGTCCCCCGTGACCTTGCTTGAACTTCATTACCTTCCTGTCTTTTTTTATTTTTATTTTTTCTTTTAAGACAGGTCCTCGTTTTATAGCCTAGGCTGGTCCTGAACTCACTGTGTAGTCCAGGCTGGTCTAGAACTCACTGCACTCCACTTGCCTCCGCCTCTTGAGTGCTGGATTATAGATGTGTGTGCCACCACACCCAGCTTTAAGTGGTGCTGGGGAACTGAACTGTGAGTTCAGTTCCTTGTGCTTGTTAGGCAAGTGCTTTAACTGCTGAGCTATGCCTCCAGCCCCATTACCCTTTTCAAAGGCCTTGTCACCATATACATTCTCATGCTGCAGTACGAGGAGTGAGGATATCAGTAAACGCAACACATGAACGGGAGGGAGACATCTCAGCCTCTAGAAGCTGCTGAGTTCAGCGATGCCAGAGTGACCAGGGGAAGTCCTAGAACCAAGCTGAATTGCTCTGGGCTTGGGGTTTCACTTGCTCAGCAGTGTACCAAAAGGGGAACGAAGCCTCTGAGACTCTTGGCCATGATCCCAGGGGTGCAGATGGCCACAGGGACAGAGGTGCTTGCTGGGCTTGTGGCACCCAGTCAGATCTTTGCATGGCAGCTGAGCCACACACACTGCTGCTGCCAGGGGGAGTGGCCCGTCACTGTCCTCGCTGTCACCTGATTCCTCCCTGGAAAGAAGTCCTTGTGTGAAGTCACATGCTCCCCATTTCTGTAGAGGAGGAAACTGAGGCCTAGGAGGTTGGGAATAACACCCCTGCAGCAGAGTGGTACAGAGGAGGGCCCATGTAACCCACAGTAGTCACATGGCAGGATCTGTCCCCAGCCCTCAGAGCAAACCTTCCCTCACCCCAATTCCAAATTCCAGAAATGAAGAGGTCCCGTGTCTGCCAGTGGCAGGGCTGAGGTCAAGGATTTGGGGCAGTGCATAGCACGGGGTATAGGCAGGGGCCCAGAATGGCTGGTGGACAGGCTGGACGGAACAGGGATGCCAGGGAGCAAATCAAGTATGGGGCTGCTGAGGAAAGGGACCCCCTGCTCCCCTGCTTCCTCCTCTTCCCTTCATCCTGGTCCTGCCCAAGGGGAGCCAGGATCACTTGGAACAGAAGGGGTGAGAGACCCCAAATGTTAGCCCAGAAAGATTTGACTGGTCCCATGCCACTCACTGCTGTGGATGCCAGGGTTCTGGCCAGAAGGCGGCGGCCTGGGAGAGGTAGCAGAGGTGGCTGGGTGTGGTGACTCGGGAGAGAGTGGAAGAGAAGGCAAAGGACGGGAAAGGAGGAGCGGCAAATGGCACCAGGAGTGGGGGTGGTCTTCCTGTCTGTGAGGACAAGGACAGAGTCTGCAACTTATAGACCAAGCCCCAGGCTCTGGGGACTCAGCCACCCTTGCCACTCTCTTTCCCTCTTGGATGTCATGTGCGGCAGTGACCAGCTGTGGGACAACTGTGAGATGAGAATGCAAAGTGGTTTCCATGCCTCTCAGACAAGGACAGAGTGTGGGGTGTGTGTACTTGGGGTGGACAGTTTAGCCCATCACGTGTTCCTGAGTACCAGCTTGCCACCCAGGGAATGGACCTTGAGCAGAGGGCTGTGGCAGACCTTCAGGCAAGCCCTTGACCCTAAGGGGAGATAAGGCTGGGAGCCTGCCACCCCTCACTTCTCTACATGTCTTTCCCTCTCATCTCTTCCCTGCATTCTTTCGTCAAAGTCAGGCCAGCTCCTCCTTCCAGCTGCACGGGGGACCCAGCTCAACCCAGGGTGTAGTCTGCCCCTTCACAGGCTGCCTGGACTGTTTTCCTCCTAGAGTCTGACACACTTTTCAAAAAGAGAGGCAGGTCTCACAATGACTCCTCCAGGACCTTGGCCAACTACCCACCATAAACCACCATGAGCCCACACAAGGCGCAACAGATGCCTCGCTCTCCAGGGTTCCTAGTCACTCTTGCCTACACCACACTTGAGCAGAACTCACTTCCCAGCACTGTCTCCAGGGCCTGCCCCTGGGACACACCGTGGTACAGGCAAGCTGAAAACCCAGGGACCCCCCACAATTACGTACCTTCCAGGACGTAAGTGCTTGCCGTGTGGACACAAGGCCACCCCAGGAGAGGGCCATCTTGTACTCAGCAAGGTGCCATGTGCAACAGTGGTTTAGCCTGGCTTTGAAGGAGAATTAAAATGACATGCTGAACTCTCGTGCTAACTAAAACACCACCACAGAGGGCATACCTGATGTCTGAGCACCTTGGCCGGCAGTGTGGCTGCCACGTGCCTTAGATATACCATGTGGTGGATTGGGGCATCTAGAATGTGACTGCACCAGAAGCACCCTAGTCACTGGCAAGCTGTGTATTAGGTCAGCAAAGTAATAACTTTAACTATAGCTTGCTCATGTAATCCCACACTCAGAAGGCTGAGGCAGGAGGACTGCTGTGGGTCTGAACTAAATGGAGCTATGTCACAAGTCTGAAGCTAGTCTGGACTACAGAGCAACATTCTATCTCAAAAAAAAAACAAAAACAAAAACAAAAACAAAAAAAAAACCCCAATACTGCCTCTGCATGAAAAAGGACAGAGAAACAATACAAAATGCCACACAAACAAAACAGGAAGCCCTACCAAGGTGCCATCTTCTGTGCCCACACTCAGCATAAGGATTGGACTCAGAGACAGTCTTGGTCTTATGAGATTCATCTTGACGAAATTGCATGCTCGGCAGGGGAGGGCTCAAGGGTAGAGCAGGCATGAGGCCAGGGGGTCTGTGCCTGGCGCGCGCGCGCACACACACACACATACACACACACACACACACACACAAGAAACGGTCTTTAAGATGGAGAAGAGCCCTCCCAGATCCACCCAGTTGCCTTCACCTGGCTACTATCACAAAATACCACCAAGCAAGCAGGTGGCTCAAACAGGAACCTACTTCTTGGGAGATCCTGGAGGCTGAAGGTCCCAGGTCCAAGGTGCCTGCAGACTTCCTGGTTGACAACTGATGACTCCTTGCTGTGTCTTCACAGGGTGGAGGGAAAAGAGTCCCCTTGGGGCACACAGCCTCCATCCCGGAGGGCTGCATTCTCTCCTCCAACCTCTTGGTTCCCCAGAGGCCCAACATCACAATGCCCCCCCCCCCCCACTGAGGGGCCAGGACTGCATCACGGAATGTGGGAGGGGACACACTTCTGAAGCTATGGCTACTGCCATAGAGAGAGGACCCCGGGGTCCATCCTGTGTCCCAGGACAGTGGTTAGCCAGGATGGATGACTGGGACATGAGAACATGACCAAGAGCCTCATCATATGGAAGATCAGCCACCAACAGCACAAAGACAGCATCTATCTTTAAGAAATAACAACATGCAATATAGAAACAATATTTCTTGTTCTACGGGCAGACAGATGGCACCGTTTTCAGTGGCAAATGGCTGAGCTGGATTTAAAGGTAAACGCACTTTGTCACTTTTGTGATGATTTTCCAGAACCAGGCTATGAGATCTCTGGGTCCCAGTTACATGTTTACGGATGATAATAAGGATATTTTAACTCTCTGGAATAAAATTACATACATTAAAAGGTTGAGTTCTAATAAAAGCTTGAATGTGTCATACATTATTAATGTCAGCAATTTTAAAGTCAAAATCTTTCATACACTCCCCTGAAGATGACGGGGAGTTACAGCAGATGCCTCTGAAACCTGCCAAGCTGCCATTCTGCAGTCGGAGCGCTGGCGATTGAAGACTAAACGTCAACCGCATCTGACGGATCAGAAGCTGTTATCTTTACGCAGAGGGCACTCAGGCCTCAGGGTCTCTAAGACAACGTCACTTAATTTCTATTACTGATCAAACCTGTAACATAAACCAGATGGAACCAGGAATCTTTCTTGAAATGCTAAGTTAAGATCACAGGTTAATCGTGCGCAGGGACCTATTGTCAGGGTCAGCTAGAACTACAAAAAAGCCTTGAATGATCCATGCCCAGGAGATCTGGCAGGATTTTATTAACATGCAACGTGACCACCTTAAGTTTTCTAGAAAGAGGATGTATTTAAGGCTTGAGTCCTCAGAGCCCTGTCACTCCATGTTGACTTAACTCACCTTGGCTTCTCATGTGAGCTGTGAAGATCAGCTTACACTTTGATTCAGAGTATTTTATGCCTGTTACAGTTTTGTACCTAAATGCAAAAACTCATCATCAAAATATTACGATACATAAGAAGACAAAGCTCAAAGTTACTCAAATTATAGTTGTGTTTTGCTTTTGTGGTACTGACGACGGAACCCAGGGCTTCTGCAATGAGATACATCTCCAGCCCATTTTAACTTCTTTTATTTTTAGACAAGGTGTCACCAAATTGTTGGACTGCTCAGGCTGGGATCAAATTTGTGAATCTCCTGCCTCAGCCTTCCACAATTCTAGATTATAGATGTGTGCCACCGCACCAGGCAACCTGTGCATTTGGCAATAGGGCAATTGGAAATAGTGAATGCAGTGGCACTTGGCTGTTACAATCCTACCTCTTATTCAACACAGCTTCTCCCCTCAAGGGTCTCTCCCACCTGCGCCTTCCCTATCCTTGCTCGGCTCTAGGGGAGACCCAGGGCTCCCAACTGTGGGGTCTGAGCTCACCCTGGGTCCAGACTCAGGCCATGGGGCAAACGTCATCCCTTGGAGGCTGTGGGCTCAGGAGATGCCGGCATCACTAGCTTTAAAATACACACACCACTGTCCTTTCCAATGCCAAGTGGATGCCCACCTCCCTGAGCCTGGTGACGGGCAGGGAAGTGTTGGGGTCCACAGTAAGAGGATCCCCGCAATGACCCGCTGAGCGTCGGCTCCACACACAGCACTGACACACGGCGGCAGGAAGGGATCCAGCTCGGGAAGACCTTGTCCCCACATCCCTGAGCCCCCGCCTCCCTGTGTGTCTCTCCTTGGCAGGACCACACATGGTCACCAACGTGACTGCCAGGATGGGGAAGGGGCACTTAATTAATGACCCTCACTCCAGCCCTGTCATCACTGCCATCTTGGGTGCCCTTGTCAGCCACCTGGAATCAACTCAGAGCTGCTACCACACTGACATCTCCCTCCCACAAAACTTAAGACACCGTACAACACCCCCACCCCACCCCCAGTGTCTGTCACAGGCTCCACAGGACACTATTTCCTGCTCTACTCTCCACTCTGTGGTCCCACACTAGAATCCCTCCAGAGGGTTTATCTGATCGCCCCTTAGGATGTGCATCCCACAATGTGGCACTCTACTGGGTGCCACTGCTGTCCCTGAGGCCAGGCAGGAGGCACAGGCTGGGAGGAGACAGAGACAGTGAGATGGGCGGGCCAGAGTTGTCCCCTGAGCCAATCATGCATACTGGGGTGGGGGCGCTTGCCATGATATGCCAGGGGATCCCTCGTCCAGGGGCAGACAGGACCAGAGCCAGCTCAGACATGGGGTGTTGGGCAAAGGCCCATCTAAGCGCCACCACCCCCCGCCCCACAGGTCTCCCCCACTCTGGAGCTTTGAACCCCCACTTCCAGCCCCGTTCTTATGACAGCAACCAGGCAGGCAACAGCACAGCCCAGGCCTCAGCCTGACAGCAAGGGCGAGGTAACACACAGAAACCTTCACACGCAGGAGTGGCAAATGGGGCCCAGATGCCAACGAGAACGACTTGAAAACTTTTTCATTGTAATTTGTAATTTAAAAATATATTTAGTCCCTCCTGACACATGCCCGATCCAGGAGCACCAGCAGCCGTGAATATGCAGAAGGAGTGTGAGACACAGCGAGTCCTTGTTACATGCCGGAGCGGGACTCCACGTGTCAATCCACCGCCCAGAGTTCAGTGCGGATGCCACACTTGCCATGTAAGGAGACACTGCAGGGCCCGGCCCAAGGCCACAGCAGCAGCAGGGAGGCCCATCGGCCCACAGCCCCAGAGCCAGTCTCCAGCCCGGCCTCCCCTGTGGATTCTACAGCATGTCTCCCTGCTCTGCCTGTCTTCATGATGCAGGCCAAGGTGGCAGGGTGGGGCTGCAGCAGGGCCTGGTGGCTGGAAAGGGCCCCCAGCAAGAAACCAAGGACATTAGCCCGGGCAACTTCAGGAGCTGATGAGACCCTATCTCAAAATCAAAACTCAAAAATGGGCTGGGAGTGTAGGTCAGTGTGAAGGCCTGGGCTTGACCCCCAGCATCACAGACAGACAAATGTAAACAGCACCTGCTCTGCTTATATTGGCTAAGTCTACCAGCCAGACTCCTACCTAGGGACCCATGGGAGCCTCCTCATGTTCCCTGGCAGTAGGGAGTCCCAGGCAGGGGACAGCGTGAGGGCACAGAGGGGAAGGAAGCACCAGCAGGACCTGCCCGCAGCTGGCTGTAACTCAGGGGGCTCATGATCAGCGCTGAGTCCCCCATACTGAGGCCCCTCCCCCTTGCACTTCCTGAAGGAGCAGATGCCACCACGAGGTAGACACTGGAGACAGAAGGACAAGGCCTACATAGAGAGGGAGAGCCATATGGGGAAAGCACAGACGTGCGCCAGGGAGCGGCGGCTCTTGCTCCCACACGTGCTAGTTCCTGCCTCTCTGTTCCAAAACTCGATTAACTGTAGTTAGGAAGGGGCAGTCATGTCCTTGAAAGCCAACGCCAAGCAAGGCGGTGAGCAGCAATCACGATGCCGATGCCAAGTTACTAGGAAATGCAACCCTTGTCCCTTGGTGTTCCAGATGGGTTCTGGGACTCCCGCCCTGCTGCGACCCGCACAGATGCTCAGGTCCCTTCTCTAACACAGCATGCTGTCTGCGCAGCCTCATCGGCCCCGTGCACTTCTGGTCATCTCTAGTCACCTACTACACCTGGTAAGGTGCGAGGTATGTGAGCTAAACGGACGGCGGTGCTTACACTAAAAACGTTTTTATCAGGGTAGAAGACACAGCACCATGAATCCTTCTCAAAACCGTCCCCCTCGCTCTGAACACACTCGCCCCATGGCTCCAGCCACTTTCTGAAGCAGTTCTGCAAGTCCTCTTCCCTGGGTGTCTTTGTGTGATCGAGACTACGGCGAACGCTGGCGGCTGGTGCCATCGAGTGGAAAGGCAGGCTTGTCACAACACACGGTGTGTCCTCGTCCACCTCGGTCACCAGATCTGGAACCCCAGTGCTGCCCCGGAGTCAAAATGACCATGAGAGAGGGAAGGGGAAGGCTTTGAAGTGATTCAAGACATCAAGGCAGCCAGGTTAGTGTAAACAGAGACACTCACAAAAGGGAGCTACCAAAGTACTTCGGAAAGCCGCCAAGATCACCAGGACAAGCGTGTTTGAAGCGAGGGGGAAGATTCACAACAGTGCACCCTCGACTGGAATAAAGTTTTAAAAATGTAAGCACTGGCTGTACTTTTCAGTCACACCTCTTAAGTCCCACATGAGCAGTGGTTGTACTGCGGTATTTTAGGAATAGTGGCACGGGAACTCAGCATGTGTTCAGCAGACACACACACTACTTCCTAAGTATTTTTGGTGTTGGCGAGTCTTAAGTTACTTTTTTGTTGCTGTGACTCAATATCTGACATCACAAATTTAGAGGACAAAGGTTTATTTTAGCTCACAGTTTCAGAAGGTCACAGTCCATTCAGGGTAGGTGGGCAGCAGTGGAAGTACATGGCAGAGGCAGAGGTGGAGGCAACTTCTCAGGACATCACAAACAGGAAGCCAAGTCAAGGCGAGTTGAGACTCATCCTCCAAGGAAGGCAGGAAGCAGCTTATGTATCCTTCCAGGTCTCATCCCAGTGATCAGCCCCTCCTGGATCCAGGGGTGGAAGGTGTAATCCCCACTACATGCCAATAATACAACTTACACACCTTACACACCGATAATCCACCCCTCCAGACTAGGCCACAATCTACCAACAGTAGATGGTCCCATAGACAATCTGTAACATTCAAATACATGAGACCTTTGGAGGACACTCCAGACCCAAACCACAATACGGCACAATCTACAGATGAAGGGTCTGGCAGACACAGTCCAGTCGGAGTTTGTGCACCCCACATTAATCATACTAGCGCCTCCCTGGTATCTTGAGGGACGGGCCAATTCCCACCCCCCACACACACACTTATCCCCTCGCCTGGCTTCTGCCCTACAATTAAACTTTCTCAGCACTGCCTCTATTTTCTAATTATCATCCCACTAATCTGTTTTGAGTTGTTTTACATTTTTTGGGCCTAAATACTTGGAAATTTATGACATGCAAAAACAAATTCAGGCTTATTTTGGGTGGCTGGCACACGGCCACCACTGAGGTTTCCATAGCATTTGGGCAAACGCACGTGACAGCTGGCTCGGCTGCGAGTATGACCGAGTTGTGGCGAATTCTAAATCATGACACACCTCAGCGCACACTCACACAAGAGGTGATACAACAAGGTGCGTCCCCCTCCCCCACTGCTGCTTGAGAACCCAGAGGTCCTGTCTTCAGAGGGATGAGACAAGGAGTGATTGTTGAAGATGCTGAACTTAAATAAAATCGAGATCTCTCTTTTTCTTTTCCCTCAGTAATGGGGATTAATCCCAAGCCTTCACATGGAGATACAGCTTCAGTTCTTTTTTATTTTTATTTGAAGACAGGGTATTGCTAAATCTCTAAATTTCCAAGACTGAGCTCGAACTTGTGATTTTCCTGCCTCAGCCTCCCAAAATGCTCAGGTGGCAGGCCTGTACCACCATGCCCAGACTAATATTTTTCCTTACACAATATACAAATTCTTCAAGGGGAAGAGCCTGGCTTCAGATTATGTGGAAGCAAGGGGCTGGAGGAATAGCACAGTGGTTAGAGCACTTAACTAGCGAGTGCAAGGTCCTGAGTTCGATTCCCCAGCACCAGGTATGCTGGCCTATGCCTGTAATTAATTCCAGGACCTGAGTGACTGAGGCAGGAGGACTGCTACAAATTCAAGGCCAGTCCTGGCTACATAGTGAGTTCAGAACCAGCCTCAGCTACATAATGAAGTTATGACCAGCTTGAATGAGAGAGCAAGACCTTGCCTTCAAAAACAAGCAAACAAAACAGAAAAAAAGTTGAAGCAGCAGTTCTGCAGCATGACTCGGTTCTGAGGCATTCTCCCACCATGCAATATCTTTCTTTCCCAGGGAACATTCCCCACAGAAGAAACGGCACTTTCCAAGGCCAAAATACATCCAAGAATGGGCTTCTCTTTCCACAGGGTGGGTAAAGGAACAGAAGGTAACTCAGGAACTCCTACCCCAGCTCGTGCCAGGATCAGAAGTCCCGGAGAACAGACCTGATCCTCTCTAGACTGTGTGGTAACTGCTCGTTCTCAGAGCAGCAAGTCCTGTGCAATAGGACTCGTATATACGCACTGGAAAACAGATACAGATGTGACCTGTAGTGACATCCCAATGACGTCACAGCAGGAGAACCACCTTCTTCCTTAGGCTTTTCCATCAGTCCCAGTTCCTCTGGCAGTGTCTTTGAGACGACGGGATTCCTGTCTCATAACACGCATTCCTGAGATGCACAAACCTGTCCCGTGCAAAGAAAGCACAAAGGGCCTAGATGTCAGAAGCACACACAGCCCTGGGATCCGCGGCTGGGACACGAGCAGCCACACAGTGACGGAGGGGGCCCCTGGATGCTCAGCTCCTCAGTCATTTGCATCCATGGTCGGAGCAACAGAGGTAGGAAGAAGCAGGTAAGAGACCGAGCCCTAGGCTCCGGCTTCCCAGGGCTGATGCTTTCAGCTGAGACTAGCCTGCTGTCATCCCCCCTGCAGATGGCAATGAGGATGAAGGTGCAGGAGACACTGGGTATGGCATCTGGAATTAGTAGGAAAAACTGTCACTGATTCCCTGCTGTGGAAAATACACACGTATCTTCTGGGGCCGTGGTTTGAGTCCCTGGGCCTCAGGAGCCCTCCATGTACATGAGGTAGGGCCAGACTCCAAGCAAGTAGGACTAGAGAAGATGGTTCTAACCTCCCCTGTCTCTCTCTTCACCTTTCTCTGCCACTGTCCGGGGAGGCCAGCTATGTTCTAAGTCATCCTTGTGTAAAGAAAGGAGGGGCACTGTGCCAAGAGAGGTCACAGGTCAATCCCAGGAGGGGCAGGGTGCCAGAAGAGGTCATAGGCCATTTCCTGGATGAGCAGGTTGCCAGGTGAGGTCACAGGTCATTTCCAGGAGGGGCAGGGTGCCAGATGAGGTCCCTGGTCGTTCCTAAAGTGCAGATGTTCTGGGCCCCGAAGGCCAAAGTCCAAAACAGGCCCAAAGGGGACAGGAAACTGCTCCAAGGACACCAGAGGACAGGTCACCAGACCAATGAAAGGCCAAGCATTGGCTCAGCTACCACAAGAGTGTGCTCCAAATGGAGGGTCTGCCACGGTACCAGGTCGGCCACTGGTACCGCCTGTGACAAAATCAAGTCCCTCCGAACACCAGCTGATTGAGCAAGGATAAGAACAGGGGACACTAAGAGCATGGGACAGACGCACAGAGCCACAGCTGCTGTGAGACATGCATGCACAGGGCCTTTGCATGGAGCTACACCCCCAGCCCAATTTTATTCTTAATTTTTGGGACAGGGTCTTGCCAAGTTGCTAAGTTCCCCAGCTGGGCTTGAACTTACAATCCTGCCTCTTCCTTGCAGAGTACCGGGATGACAGCCTCGAGACACTGGGTCCAGCTGCTGTAACACTTTACACAAATGGCTCCAGGGCTGGGGATGTGGCTCAGCGGCAGAGCATGTGCCTAGTAAGTGTGAGGCCCTGGGTCCGATCCAGACCCAAACCCAAAACAAACCAGCCAAAATGTGGGGCTGCACTGAGCCTGCGGCCCAGGGGGCCTCACTCCAGACGTGGGTGAGTGCAGCAAGCCCTGGAGGCACACAAGGAGAGGGTTAAAGAAACATAAAAACTGTGTTCTATTTAAGGATGCGCTTTCTAACAATCTGTGTTCTCCAAAAATGGAGCTGGCTGCATCCCATGTCTCAGCACTCCAGCAGAGCTGGGTGGCCATCTGTCAGGAATGGGGTGGCGGCCCAGCACCGGCCAGGCAAGCTGGCGGCCCGGCATGACATCACGCTGGGAGCACACAGCGCAGGGGGCTGGTCCCTACTGGAACCTGCGCAGGCCAGATGCCGCCCCTGGGCACAGCACGAGGGCAGCTTCCTTCTGTTCGAGGGCCCGGCTCTCTCCCCTTCTATGATGCTGAAAAGGAAACAGGTGACTCACAGGGACCTACACAACCTGAGGGACTTGCTCTGCCTTATTCAACTTCCTGCCAACTTCTGGGCTTTTTCATGCTGTACTAGAATCCTGAGAATACTAAAAAAGAGAGAGAGACAGAGAGACAGAGAAAGAGAAGACAAGTTAAAAAAAGAAAAAGAAAAAAGGTCAGCGATGTTTTAGCATCACTCAGAAGGCATTTTGGTTGACAGGTTGGCATTAGAAGGAAAAAAAAAAAACTTAACGCTGTGTCTAGTGGCGCAGGCCTATAATCCCAGCACTCTGGGAGACCGAGGCAGGAGGATCCCAAGTAGGAGCCAGTGACTTAGTAAGACCCTGTTTCAAAATCAAAACTAAAAACTGGGCTGGAGATGCAGCTCCATATGAAGGTCCTGGGTTAGATCTGCAGTAATATGCATACACACGTGCATGCACACACACACACACACACATTCACACATAAATGCACGTACACACACATGCAAATACATTCACACATGCACACACACACAAAGTGAGGAAAAGATCCTAGTTACACATGCTGCCTTGTCACCACAGCGAATTAAGAATCAGATGCACAGGATAAGCAAGAGGGCTTCTTCCAAGTAACAAGCTCATACTGAAGGACAGAGAGAGAGAGAGAGAGAGAGAGAGAGAGAGAGAGAGAGAGAGAGAGAGAGCAGTTAGTGGAAAGAGAAGCAGATTGCCAAGGGGAACAGAGCTTCCATGCTGCCACACCAGGCTCCGGCTCTGAGATCGGCAGGGGTGGCCGTGGGCAACACAGTGCCAGCACCTCATCCAACCTCATCCACAGCCCAAACCACCCCGGAGATGTGAGGGTCACGACGGATTCTGATTCAGATTCTCCGAGGTTTCAGGAAATGAGAGGTGAGCCCTTGGCAACCCCCGCTACACTGGGGGTTCCTCTTCTTAGCATTCTGTGCATCCTCCCCTTCCCTGAGAGTGAAACGCCCTTTGTTAGGGACACAAGAGGAATCCTACGTCAGTGTGGCCTGCGGAGACGTCGACGAGTTTCCAGCCAGAAGGGGTGGTCTGGCATCACCCGCAGCATCGTCAGGCTGCCACAGAAGGTAATGACCCTGCTCAGGCACCATCCCAGGGCAGCAGTTACCTTGAAGCAGGCCACGGTGGGGTCAGGCAGACAAGGCCCACAGCTGCCCACAGCGGCCCACGCCTGCGTCCTGACACAGGTGCTACAATCTGCATTGGCTGTGGTCTAACTGTTCCTTCCAGGGATCCACTCTTTGAAGTTTAATCTCCACCAAGAGATATGAAGAGGGAAGCTTAATTCTACTACGGTGCTCAGAAGCAGGGCCTTTGTAGAGGACGTGCTTAGGATTAGCTAAGGGAGATACGACTGGGCCTCCAGGAGCACATCCTGGCAGCTTTATAAGCCAGAGGCTAGAAGACACACATGTACACACATACGCACACACTCCATCTCCCAACACGTGTGCTGTAGCATGTGGAATTCTCCCAGCAAGAAGCTATCACCCGAGATGGTCTCTCTATGCTAGCCTATAACTATAAGCCAAATTTAACATTTCTTCTTTATGAAGCTATACAGGCCCTGGTACTTCACTACAGTAACACAGAACTAAATAACACACCAGGGAGGAAAAGAGGCACCAGGGAAAATCCAGCGTGGACCTTCCACAAGTGACCCCTGAGGCAGCCCGGGTGTTCTCTTGTATCACACAGCTACCTGCGCAAACTGCTACAGTGCCTGGGACTGTGGTGTGGGCTGTCACTGATCTCAGAGAGTGAAAATTCTCCCCTGCTCTGTGCACCCAGAACAACTGGATAGGTTCTGTGAGGAAGAAGAGATTTGGTGAAGGACACAGGCAGACTAGGGACATCTGTAGGAGGCCACTACATTTCAGGGTCCTCCAACCTCTGACCCCAGGAGGTGGACACCAGGGCTGGGTCCAAAGCATGCACTGTGCCTGTCCACATACGACTCCAAATTGCGAAGTCCCAGGGAAGGATGGAAGGACAGAGCACGCACTTCTCCATCTCAACCTCTTAACGCTCATGGATTTTAGAAGAGACAACCAGAAGACCGACAGACACTTCAAACAGCTTTGGTAAAGGCAGCCAACAGGGCGTGAGCAGCCTCCCCGACAGGCGCGGGCTTCCCACCCTCCACGGGGCACTCACCCAGCGTGTCCTTGAGGTTCTTCACCAGGGAGCCCTTCTTCAGGCTGTTCTTGCGCTCCACGTAGTTGGAGGGCACGTAGCCCGTCCTGTTGGCCGCGTTCCGCACCCGCCACCACGTCTTGGAGTCGTCGAGCAGCCACAGGCGCTCGTTCTTCTTGATGTCCAGCTCCTGGTCCTGCTGGGCGGTGTAGTCCCACTTGGCTATGACGATGACTTCCTCTGTCATCTTTCATGGAGTCCTCCTGCCAGCGAAACATGTGGAGACACGTGTCAGAGCGACCACCTGAGCGCCATGTCCTGGACCGGCGCCATGATGGATGTGAGGATGGCCCTGTTATCGGCTCCCACAGGGTCCCCGAGAAATGACCTTCCCTTACACAGCATCAATGTTCTGCTTAGAAACTGTAACCGGGTCATACAACCTGCCGTGCAGCTCCCAGTACCCTGGAAGCCCCACACAGCTACCCCAGCCATGCCAGCCTTTCCCCACGAAGGTGAGATAATCATGTGCACACTGGATTAGTAATACCGGCGCCTCATGGTCAACGGGCTACCCTCCTCGTCTCAGTGCACACTGAGGTTTATTTAATAAACACAACATAGCTAACCTGCCCCCATCAATTCTGACTAAAATCAGCACAGAGCTGAGCAATGTGGAGCCCTGGGCCAGGCCATGCCCCAGGAGAGGGCAGTGGTGGAGGCATGAACCACAGCGGGAGAGGGAGGGTAACGCACAGCCACAAGTGCTTAGTCTTGGTGATGCAACGTGACTGTCTTAGTCACTTTCTCGATGCTGGGATGCAGTACCCGACACCCACTGCTTATTAAGAGAGGAAAGGTTTATCTTAGCTCACAATTTCAGGAGGCCTCAGGCAATTCAAGGCCAGCTGGCAGTGGGGCGTGGCAGAAGGGTCTACAGGACAACAGCTGCTCACGGCATTGCAAGAGGAAGCAGAAGGACTGGAAAAGCAGGGCCAGAATCTACCCTGCTGGGCCATACCCTCAGGGATGCACCCGCACCTGACCATGAGATCCCGTCATCAGTGGACCGACCCCCACCACCCAACTGCCTTCCAAATGCACAAGGCTTTGGGGGACATTCCAGATCCAAACCGTAACAAAGATGGTGACCTCAGGGTCACTCAGGACAGGAACACGGGACCACTCTTTGCTACAGCAAATATGACTTAAAAAGGTTGACACCCCCACCAAATCCCGCATGTGTTTATGACAGTGTAATTCCTAAGAGCCTCAATTTGGATGCGATCAAGGAGTCCTTCAAAAGGCAAGTGGATAAACACCTGAGTAGACGGTGGGATAGCTGAAGCGCTGAACAGCAGTGAGCTGTCGAACCACGAGGAGATGCGGGGGAAAGGACAGCACGTACTATTCTAAGGTATTTTCAGCTAGACAAATGAGAACAGACGCCACAAGCAACGGACTGCCTCACCCACCAAGAATCTACTAAAGACAAGACTTTCTCAAAAATCTTACATACTGTTATTTCTGCATTCTTCTGAAGTCCGTTATCATATTAAAAAGATAGGTGTTGATCCCAATGGATGTTTAATTGTTCTCCTTGGCTCACAACCCCCCTCACTGCTTTGAAAGGATCTTTGTTCATATGCCTTCTTGGATTTCTTATAGATCCCTATGCACATAATTGATTAAATTCATTCAGAAAACATTGCCCCTATAAAATGTATGACTCTAAGCCAATTGGACTCACCTACTCACAATAACCAAGACTACACAGAAATTCACAGTTCATGTAGTGATAAACACAAAGTGGTTTTAGAAGACTTTTCTATACAAACTAATCAATGATTTGATTAATTATAAATAAAACCAGTAGGGACTGTGGGAACGTAACAGTGCACAAGGCTAGCCAAGGGTGAATTCTGAGTTTCTCGCTCCACTAAGCATTTTATTACAATGATTCCCTACGAGGCTGTTACTCTTTTTCTTCTGTATGCTGTAGACTTTGTGATAAATGACTTGACGGCCATCCGTCACATGGCCACCGCTTCCTTACCCTTGCTTGCAGTTATATGACCTTCCTCCATAAAGGCCTTATAAACCATTCCCTTATTACACTCAGGGCCTCGTGGATTTTCTGGCGCTAGTCACCATGTGGTTGCTAGCTAATACTCTTAAATTATTTCTTCTGGGTGTCAGGCATTTGTTCTCATCCATCTTGCTATAGTGCCATACAACAGTATCCCGCAATGAAGGGGCTTGGCTGATGAGACGCGCACATGGGGAATCCCGTACCCACGACTGAACCCAGCACGAACGTGCCAAGCATTCTCCACAGTTCTGATGATTCCTCCTTTGACCCAACCTCAGGCAGCCCACCCCCGAATCCTGTTTCCAGTGAAGCCTGAATACCGTATTTCTGTTTTCATCTTTGCGTAGCTCTGTGTCAGCAAGAATCCTGCTAAGTTGGTCGAGAAAGCATCCCCAACACTCAGTTCCTCTTCCCTAGCCTCCCCAGGCAGTGGCTGCTCACCAGGTCTGATATTAAAAATACTGTTAAGTCAGTGTGGCCCACCCACCTGCTTGGCTATGGGGTCTCACTCTTACACACGGAATCAGACCTGCTTACTTCCCTTCCCTGACTGCAGAACTCCAGGGAGCAGCTCCCTGGGTAGCATCAGCCCTACTGTCCTGGAACAAGTGTCAGAATAACAAGCCCTGTGGTAGGACACCCTGCAGAAGGCCAGTGCTCCAGACAGCAAGGAGCCAGCAGGGAAGCACAGACAGGCACAGCACGGGAAACCACAGGGCAGCGAGGCCATTGCGGAGCCCTGCAGCAGGACACACAGGCCATTCTCCATTGGTCACGACACACGAGATGCGTATCAAAGTGAATTAGTGTGGTCTAGACCCGGAATGTCTCCCTAAATCCCTACATATTTGAAGGTGACTAGATTTTGGGGGTTAACTGTGTTGAGTGCTTAACCCATGGACGATGGATGCTGTGTGCTGCTGGGGGTGGGGCCTGGCTTGGTCACTGTTGGGTGACACAGGCATACATTCTTGACCCAGCTCCCTCCCTCCTCTGCTTCCTTCCCGCCATGCCGTGCCCTTTGGCCATTACTGGTCAGCCACACATGGACCGAGACCTTCTGAACCATGAGCTACAATACACCTCTCCTCTTTAGGCTGTGGATGCCGGGTGCTCTATTCCAGCAGTGAATTAAGATGTAAACATAAAACTACTCCGAAGTAAAGTTTGTTTACTGAAACAATAATAAACATAGTATAATACATATCAGACAAAGTCAAGCTGGGAGGTAAGAAAAAGGAAAAATGTACATAATCAAATACCACAAATATAGTCCCAAGGGTTTCAGCAACACCAGACTTTTGAGGCAGAAGACAGGCCACATTCTCCAGGCGTTTACGACTGGACACTGCCCAACCCCCCCCACCCCCCCCATGTGGATGGAATGGAGGCTAGAAGCACACAGGACTAATGCCGCCGCTGACCCTGGCTTGGTTCTTATAGCTCCTGGGTTGAGCCCAAGGTCCCAGAGGGGATCTGTGCTACCGACTCCATGGCAACCCAAGTGCCATTTTTAAATGACACTTTCTACTAGATATTAAAGACAATTATAAATAATATATACTTCTCTCCTTTATGAATTAATTTCTGGATTTAGAGATATCAGACCTCTGGAAGGAGAAAAGGATGGAGACTTCACACATAACGTGCCCACTATCCACAAGGGGAAGGCTGACTCAAGACCCAAGAGGATACCGCTACCTAAATGCAGGAAACCGCACGTCCACACAGCGCGGCCCACACTCCCGACCACTGGGTTAGGCTTCGGAGAGTCCCAAAGGCTCTAAGGTTGCTAGTCAATGCCCCTTGAGAGGCAGGGATGATCCTGGATGGTCCGGAGGGATCAGTACAATCCCGGGGGTCCTTGTTAGCAGGAGAGGGAGGCAGGAAAGTCGAAGACTTAAAGATGTCAATCTGCTGCCAAAGGACGTGGGGGTCACCAAGCCCTAGAAAGACACAAGTTATCCCTTCCAGCCTGCAGAAGAAAAGCAGCCCTGGGGACACCTGACCTGAGCCTCATGAGACTGTGTTGGACCCACATCCCCCAGAACTGCAAGAGAAGAAGTGGATATTGTTTTAAGCTTCTGATTTTGTGGCAGTCTCCCAAGCAGCAGTAGGAGACTAGCACAGAAACTATGCTATAGTTGAACCCACGAAGAAACCGTTCCTTGGGTCACACCCGGAGTCCCCATGGAAGTGAGCAGCAGGTGAGCAAACAAAGCTCCATCTGTATTTATGGCCGCTCCCCACGGCCAGCCTGTCACCCCAGCTCCACCTCCTGTCAGATCAGCTGCAGCCTCGGGTCTCCACTGGAGCACGAACCCGACAGTGAACTGTGCATGTGAGGATCTAGGTTTTGTTTCTCGTGAGAATCTAAGGCGATCTGAGGTGGGGGGTCAGAGGTGGGGCTGAGGTGGGGCTGAGGCAGGCCCCTTACATACTCTGTCAGGGGAATATCGCACTCCACTAAACCAGTACCTGATGCCAAAAAAGTAGAAGCCCACTGTGTTATAGCATCTCCCTCTGCGGGTAAATACCCACAAATACTTGGCAGCAGCCAGCCCTGTCCACACTGCACCAATATTGGTCACGACCCTCCCTCATGTCCCCTTAATGCTAGAATCTTGGTCCCGGTGGCCTCAAATGCGATGTTTACAGAGACTCATTGAAGCACCCAACTCACGCCCGAGTCTCAGAAGCAACCGAGACACAAAACTCTTGATTAAAACTTCAAGTTATGCTGCAGATAAAACGCTTGCCTGATGCCAACTCAAGTGACAGGAGTTGGCAGGAGCCTGCGGTCTCCTGTGAGCAACAGAAAGGCCAGTTGGTGGCTTTCTGCAGCAGGATCACTAATTACAGTGAATACACTCCACTCTAACGAGGACACAATATGGAACTGGTGGCTGTTCCAACACGCAATGAGTTAATTAAGCTGTGACAAGAGTCAAGGTCTTAGTAGCTCCCTACAACACTAACATGCACTATGAAGGAAAGAGAAAATAAACAGCAGAGCTTTCTCTGTGCACAGGCCGAGGGGATGGAAGCTGGGGCCATCGGTGGCTGAGGAGTGTGTGCTAACAGCACCCCAACTCACACCTCAAACCCACATGAAGAGCCACTCCATGCACATAGCTCCCCTTGGAACATATATACTATCTAGAGATAAATATTATGAAACATAAAAGTGGCTCCAGGTCCCTTATCACAATGCCCAGGCCACTGCCTCGTGGGGCTACTGAAGCAGAATTCCAAGAGGGAAGACAAATGCCTATACACAAAACTGAGTTTCCGTTTCCGCTCAATCAGCATGTATGTGAAAGGACTCAGGGAGAAGCAGGGAGGCCCAGGCCTCGCAGGTAGGATCCAAGCAGGGTGGTGTTTCCGTTGCAACATTTCCTCATTGGAGAAAAGTCCAGGAGGTAGCTTCCTGATTCTGAAGGGTAAAGCACAAAGGTTCACTTGCCTTCCCTGCTATGCCCCTGCAGGTGTGGGCACCAGGCCTCCGGACGAGCAAACGTCAGGGGCAAATCCGCACTTGCTTGGCCAAGTGTCAGAGGGCAGGGGCTTCAAGCTGGAAGACCCCAGGTAGCTCTGCTCCGAGGGTTCTCTTGGAAAGGGTCTTTTTGTGACCCATCTTTGGGCCCCACTGGACAGCTACACAGGGTGGCCTGCTAGGCAACCATGCCTCTGAATTGGGCAGGTTTTCTTCGCAGTCCCTAATGAGACCCTTCCTCAATAGTCCAAGCTTAGGTCAGGCCAGTAGCACAGCCCTGTAACCCCAGAACTAGGAGGCTGAAAGATGGCAAATTCAAGCGCAGACTGGGCAATGTAATGAGACTTTGTCTCAAAATCAAATAAAATGAAGGTTGGGAGATGTGGCTCTGTGCAAAGGCCTAGTACTGATCTCCAGGATCAGGAAGGAAGTCAGGAAGGAAGGAAGGAGGGAAGGAGGGAAGGAGGGAAGGAGGGAGGGAGGGAAGAAAAAAAGGAAAAGCCTTAGCATCACCCAACCTCTCAGGTGTGATGCCCACACCTGAGAGTACAGGGGAAGTGCAGATCAGAGCTCCTGCGAGGACTGGCAGAGAGCCCGCAGGAAGCACCAGCCCCCATCCGTGCTGCGCGAGTGCTAGCCACAACTGCCCAGCCTCGTCCCCCTAATGCTAGAGTCTCAGGCTCACTGGACTCAAACACAGTGCATACAGGCACTCAGATAAGCACCTGCAGTCAACTGTAAGAATCCTTGTTTGAATAACGAAGAACCCTAAGCAGATGTGCCAGCGTTCAGAGTTGCCCTCAGCCTGGGCTGCCACAGCACCGGGAACCTGTGCGGACAATTTTAGAGGCCTCAGTGGGTACTGGCGACCATCCATCTCCAGCATTCAGAGTCACTCTCAGCCCGGGCTGCCACAGCACTGGGAACCTGTGTAGACAGTTTCAGAGGCCATAGTACATCTAGGGGACTATCCACCTCTCCTCTAATGATGTCCCCACTAATGACAGCGGCTTGTATCCAGGGGGACTTTACCATACCCACAGCACCTGCTAAGGTATATCTATAGGGCAGGAAGTGAACCTGTGTTAAGATTTTTTTTGAGACAGGGTCTCACTCTGTAGTCCAGGCTGGAACTGAACTCACTATGTGGCCCAGGTTAGCCTAGAACTCACAGTAATCCTCCTGCCCCAGCCTCGCAAGTGCTGGGATTATGGGCATGTGCCACCACACCTACTTTACGTAGTGCTGGAGAACTGAACCCAGGACTTTGCACTTGCTAGGCAAATAGTCTAATCACTGAGCTACAGCCCCTGAACGGCAGCAGCCACCTTAGGGACAGTGACTGAAGTAGCACTCAGCACAACACCTGTGCACTACCTGCCCTGCCATCTTCATAAACTGTGGTACAAAGCCCTACCACAGTGTCACCATCATCATTGTTGGGATATCCTACGGCACGAAGCATCTTCACGCGGCTGTGCACGGCAACCCTCCCCTCCATCCGCGTCCAGATCCCTTCTCATCTTCCCAAATGGAAGCGGGAGCCCTGATCACAACCCCAGGCCCAGGCCCTCTGTGTCCACGAGCCTGACTCCTTCACCTCCACATGGCAGGGGAAACGTCACTGCCCATGCATGCCGCGTCCCACTCACGTGCATCACAGTGGGTGTCAGCATGGCCCTCCTTTGAAGCCTGAGGAATGTTCTGCTGTGTGAACCTACCAGGTGGCCTGGAATTACAGGTGTGTGCTACCACACCCGCTGACTCATTATATATGGTGCGGGGGAGAACTGAGCCCAGGGCGGGCCACGTATGAGGCAAGTGCTTTAACCACTGCACGACTCCTGTAGCCAAATTCTCTGGGTCCTGTGACAGCAGCCATCCTACTGGCTGCGAGGTGTCTAGAACCCCTGAAGTTACAAAAAGTTTTACGGCATTCTCCATAGAATTTATCAGGACACAGCAATCTCAGTGAAAAGAAACTTTTAAACTAAGAATGTGGAATTCTTGTTTTTTGCTGTCCCTCTTTTCCCTATCTGTTTTAAGTGAATCTCTCCCATGAACTCATCTCCGCAGCCAGAATCAGGCTCCCCACCCTCCAATTAAACCTTTTTAAAAATATTTATTTATTTATTTATTTTATTGGAGACAGGGTCTTGTTGTATAGCCCAGGCTGGTCCTGAACTCTCTATGAAATGCAGGCTGGCCTCAGACTCACAGCAATCTTCCCGTCTCAGCCTCCTAAGTGCTACCCAGTCCTAGCATCAGGTGGCGGATCCACCCCATGCTGCAGTCCTCTACTTACGGTGTGTCCTCTGTGCACACGAAGCCTTCACAAAGCTAGAGCACATGCGTGGGCGGACACAGAGGGGTCTGCGGTGTTTGGACTTGAACCAGCCCTTCACGCGCTTAGCTACACATGCTCAGCCAGATCCCTAGCTCTTTCTTTTCTTCTTCCTCCTTTTTTTTTTTATTTAGGGAAAGACTCCCAAAGTGGCCCAGGGTGGGCTTGGAACTCGCAATCCTCCTGCCTCAGCCTGCAGAGCACTCCAGGCACGGACCGCGGTGTCTAAGTCATCTTTTTTCTTTTTTGGGGATGACATGTAGAAATACTTTTACTCTCCTGTGCAGGTGCCAGTCCGCTCCTGTCCATGAAGAGTCTATGACGGGGCTGACGGGGTTCTGCCTCTAGTGGTCACCCCTGCTGAGCAATCCTTCTCATACCACCTGTCCTGGTCACCCCTCGCAGGAGTGTTGGGCTCTTCCCCCAGGAAACTCAGCCCCTCTGAAGTCACAGTGAGGTCCAGTCCCTGCCCACCTCCACTGCCTCGGAGAGCGGCAAAAATAACAGCTAAGGGTGTTCAAACTGAGGCCGGGCTTGTGGCAATGGGTCTTTCATTTTTATTAAGTATTAACCGTACTTTTATCACATCCTAGACATCCCAGCTTTTCTTTTCATTACTTTAATTTTTTTTAATTTACCAGTTTCCAGTCCTTACTGGACAATTACTTCAATCAGGCCCCTGCTGGTGAGGCGAGCTAGCTGCCATGCGCACGCTCGGGTACAAACACTTAGTCCTTGGCCACCAAGTCAAGGGGACCCTGAGGTCCTCTGCGGACTTCCGTGCAAGCTCGCTAGCATATGCGAGCTCGCTGGCATCTTTAATTACATTTCAGGCCCAGCGGGGACCCGTTCTGACAGCTCACTTGGAGATCTATTAATTCATCACTACCACGATGGTGACCCAAAAAATGTGAAGCACCCTACAGAAAAATCGTCTTCTATTCCCATCAAATGGAAAGAGATAAATTCAAGAAGGGCTATCATAAAAATGCTGGAAGGCAAGTTTGTTAATTTAGACTTAACACTAATCCCTCTTGGTGTATTCTCCAACATGATCTTATGAGCTGTTCAAAATACATATAATTTAAGAAGGAAGAAGCAGTGACCAGGCACACCAGGAATGCCCACGGGGTAAGATCCAAATGGAATGGTGGACGATCACACCCTAGCTCAGTCCTCCTGCCTCAGCCTCCCTCAGGCCCACGCGTGTACAGGGACGCAGGTCCCTGCAGAGACGTGCTGGTGCTTGGACCCAGGTTCTGATCCACGGTTCTTGGTCTGATGCTGACACTAATGGTCTCATCTCCACTCCTGATGAAAAAGAGCCACCAACACATGGTGACACACCAGGCAGCCACGCCCCCGAGACCACCTCTGTATTTGTATTCCCAAGGGTTATTCTAAAACTCAGTTGCATTTTTGAGATTTTGATAGAACAGTGAGCCTGCCCACAGCCGGATTTCCAAGCCAGCACCAGGGTCTGCCTGGCCGCTGGGACCCCCACATATGGCTCCCTCTTTGTGCACTGTGCTTGGCTGAGGAATATCATTTCCTCTTTCCAATAATTGCTTTCCAGGGACTCTTCATATCCAAATTCATACAGGGTGTTTTGTTTTGTTCTGATACTGGACGTCAAATCCAGGGCTGCGCTCCACTGAGCTACATCTCAAACCCTTTGCATTTCTAATTTAGAGACAAAGTCTTGCTAAATTGCCCAGGTAGGACTTGAACTTATGATCCTCCTGCCTCAGCCTCCTTCAGTACTGGGACTACAGGTATGCCCCACCACTGCTATTTGGTGCTACCTATTTTTAGGAACTGTGCTAACCAGCTTCTCATCTTTGTGACACAATGGCCAAGACAAGTGACTTTCAAGCAGGAAAGGTTCATTCTGGCCCAGAGTTTTGGCAGTTTCAGCCCTTGGTCCACTGTCTACCTGTTTCTGAGCCTGCGGAGGGGCAGAATGCCGCAGCATCAGCATGGCACAAAGCAAAGCACATGGTGACAGGGAAGGAAAACTGGGGGTCAGAGAGGAGCTGAGGTCCCGACAGCCCCTCCACGAGGCCACCCCCACGGCTTAACAAGCCCCTACCAGGCCCCGCCTCCAAAAGGTGCCACCACCTCCCAGCAGCCCCACAGACGGGGATCAAGTCTTCAGCACGTGGTTTCTGAATATCCAAACTAAGCTGAGCTGGTGGTGCACATCTGCAATCTCGGCTAGGAGGCTATGGGCTGGGTCTTAAAATAGAAAATCTGAACCATAACAGAGACGTTTGAGGCTTTCTATAATAGGTTTTAGAGTTAAGAACTCGATCGGGCCTTTAAAACCTCAAATCCAGTGGGATCTGCACCTTCCCGCCCCACCCCACTCCCTCCGCTAAAGGTGAGTATAGACGCAAGGGTCACCACACTGACAGGAAACCAAAGACTGGCACTGTATCCACTAGCCCCTAGCAAAAGGCAGGGGACGAGGCTGGGGACCTGAGTCCTCTGACATCTGGGTGGGTGAGAGTACAGGCCTCCAGGCAGGTTCGGAAGAGGGGCAGGATGTGAGCTACTGGAGAGCCTGTGAAAGAGTGACAATGTTGAAAATCCATTCTCAAGGGGACACTTAAGATCTAAACCAAGCTGGGCCCAGTGGTACAGCCCTGTAATCCTGGGGCCACCTGGATCCTGGTCTGAGAAGGAAGGCTGGCTGTCTTCCTGGAGAACAATGTTGCAACACACCAGCGTGGAGCACAGTGCAACCACGCACAAACACGGGCCACAGCCACCACTGCCTCAGGTGGACACAGGGCACCACAAGCTCGTGCAGAACTTCTGTCGAGAGGAACATTCTGAACCAGGTCTCCACAACAGAGGACGAGACAAGCCAGGGTCTAAACCCATCAGGAAAGGCCACTTCATGCAAAAACCCTCATCCTGCAACATGATCACTGTCCTGCACAAGGTCCCCTACAGGGAACGGCTCTCACCACAGGGCTGATCAGTTTTCTGCACAGCAGGCTTTGGAGGGTGTCATACAAGGGAAGGATATGCATTTCATTTTCAAAATACTTCTGAGCTGGGCTCAGTGGACTAGGACTGTCATCCCAGCACTCAGGGAGGCTGAGGCAGGAAGATGGCAAGTTTGAGCTTAACCTGGCAAACTAGTGACTTAGTGAGAGCCTGTCTCAAAATCAAAAACTGGGATGGGGATACAGCCCAGTGCAAAGGCCCTTGGTTCCATCCCCAGCACTGCATAATAATTAATAATAATAAAAGCCCTTCTGCATTAGCACTACTCTCTGGAGACAAGAAGACAGAGGGCCCAATACCAGTGCCACGTATCTCTTAACTTTAACCAGGACCCTTAAAATACAGAATTCTGCTGGTGGGACTTTCTCTTTTCAAGTAAAGCCACAGCCCAGGGGCTTCCAGTGCTTTCGGGGACTGTGGAGCTGTGGCACTGACCTCCCCTGTGAGCTCATGCCCTGAATCATGGGCCTTGGCCTAGCCCCAGAGAACCCGCAGCTTGACCTGTGAGACGGTGCCTCAGTGACACCTGGGTCCAGACGGCAGGGAGGCACCGGCAGCCCAGCCCCACTGTATCACACCATTAACCCATTTTCTCCAAACCTAAAGAACACGGTGCAATTCAATGCTTATGAGGATTTTGCAACTTTTAGCCTTAAATCTCGTGTACTTTTTTCCATGACATTCAGAAGTCGCCGCATCTGCAGAACAGACTCGCTTATCGGCGCCTCAATGTGGACTCATTAAGACAAATGGACTCCAACTGATGTCGGGGCAGGCTATAAGTTCTAACTGGTGAACGTGATCTGCAGCCGATTCACACAGATAAACCGGTTGTAAGCAGATTTTCATAAGACAGTTGGGAAAACTATAACCAGATAACAGATTTATATTAAGGAATTAATAATGATTCCAGGCAGAACAATGGCCTTATGCTTATCTGTCAGGGACACGCGTTGACAGGTTTGCAGGGCAAACAAGGTCCTGTGATGTGCGTTGAAGTCATCCGGGAAGGGCTGGGGCCTGGGGCCTGCAGGGGCTGAAGCTGGTAATGGGGAACACATACTGCCATAGGTACAGTGTCTACTTGGCACATACTTAAACATAAATGTTCTAAAGGACAGCACCACATCTTTGGTCCAGGTGACCCCAGGGCTCTGCTATGGTGACCCCACAGCTCTGCATGGAGAGGGAGGCCAGACCAAGGAGAAGAGGCAAACATAGGCCCTGAGTCCTGCTCACTGGAGCCTGTCACCAGCATAGGTTGTTTTGTGGTTGTGACACTGAGTCCCCCAATGCGTTTGCTCTTGTACTCACAAGGCCCTTTGCCTGAGTAAATGCAGCAGGGTTTGGACTCATTAGAGTGTCTATACCACTCTGAAAGGAAGTGGCATTATGTCCCCAGAGGATCACGTTGAGAAACCTCCATGTTACGCCCAAGTCAAATTACACGCAGGGACTAGCTGCTTGTGGGCCACCAACTTCTACTCCCTATTGTTTTTTCAATGAAAGAAAGCTACTTGTTTTTTTCCTACAAAGAACATCTTACTGTCGTCTACAAAGTCAAGGGCTTTTCCACAGCCCAAGGTTAATCAAATCAGAAACCTCAGAGTTTCTAATCCCGTGTCTCTCCAGCTGAGCGCCTGGGTGTTACTTAGAGCCACACATTGATTCTAGAGATGAACTCGAGTTCCGCAAAGTTCAGGCTCAAGCGCTCCCAGGAGGGGCACACACTGACAGGTCTGTCCCTGGTGTCAGTGCCACATTCTCATGAACTCAGAACAAAGCGGCAGTGTCCCAGTGGCCTGGGTCATGGGGCTGATGTGGACCCTGGTATCCCAGGACTCTAAGTGTGGCCAGACTCAACCTTCGCTCCTGGCCCCATCACTGGCTGCCATGGCCCAGGTCCTGGGGGTCCCAACGCCCGGGTTAGAAGCTGGGCTCCCAGGGTGGCTACTATGATTTCAGGATGGGGCTAGTAGAAGTCTTTGGGTCATGGGGGAGTGCACATAAAGGGGACTGTGGGACCCTAACCCCCTGCTGTGTCCTCTTTACTGGCCTGGTGTAGGGATAGTAGCTTTGGTCTGCCACCCCCTCCTCCAAGAGGCACTGCCACAGGCCCAAAGCATGGGGTCATCTGACTATGCAATGAAGTCTCCAAATCCAGGACCCCAAATCAAACTCTTCCCTGTATAAGATGATGGCCTCAGGCATTCATTACAACAGAAAGCCGGCTAACACGCTGCTCTGTAAGAAATCAACACAAGCCTCTGCCATGAGGATGGTGGTGGGGTTTTTATAGTGATTAGATGAAAGCATGCTCGAATTAAAACAGAGAGATCCCGCCTGTGCGTCTGAGAAACGCGGGAACACAACCCAACCCTGGAGCCAAAGGTGGCCGGAAGCCTGGGTCCTCTGTTTCATTTTACAAATTACTGGTGGCTGAGAAACCTTCTGCAGCATGGATTTGCCTCTTTCTCAGAAAACGTAAGAAATTCCACTACTCATAATCCCCTCTCACCTTGGGTGAGTCTTGGATCTACTGGATTTGTTTCACTGTTCTTGAGTCGGGCCGTCTCTCACAGTACTCTACAAGGACAGTCCACGAATTTCCGCACAACATGGTACAAAAAGGGAACTTAAAATGTTCCATTTTAAAAACTGCTAATGAAAGCCAGGTGTGGCTTAGCCTGGGGTCACAGTGCATGCCTGTAGTCGCAGCACGCAGAAGGCTGAGGCAGGGAGATCACTGTGAGTTTGAAGTCAGCTGGGTCCCATGGTGAACCCCTATTACAAAAATAAATAAATAGATAAATAGGGAAAAGGGGGCCTAATAATAAAAGTTACAGGGACTCTTAACTGCCCACTGATGGCTGAGTGGGCTAGCTACTACTCAGCCCTAACAGAGAAGGACATTCTGCCCTCTGCTTCAACGTGAACTGTCTTAGGGACTTAGGGATGCTGCTACGTGAAGCAGGCCAGGCTCGCAAGGTCACAAAGGGCATGACCTCGTTTGTGTATAAAGCTGGATGAGAAGCATGCAAGAAGCTGAATTCACAGGAACACTTCATCATGGACTCTGGGGTGGGAAATGTGAGAGGATTTGAGTCATTGAGTGCAAAATCTAAAAGATGACCACATTCTGTAGGTCTAGTTTAAATTGATTTTAATGAAAAAAAAAATCTTTAAAGACTAAAGTTACACAAACTTACCTCACACACATATTATTACTCTGTTGAACGGAAATGTTGATATTGCTATGTACCGTAAGTATAGTCACCTCTTTGAAAACATTCCTAAGGTGGTCAGAGTGCAGCAGCCCACACTCTTCCCCGATGCCTCCTTCCCAGCATGCACCACCATGTCAGTGTCCTCGGCCCCTCCTGGGGACACGTCTGGTCACCTGGCATCCCACGCCAACGCCAGGCTCTGGCCAAGTCTGATACCTCGTGCAGGAGTCAGTGCGAACACATGCTCTTCTGGGGATGCTGACCACCGAACTGCAAAACCACTACTGTAGAAAATCAGACTCTCCAGGAGGAGAAGAGGCCCCAGGAGAGGAACCTCAGCTTCCCACATGTGGTATCCAGATGGGAAGGCATGTGGCAGGCTCCAGGCAAAGTGACTCTTCTGCCATATTTACCAGCCAGTAAACTTTCACTCCCTTAATTACATCTCTAAGATCCGCGATAATTGCCCAGCACTGTGCAGCAGTCAGCGCTTCTGTGGGCCCAAAATCCTTTCCCAAATTTCATTCCAAGAGACCTTGAACCTGTCTATATAGCTGTGGCATTGGCCAGCCCACAAGTATCCACGTGGGCCCCTGAATAAAGACGGTAACATAAATTTGCCAAAACCAAGCAACAGTTCCACTTAAGAGCCATATTTCTTAATTTTGAGGCCCCGTATTCACTTCTCTTAAGTGTCTCGTCTACTAAATGAATTCGCAATGAGCCAACGAGAGGGACTGGATCAAGGGGCACTTGTCAATTCTAAAGCGAGGAGGCACACACAGGACTTCCTGTGGCAGCTGCCCAGGTAACGGCATCCAGAAAGCCACTCAAATGCCGCACGTCTGGGCTGAAATCCAATTAAGCCATTTCTGTCTGAATGTCCCCAAAGAGGCACCCGCTGAGCTGGGAGTGGAAACAATCATAAATGCCAGATTAGCTGTGTAAGCGCTTCCAAAGCTGGCGGACAAGGGCAGGGAAATCTATAGGCCAGGCCTTCTAACTGGAACCAGCCAACACAACGGCGCTTCCAGGACCCCCTGGCAGACAGCCAAACCCACTTCCTCGTCCCCTCAGGCCTTTCCTGGCATCCTGCTTCTCCGTAAGAGCCAGCCAAAGCCCACTTGCCTGCTCACACTTCCCAACAATCCACTTCCGCTCCACGATGTCACCTCATGCACCACAGACACAGGGTCAGGAGGTGGCTCCAGGCTTTCTCAGCATTCAGCATTTTAGTCAATGCTTTATTGAGAACATCCTTGGGACTAGTGTAGCCTGAACACACCACTGTCCCTGCGTGCATAATTTTTCTCACAGAATGTGCAGGTAGCACAAAACCCCACAGAGAAGCAGAGGGACAAGTCAGACAGCTGATGCAGGCTCACGACTCACAGAACAGCACACAGTCCAGTTATGGGGAAGAGTAGGAACCCTGAGGGCAGTACCTCGAGCCTAACACAGAGGGGCCATGAGTCCATCCCAAAAAGCCCGGCCTAAGACCCTGCAGGGTGACAGCCCCAGCCATTCTATGAGCCCTCTGTTCACCAGGGGGACACGCTGGCCTCAGGAAGAACCGCCACTATATAAAGGAAAAAGCAAAGAAGAGCCACTTGAGCAGAAATGGACCAGATATGGAAGGCGGCAGTGCCCCTACCTGGGACGCACAGGACACGGCACTACTTCTGCCCTAGGCCCAAGCTCTGGTCTTGATGCCAAGGCAGCTGCTTAACCTCAAGATCAGGTCTCCTGGAAGCCAACATCCATCACCCTGGGGAAGTCAAAGAACGTCACACTCACTGAAAAAGACCATGCACCTGCACTGTACACCCAAGCACTGTGCACAGGAAGGCAGAGCACCAGCCTGGTGTGGTACACACCTGCAACTGGCACTCTGGGAGGCTGAGGCAGTGTGGATACAACTTTGGGTCAGCTTGTGAAATTCAGCAGAACCCTGTCTCAAAAATCAAATAATTTTTTTATGGGCTGGGGGTGTAGCTCAGGGCAAAGGCCCTGGTTCAATCTCCAATACTTACCCTACACAGCCCCCTGGCAATAAAGGCATCGCACAGCCGCCACCCTTCAGCAGCACAGGTGGTGAGCTGGGGTCAGAGTCAAACACGAGACCACACAGAAGGGCTTCTTGAACCTATTCATTGTAAGAAAACACGCCTATGACAAAATCCATGCAATTTCTTTAAGTGACTTCTAGAAACAGATGTATGCTGTCCGAAACACCTGAACCAGCCTTCGACTGAAACACCCTGAAGAGACTGGCAAAGTGACCACCACAGACACCACTAACGTGGGCAGAGTAGGAAGCAAGTCCAGGGTCTCTTTCCTGAGACTGACCATGACACCTTTTGGATGACTTCACAAAACTTAACTTCCTGATCTGACACGCGACCGATGAACCACTGCCAGCCCCACACTTTCTCTTCTAGACCGATTTCCAGTTATTTGCCCAAGTGTTTACTAAGCCTGTCTCACCAGTGCAGAGCTGGGAGTTGGACACCCCAGACAAGGTAGGTGCTGCCTCCTGCCCAAGGGACTCAGGGTCACATGCACAGCCTGGTGTGATGCAGGGATTCCCAGGGATGGTCCCCTCGCAACACGGGAGCCTCACTGCCAAGGCTGGCGGAGACACCAGGCACTTGGCTCCCTCGCAGGCGCAGCAGGTCTCTCCCACCATGCTAGAGCACATGCTGTCCTGTGGAGCGGTGGCTGTGCACGTCACATTTCCTGTCCCACTCTCCTCTGTTTGTCCCTCATCCAGCTTCTCAGAGTTTTCAGTTCTGACCCCTCCTTCCCCATGCCCATCGCCTGCAGGTCTGATGGGCAGGTTTCAGCTGCTATGCACAGCATGACCAAGGTCAAGGTTCCCTGAGCCCTTAGAGGTGGAGTTGTGAGCATAGCCACTCCACCACAACCAGGCCACCTAACAGTCCTGCACCTGTGACGAGGTGCCCTGCAGGAAATCCAGCTCCATGGCTGCTGGCAAGGTGACCAGCTACCAGAGATCACCTGTACCATGGAGGATACAGACAGGCAGCTTGGTCAGCATGCCCAGCAGAGTGCCACCAATACAGCAGCTGGTCAAAGAAAATGCTGCTGGTTCCTTCAACCTGATGCAGAAATGGCTCTTAAGCCAAGAGGAATACGCTGAGGGCCACCCTACCGCAAACACCCACCTCCAAGCACAGCCAGGAGCCATCATCCCTGAGGCCGTCATCACAGGGAGGTGACAGGAAGAGATACAGAGGCCACAGCATTGCTGCCCTCGGGGACACCAGTGCTGTTCTCCCTTCCTGCCACACTATCCTCCTTCTGCTCTGCTAACAGCCAGGAGGACAGTGTCTCCCCTGCTTTGTCCTCTGTCGCTCATGCTATATGCTGATTTTTGAATAAACAGATAAAGATTTATAAAAAGGAAAACTGTGCCCCTCTGCCCTGTGTGTAGTGTGCCCACAGCGACACAGACAGGGAGGCACATCTGGAGAGCAGGTTGGGGAGCCCCAGGGCTGGGTGGCAGACCTCACGGAAGGACAATGCCCGGGCCCCACACACAACCAAACTGTCCTGGTCTCCAAGGATATGATGGTCCAAAGCCCTCTGTAGGCACCAGGAGGAGGGAGGGAGAGCCCACAGCTAGAGGCACAGGGTCACAGAGAGGATGGGCCCACCCAGTGCCCGACATCAGCCACACTGCCGCTGTGGAGGATGCCAAGGCTTGACACACCCCGCTTCCCCTTCATTCACGGCCCGCGCCCAGCAGCAACTTTCTGTTCCGCCGTCTTCTCTACTCAGGCTCCAACTCTGGGCACCGGTCCTGCCCTCCTGGGCCTCCAAGGACACGCATGGGGAGCCACACACTGCCGCCAAGGCTCCCAGGAACGCCAGGTAGCAGGGCGCCCTCCTCCGGGCTCCCTGCCCAGGAAGAGCCCCGTTCCTCCTGCCCACGCTTGCTCCGCACACTCTGCCTTGAAGGTTATTCTTTCTGACAAAAACCAACAGAAACCCAGATAGATGTGCAGGGAGCTGATCAACCACACTCTGCAGCAGGTTATGCCAGACCTGGCACCCAGCCTGCTCCCCGGCCCATCTGTCCCCAGGAGACCAAACCCAGAGAGACCTCGGAGCATCATGGCTCACCCACCTGGGCCGGTGTCAGCTGCTGCTGGGCTAGATGCACACAGGCGTGCTGCCTCTCCTGTAACACTACACACCAGTAACCACTCAGCCACAGCGGCATTTACCTGGCAAACCACAGCGTGAAATGTTAATATTTGTCTTGACTCTTGAGAGCCAGAGAGGACGTGTACATGACTAAAAGGACACGTGGCTGTAACTGCTTGTTTCATTAATATCGCCGCAGTTTATTTATGTACTTTAAGACAGTGTCTCACTGAATCATAAAGTTGCCCGGGCTGGATGAAACTTGCAACTCTCCTGCCTCAGCCTCCCAGAGTGCTAGGACTACAGGCCTTGCGCCACCAGGGGCTGGGGTGGTAGCTCAGTAAAAAGGGCCTAGGTTCAATCCCCAATACAAGGGGAAAAAAAAAGAGGTTTTCAAAAAAAAAAAAAAAATCTATGACTCAATACCCATAAAAGGTAGATGAGTTTAACACAAATAGAACCAACCTCTGATCATATGGCAAAACACCACAGTGGGATTCCAAGGACAGATGGGAAAATAATTCTCAATTTATGACACCAAGGACAGTCTGCCGGATGCACCCCGGGTTCCCCTAAGGTGAGTGCCTGAGAAGAGCAGCACGCCCGGAAAATGGTGGGCAGAGGGGGGCATGCGGAGGAAGAAAACACAAGGCTGCCCCTGGGGAAGGCGCCCGCTCGCACTCAAGGTAAGAGATGTAAACTCAGAGGACAGGACGAGCCTGCCTCTGCGCCAGTGTAGGTGGGAGAGCAGCACACAGCAGCAAAGCATCAGGTCCCGTCCTGGTGCCGGCGCTGGACCAGGGTCACCTAAGGTCACCGGGGTCACTTAAGGTCATGCTGACACTGGAGAAAGCCAGGGGATGAGGGCACAGGGCAAGTTTCAGTGGTATTTTAGCAACTTCTCTTTTTTATTTTCAACATGTCACTTATTTCAAAAATCAATTTTATTTCCTATGGTGCTGAGGAATCAAAGCCAGGGCGTTGCGCCAGCAAGGAAAGCTCTTTGACCGCTGAGCTCTGCCCGCAGCCCCTTCGCAACTTCTCTGGATGTCTCAATTTATTTCATAAGTTAACCACTTCAAGAGTGAGATGTCGTCAAGGCTGCAGGAAAGAATCCCAGGGGAGGTGACTTGGGGGACCGATATGCCAACGGCCCTCCTGAGTAACCACCAGGAGGTAAACAGGAGAATCACATCTGCAGAAGGATGAAGATGAACAGACGACATCGCCATGCCACGAAGGCGCCCCACAATCCTCCCTCTTGTTTCGAACATTTGTACCCCATCTTTCTTCCCACTTTCTGAAGCCGCTCTGGAAGTCTTTTCGCGGTAAGAAGTGTCTTTCCTGGGGTGTCACTGAAACATGTTGATCGCAGCTGCTGAGTGCCAGTGAACAGAGAGGCAGGCTCATACACCATGGCCACGTGTCCGTAGCCACCTTGGTCACCAGATCTGGCACCATGAGACTTCTGGCTCATCCTCCAAGTCAAAATGACCATGGGAAGCAAATGATTTTGATTGACTCAGGGCACTGAGGCAGCCAGGACCAAGCAACTAAAAGACTCTCAGGAAAGAGGATGTCCAGACCCATTTCAGGATGGTCAGATAAGCGTGTTCAGGGGGAGGAAGGGGACCTGGGGGAGGGGCACTTAATAGTGATATGGTTTTGACTGTGATAAAAAATATTTATAAATGTTGACCATATTTTTATCACAATCTGTATATACTGAAATATTATGCATGGAAAAGCAGGAACAATCTATGCTTGAAACACGAAAGATTCCAAATGTACCTTGTTAAACGGAAAAATAAGAAAAAAATATTTTATATTATTTTCCCCAAATGTAGTTACCCAAGAAGCAGTATAACTCCTATTTGAGGGCCGTTAAGCGGCCTCAAAGTGCCCACACAGTTCACTCCCATCACATCAAGATTCACTCCCCTGATGAATTTAACTTCCATCCCCCAAGCCACACATCTCAGGAATCCACAGAAGTGGATTTTATACACAGATCGTTGGGGAGCCTCACAATTCACAGTTGATAAACCCTTAAGGTCCCATTTTATCAAACTGAAGTGTAATTCGTATGACACAAAAACTTTCCATTTAAGAATGTGTAAAACTCAGTAATTTTACTTATTTTAAAAGTACCCTCCACATCTCCTGCCCCTGGAGCCAAATCTACGCTGCACCCACAGTGCCACAGGGTAGACTGACAGTCTCACCCAAATTCCTTTAATTCCTTGGCTGAGGGTGGGAGACCCGGGAGGACAGAAGGGCACTCAGAACTCTGGGTGACCTTCCCACCTGCTCACCTCCAAATGCAGGGGGCCCCACTTTGACACCATGCAGGTCGCCGAGAGTACACAGACACACCCATCTTCCACGCCACGTGATCCTGCTCCTAGGCCTTCCCTCTGCACACAAGCATGTTGCTGATACCTGACGAGGACCCACCAAGGACAGAGGCGTGGATGCCCCTCACCTACATCACATCACACCCAGACCCTAGTACATGCAGAGAGGCTGAGACCAAGCTCAGTTACATGCCACTTAACTAAGGAGCTAGGACCCAAGGAAAGCAAGACGACATGAAGGCATCTGTCACCCTGTGACCATCACAGTGTCCTCCCACAAACTGATGGTAATGACTCCCTCCAAAACCAGAGAGTAAACGGCACACGCAGCGAGCTCAACATTAGGGCGAAGTGACAGTTGCCACAGAATGAGGAGACAACCTGGGGTCTCCACCCTGAGAAGAACCTCGGGGATGTTACTGTTTTTCTAAGACAAGAAACACTAACGACCTTCACTAGACACATGCCAGCATTAAAAAGCAGCAAACGTTATCAGCCGTCTGTCCCAAGCCACGGAACATCCAACGCCAAGATGAACCCTAATGTAAACCACGGGCTGCAGATGACAATCTGTCCGTGGTGGCCCCCCAAGGATGACAAGGCACCACCACGGTGAGGGATGTGGATGATGGGGGAGACTGTACCTGTTGAGGAGGGGGTTCTCATGGAAGATGGCACAGTTCGTGCACAGGACCTACACATGTCCTCTGTACACATGAGCTCACCTCCACATCACCTGTGACACCTACAATACATAAAAAGTCACTTCATTGTGTTGTTTAGGAAATTAGGATAAGAAGTCTTCACGTGTTCAGCACAGACGTGTGGCTGTCCTCGGCCTCCCTATGCAGGACGTCAGTGACACTGTGACATTTCCTTCCGGGATGGTCCAACCTGCGGCCCTGGAAGGAGACATGTTGGTTCCTCTACCATACAAAATAAGACTCTCTGGATACCGCCTGCGTCTCTCAAACTGCACAGTCTACCTACAGATAACATTAGTGCTTTTTTTCAACATCCAAAAATTAAAAGCAGAATGAAATAAACTAAATTATACATTGAGCCGGTGGCGTCCATGCACACGCAGAGGATATAAAATGCCAGCACATGACTGTTCCCCCGCCGGGATAAGCCCTGAGGACCAAATGTTTTCAGCTATCTTCACAATATTAGCAATAAAATTGGTACAATTACTTTTAAACACTTCTACTTGTTGTGTATAAATAAAACAAGATAATCAAGCAATTAAGTAATTATACACATGTACCTAGGGACCAAAGATTTTCAGCATCAAAGAAAGCAGACACAAATACAAAATCAAAGAATAAATGTTTTATAATCCTAATTCTGACTTAAGTAGCAGTGTGAATTAGTAATTTATTATGTTTTATAAAACAAGCCTGGTGGTACAGGCCTATAATCCCAGCACTCTGGGAGGCTGGGGCAGGAGGATCACAACTTCAAGCCCAGCCTCGGCAACTCAGTGAGGCCCAGGCTTGAAATAAAAAAAAAAAATCAAAACTGGGCTAGAGATGTAGATCACAACAAAGGTCCTGGGCTTGCTTACTAGCGTGCCCAAAAAATAAAATAACTAACAAAAAGAAAAAAAGAAAGAAAGAAAGAAAGAAAGAAAGAAAGAAAGAAAGAAAGAAAGAAAGAAAGGTAGGTAGGTAGGTCGGTCGGTCTTTGTTGCTGCCAAGGCCCAGTACAATGACCAACCAGGATCAAGGAGCATCTTCCACCCGAGCATTAGTCTCCACATTTTGTCTCCTACAGGGGATCTTAGAGACACGGTTCCCAAGGGACACATGGACCCTCTACCCAGGACTCCCACTTCCAAGGACATAGATGCCACCTTGGGCATAGTTGGCATTGAGGGCAGGTACCTGGACGAACTACAGCAGATAGAAGACATCAGAAATCTCTCCAGCCTCCAGTTCACCATGACAGGTTTTCCTGGATTGACGAGGTGATTATAACCAGGGAACCTGCAGTAGTAGGCTGAAAACACCACCCGTCCAAAGTGCAGCGGGCCCATCTACCCTGCACCCCACGATTACGGCCTGAAAGGAGGCCGCAGCCCATATCTACTGCCAGCATCGCACAAAGCATCCCACCCACACCGCCAGCCCCCAAAGACACCAACCCAGAATTGACAGCACTTTTTGCACCCAATGCTTCTCACTCTCATACCATCCTAAAATCAAACAATCTTGGGTCAAACAATTATAACGCAGTTGAGACAATCTGTTCTCTTATTAAAAAATAGCTGGGCCCAGGGGTGCAGGCCTGTTAATCAAGCATGCTGGGACCCCGAGGCAGGAGGCCCACAAGTTCAAGCCCAGCCTGGGCAACCTGGCGACTTGGCAAGATCTGCTCAAATAAGCAACAAAAAGGGGTTAGGGATGTAGCTCAGAGCAAAGACTCTGAGTTCAATCCCCAGTACCAAAAAAGTACTATATAGAGCCTTAAATGAAATTCTATGATTAACTGGTAACTGCTGGTGCTGGGAGTTCATTCTGTGTAACACACAGAATAGTTATTCTGATAACCAGAAAGTGGGTCTTATAACTAGAGGAAAGGTCACCATAAAATGTGATGGCTGAGCAGCCTTCGGAAACCACCAGGCCACAAACTGCCCCACGGGGAACGACAGCCAAAGCCACCCTTCTTGGGCACGCAGTCGGTCAGCAGAGGCCAGAGGCAAGCCAGAGGAACCAAAATCCCCTCCGTCCCCAGCTGTCACCAAGGCACCCCGGATGGGAAGGAGGCTGGGAATGCAGTAGCTAGAAACTGGGGATACCTTGTCACCTCACTGTTGAGAACATATGCTGACACCCTTCCTTGCACTCTGAAAACAGACCTTCCAAAAGGAAAAAAAAAAAAAAAAAAGTCTCCTGGGAGTTTGAACTCTATTCGCCCAAAACAGAATACTCCATTTATTTCATAACATCCTCCCCACCCAGCCCCAGTGTAGGACTGAACCCAGGGCCTTCACACTGAGCCACAGCTCTGGCCCTTTTTATTTTCTTGCAAGACAGGGCTTCGCTAAGTCATTAAGTTTCCCAGTCTGCACTCCAATTTACAATCATCCTGCCTCAGCCTCCCAGAGTACTGGGAGATTTGTAGGTGCGTGTCAGCACACCTGGCCTCTCCATAATGTCTTGAGAATTTTATTCCAGTGTTAAACACGTAGCGGATCTGACAACACTTAGCAGCCTATCAAAGCACAGCCACCCGCAGCAGACACACCACTTTTACATGGACAGACGCTGCGTACACAGGTCCCAGGCTGTAAGGAGCATGGGCCCGATTCACCTTAATCACCCAATTTACAGGCTGCTGTGACCAGCTCAAAGTGAGACAGGCCGCTACACAAACATCATGAACTATGCTGAGATACATGGAAGGGCCGTGAGGCAGAGACTCAGTGGCTGGCCCTGAGGTGAGAACCGTGAGAAGGGGACAGGTGAGGTCTCAGAACTGCACAGCGTGCGCCTTCTGCTCCTGCGTGCACCAGCTCCGCGTATCCAAGCAGCCCCCAGCGGGTCCTGCCCCCGCAAGGCACCCGAGGCCCCAGCTGGTGACTCTCCCACAAGCCAGGTCACCCTTCTCCTGTGAGGGTGAACTGACACCCCTCCCCAGGCTTCTGTAGACGGAATCAACATTCTCTTAGAAGTGACTGGAACTGAAATCCTGAGGGGAAGAAAGCGAAGGCCTTCAGTTCTAACAAGTGAGAAAATTCATGTGCCTGCGTGGTGGGGCGGCTTCCCCTCATCATCACTGTTGTCTCTGTCCCTGAGACAGGCAGAACCCCAGGACCTCTGCAGGCTCGGGGTCAATAAACTGAAGGGAGGAGGGGAAACACAGTGTCATCCTGACAGAGAAGGACAGAAGCTGAAGGCCACCGCCAGCCAGTACCCCAGACCGACGGTCTATAACTCAGGCCAGACAGCTTCACAGGAACGGGGACATCACAGCGTGATCTCAGCCTGGCGAACCTGAGGCTGGAGGTCTCAAATTGAGGCCCAGCCTGGGCAAGTTAGCAACTTACTGAGATACTGTGGCGATAGTTCAGAGTGAAGGCCCTGGCTTCAAACTCCAGCACCACAAAAGAACAGACAGACAAACAGAACGGGGCATCGGGGCGGCTAGGAGAGGAAAGGAGGTGTCTGTTCCCAGAGCTCAGAGTGGCACCCGCTCTGCAGACGAGCACCCACAGGTCTCTGCTTATGTCCAGAACCCCGGATAGGCCACACAGTGAGGGAAGGAGGGAGAGTCATGGCCTGGGCCCAGCCCACATATCCCCACTAGCTGCTGACCAGGAAAGGTGAGCAGGGCAAGAGGCAGGAACTGACAGGCGTGGGGTCCAGGGGCAGGCCACACCAAACCCACCAGGCCCTGGGAACCACTCGGCCGAGCACCGTGGCGGGCCAGCTCCTTCCCAGGGCCTGGACCACTTCTGCAATCAGAACATAACCCTCACTAACTGAAAATGGAAAACCACCAAGCAGTGAAAGGTTCCTGGGCCCTGCGGACCTCCCAGGTGTCCCTCAGCACATGCAGCCAGGCCTCTGGGCGGGAAACGCTGGCCTCCCTCCTCAGGTTTGAGAAAAGGGGTTCGCCTCGGAGCAGTGTCTGGACTCTTCAGCCCGTCAATTACCACTTGTTCCCATAACTGCTTTCCTCAAAATCTGTAAGTAACAAACACGCTTTCAGCAATTTTCATGCTCTGACAAGAACACAGGCCTCTCTTGCTAAAGACCCAACGTAGCTGGTATGTTAAGTGTGTGCCCAAGAGCAGAGGTCTACATGACCCTCTAGGTGACAGTGACTACGCCGACTCACCGCCTCGGGCCCCAAGTAAGGGAACCTAGGCTAGCTCGTACGCCAAGAAAGCAAAATAAGACAAAACTGTCTTTTGCCGTGATCTTTTTACTCACAGAAAAGGAATTCATCTAGTGACGCTGCAGCAGATCCTTGCATTTGGCAGATCTCTCTCCCTACTCACAAGACGCTTGTGCTCCTCCTAGGTCCCCACTCTACCTGGACAGGCTCGCTGTAGACGCAACAGCCAGCAGCAACGGTTTCCCTCAACCTCGCCCGCCCGGAGCACCTGGCCTGGCATGCTAGCACCGAGCAGGTGAGCCCTGGCGAGGCCAAGATGGCCTATGGGAATGAGATTTTGCACACATTCCCTTCTCACCTTCCAACCCTGGGCCCTCCAAAGCCACAGCACAGGGGCCAGACCCAGGTCCAACATGCCTGGTGGTCTAAGAAGATGGTCTCGTGAACAGAGGCTGACCTATCTATAGGTTGCAGACAAGATGGGAATTCTCCCTCTGAGTTTCAGAAGGGGACAGCCCTACAGGCTCCCTGAAACCAAGCTTCTATGGCCCCAAATTGTTCTCAGTGAAAAGAAATCCTGCTTCACATGGAACCCACTCTGGTCTAGGACAGATTTAGCTGAGATCTTGCACTGAGGAGTTGTTGCTGGAACAGGATGAGGCCATGTGAGATGCTGGCGAGGCCCAGTGCATTCAGCGTGTAGGAAGGACACGAATTTGGTGGGGTTGGGGCACTACCATGGTTTGAACTGTGCTGCCCCTCCCCGCCAGAAAGGATACGCTCGCCTCATGGCCTCTCCTTCTGGGACCTCAGAATGGGACTTGATTTGGAAACCAGGACCTTGTAACAGTATTAGTAAGGTGGAGGTCATCCTGGAGCAGGGTGGGCCCTTTGTTGTGGGTGACTAGGGCCTACAGAGGGAGACTCCTGCTTCACACACACACACACACACACACACACAGGGTACCAAAGAGTAATAAGGCACAGACTCATTGATGTAGCCGCAGCCCATGGGCAGCAAGGACTGAGAGCAGCCACCAAGAGTCCACAGAGGCAGGAAGATCTCTGGGGTCTGAGGGTCTCGGCCTGCCCACGCTGCAGTCTGCCCCAGCACTGTAGATCTGAGGGCCTCGGCCTGCCCACACCACAGCCTGTCCCAGAACTGCAGATCTGAGGGCCTCGGCCTGCCCACACCACAGCCTGTCCCAGAACTGCAGATCTGAGGGCCTCGGCCTGCCCACACCACAGCTGCCCCAGCACTCTAGAGCCGTACTTTCCTCTGCTCTCCGCCTCCCAGTGTGAGGCACCTCTTCATTCCAGCCAAAGAACCGAATACAGCGAGTTTCTAGAAACACAGGGATTCTTTCTGGAGCAGGACTGTGGCCACACTTCCGTCAACACCCCAGAATCGGGCAACTCCCGAGGGGCTCCAAAGTTACCCAGAAGCCAAGCAGGGGACAGAACTGACCAATTTGCTCTGGACTTTCAACAACCAGGGGAGCCTTTACAACAACCACAAGGTCACACAAAACGTAGGAGGTACTACTGAGAGCACACTCAGAACTAGCTCCTGTGATGCAAATGTGGATTCTACACGTGGGGAAAGAGATACCACAATCAGCCCGGCCAGAGACCACAAGGCGGCGTTCGCTGGCGTGCTTACAACGCTCTGGAGAAATACCAACATAACAACTCCATTACTTCCATAGAATTAAATCGCTTTCAAGGAGAGAAATCAATAGAAGACCAACTCTAATGGGTATGTATAAAATGCCAACATCAATGGCTCCTAATCATGACAAATAGCCCTCGGGTAACCTGAGATGCTATGCTAGCTTTCCATCACAGTAACAAACGCCTGAGTCAATCGTAAGGAGAAAAGGTTCCCTGTGGCACACAGGGGTGAGGGTTTCAGGGCTCGGCCAGTCAGCGCCATTACTTTGAGATTATGGTGGCGCATCAAGGTGGCAGTATGAGGTGAAGCAAACTCCATTCACCTCATAACCAGGAAGGAGAAAAGTAAGGTTCAGACAGGGTCCCACAGCGCCCCAGGGAGCCACACCCTCAGTGACCTCCCACAATGCCCTAGGAGCCACATCCTTAGGGACCTCCAACAATGCCCTAGGGATCCACACCTTCAGGGACCCCCACCCTAGGACAGTACCTCAAGTGACACCCCACAGTCCTCTAGGGAAGTGCACCCTCAGCAATGAAATGGTCTTCCACTAGGCCCCACCTCTTAAAGCTTCCAATAGAGCCCAGCAAGACCAAAGCCTTTCAAACACAAGACCTCAAGACCTCTGAGGGGACATTTAAAAATCAACTTACAGCAGATGCTGACAGCAGGCAAAGCCAGTGTGAGCCAAGAGGAAATTGTTCTGTAAGGCTAGAACAACTCCAGTTTATGTTTTTAATAAGCCTAATATCAACACTGCCACAGTAAGAACATTATCAGCATCAAGAACAAATCACAAACGCACATAACTGCACGCATGTGACAACACACATGATGCACATCATGTAGAGATCACCGCTGGGACGTCAGGAACCGTACACTAACACTCAGGGGTGAAGTCACAGCCACACACCCTCACAGGTCCTCACGATCACCAGGAATACGGCAGGAAGAGCAGCCAACCCAGCAGCATGCTGGACCCGGCCCTGCACACCCCAGCCCCGCCCCTCTGGGGACAGGAGGCTTGCTCAGGAGGGGAGGCTGATGTCCAGGATGGGCCCCATCTTTCCTGCTATGACCCCACACCTCCATACTCAGTGGAGAAGGCAGCACCTAGTTCAGGGCTGGGACCACAGTGGGTAGGGCACGGGTCCTAGCGAGCACAAAACCAAGATCTCAGTTCAAACAGATTGACAGAGGCTTGCTGTGGCCGGGAGAGGGCTGAGTGGGTCCCCAGCAGGTGTGTCCTGGAAGCTGGGTCCTCGCTGTGTTACCACTGGGAGGCAGTGGAGCCTTTAAGAGGCACGCCGCCGGGAGGCTACTGGGTCCTGGTGGAGTTTGTGAGTTGGCAGCCCCTGCCCGTCCCCCTTTTCTGATTTCCCATCTGTGTGTGTGTGTGTGTGTGTGTGTGTGTGTGTATGTGCACGCACGCATGTCTCCCCTCTCCTTCCCCCTTCTCTCTCTCTCCCTACCTTCATCTCTCTCCTACACCTTGCCTGCCCTACCACCACCCACCACACAGTCCCACCAGAGTCCGAAGCACCAGGGCCATCTGATCTCAAGACTTTCAACCTCTAGACTGAGAGACAAATATACCTTCTTTTTTAAATGAAGTACTCCTGCCTCCGGTATTCCATTATAGTAACAGAAAACAGACTCAGCTGCCCTTCCCCCCACACCACAGTTAATCCCTGACGCAGTCTCAGCATCTCTCAGCACACCTGTGTGGGACCGGGCCAACAGGGCAGCACCTCCGGTCTGTGGGCGATGCCAACAGCTTCCTGGTCCTTGTACAGACAGAGAGCAGGCAAGAAGCCCAGGGAATGTTCCTCCAGGGACAAGCTGAGAGGGTTCCTGGTGGAAGAAGGGGCCACCCGGGCTCCAGCCAGCTGCCGATAGCTCTCAAGCCACACTGGAGGACCGGCAGACTGGGTACAGCACTTGCCTTGCAAGCTCAAGGCCCTGAGTTCAATTCCCCAGCATCACATAAAGCTGGATGAGGTGGAACACACATGTAATCCCAGCACTTGGGAGCCTGAAGCAGGAGGCCTGCTGTGAGTCCACGGATGGCCTCGGCTACAGAGTGAGACCCTGTCTAAAAATAAAAATAAATAAATAAATATTTAAAAAGACAAGTTCACTGGCTGTCCAGTTATAAATTATCACCTATGGCTTTAAAGCAAGGCCACCGCTGAGGCCTGACCCTCTCTGGATGCAAATTCCAGAGTAGGTAGATCCCTGCCCCACTGGCCCTTCCTGTGGAAAGGAAAGGCTGGCAGGATATGAAGCCAGCCCCAGCTGACACGCCCACAGGCCCTGAAGGCCACCCTCCTGACCCCCCATTAGAACCGCCTCTGAAATGTGGGTCACCTACGACAAAGCAGCGCTGGAAGCGGAAGACAGAGGCACAGGAAAACTGAGACTCTGGTGAAACCCTGTTCTCAGGGTCACAGACAGACAGAGCCTTCTGCCTGTGTCTCCCAACCTGGAGTGGGAAGGACGCTTGCTAGAGCCCAACATTCACCTCACCGCCTCCATGGGCCTCGCCTCCCCCCATTGTGACTTCAGGGGTGTGGATCACAGCTGGATGTGAGGGACCCGGCCATCAGACCAGCAGTTGCCCCATTCTCCCTGGTGCCTGGCTGCAGATGACACCAACGTGTGCATCACCTTAATCTGTACTCATCAGACATGACGAAGGGCAGGAGGGAGGGAAAGGATCTGAGGACGAACATTAAAATTTCACTCCAAGTCAGATGTGGTGGGTAAGTACATAATCCCACCACTCTGGGAAGTTAAGGCAGGAAGATCCCAAGTTCAAGCCTGTCCCTAAATAAATAAATAAATAAATAAAAAGGCTAGGAGACAGCCTAGGCCTAGACCCGGCCCAGGGTTGGGTGTCCTCTGCACAGGTCACCTTGCTCCAAGGGCAAGTCCTTCTCCTGCCCTGCTACCTGCCACCCAGCAGCTCCGGGGAGCACAGCTAGAGAAGATCAGGAGAAGGAGCAACGTTGCAAACCAGGAGAGAGGTTCACGAGGCCCAGGTCTAAGGAGAAGGAAATGGCGTGAACAGAGTTCAAGAGGAGGAGGCTGGACAGACAAGCAGAACCAGTCGGCAACAACCACCAGGGGTAAACTGAAGCCCTAGGGATTCTCTCCTTGAACCTCCAATGTGCATCCCAGAAAGGCCCTCGGTGCCCCAGAGCCTCTGCACAGCACCCTTGGCAGCGGCCCACACAGGCTCTAGCACTGTTCCCTCAAGAACAGCCACGACTCAACTCTACAGTCACTCTCCTGCTCGGAGTAGTCTTGGGACACTGTTTGCTCTGTATTTTCCAGACTGGACAGGCATGGGCACTGTACATTAGCCTACTTCCACAGACAGACAGCAGGCACCACAACCTACCCACGCCATTCCAGGTGACCCAACACCGGGTCATGAATTCTGCCCACACTCTCGGGCTGTGCCAGATGCAGCCAGCAGGTGTGATGACCGTCCACACCCTCCTCTGCACAGAAGCCACATTCCCTAGGTGCTATGCGTGGGGGAGGCAGGGCATGCAGCGTGGGGCCTGCCCGTGGGCCCTGGGGCAGCAGGAGCAGGCAGGGGGGGAGCAAAGCCTTGCCAGCCCCAGCCCACAACCCAGGCCATGACTCCGGAGTTCCCGGGCTCCAGCAGCCCCCTGGGAAACTCCCTCTTGGTCTCACCCGACTCCAGCCTGGGGAACAGGCGGCTTTCTCCACTGCTGGTTTCGGGCCTCCAGCCCCTCATGGACTTCCTACCGACCCCCGCACGCTCGCGGCCCACACGGTGCCTGAGATGTCCCCATTGGCGAACACAGGCCTCAGAAGCAGCAGAGGTCACCCAACAGCCCTGTCATCCCAGCACTTTGGGAGGCTGAGGCAGGAGCATCAGCCTGGGCAAGCTAGCAGCTCAGCAAACAACACCTTATCTCAAAATCAAAACTAAAAATGAGCTGGGGATGTAACTCAGAGTGAGGGTCCTGGGCTGGGTCCCTACTACTTCAAATAAACAAACAAATAGATAAAAACACCTCAAAAGCATGAGTCACAGCTAAGTCAAAACAGACACCTGAGGGCTACCACTCCTCAGAGCCACCTGTGATGTGACTGCTTGGCGCCCCAGGCCCTGGGCAGAGCCAGGCCAGCCACAGGAGGAAGAAAACTCACAAGTTACTTTGCCTCATCGTGCTCAGAATGACACAGAAGAACCGAGGTGGGCCAGGGGACAGCCCAGGACAGCCAGAGAGCAGCCGCCTTCTGCAGGCAAGGGGCGCAGCTGCCTGGGCACAGCTGGGCGCCTGGCATGCGGCACTACCTCGTGCTGTCACAGTCCTCGCCCTCCCCAAACCCTCTCGGGCTGACTTCAATTCTGAATGAAGTGACTACTGGTAGTAATTTTATTTTATTGACTTACTTTGAGGCAGAGTCCTACTCTATACTCCAGGCTGGCCTCAAATTCACAGCAATCCTCCTGCCTCAGCTTCCTGAGTGCTGGGATGATAGGCATGCACCACCACACCCAGCTTATGTGGTGCTGGGGAATCGAACACAGCACCCTGTGCATGCTGGACAGTCTAGTCACTGAGATAAGGTCCCAGCCCCACCTAGTAATGATTTTAGAAAGCACATTTCAACCATACTCCGTGCGTAACTTCTTAGGCCCCATTTCTCCGGCTCAAGCTACAACTGGACAGGAAGGTGCCTTCCTGTGCAGTCCCCTGGCAGCGCAGGGAGCTGGCCACCTCAGGCCAGCCCTGCTGCACACATGGGCAGACAGGGACGCCTGCTGTCGGAGGCTGGGTCTAGGGCTCGGTGGATGCGAAGGGGACGGACACCTACAGGACCACAGCAGCGTGGGGAAGGGCCCTTCAAGTTTGATGAGGCCTCTGTGACAGTCACCTTGGCTCTCTTTTTCCTGAAACCGAAGTCACATGCCCAATGGGCTCCATACGCAGTGCAGACACCAAAAGCAGAGGACGTAGGGACAGGGAGGCATCCCAAGATGAGCCATGGTACCAGTAGAGGCCCCAGGGCTGGCGGAACCCTCACAGGCACACACATCCTCAGTGAAGGGGACAGAGGGCAGAAGGCCACAGGGTGGGACCTACACAGGAGGAACCAAGAGACCCTGGCCTGAGGTGGTGAGCAATCGCAGGAGGAAAACAAGGCTAACAAAGAGCCAGCTGGGCCTCGTGGTGCAGGCCCGTCATCCCAGCACCCTGGGAGGCTAACCTATGCATTCAACCAATGACAGAAATGACGCCACACCTTCTCCTTCTGTCTAGTCTCCTCTGTTTTCTTTCTTTCTTTTGTGGCACTCGGGATCGAGTCTTCTCCGTGAGCAAATCTCCAGCCTATTTTTATCTTTAATTTCAAGACAGGGTGTCTCCGACTTGCTAAGCTGCCCAGGTGGGGACTGAACTTGCGATCCTCCTGCCTCAGCTTCCCAGAGTGCTGGGATGACAGGCCTGGGCCACGGGGCCTGGGCCTGCTCCTTAGGGTCAGGTTTACATTACCGACCCATACACATATAACCTGTCTGTAGGCTCCAGCTTCTGAGTTCCAGGAAAACGCTACTCTCTCGGGGCCAGGTGTCTAACTTCTCAGAAAGATAAAAGCCAGACGTGAGCACCAGCCTTTGAACAGCCCTAAGTGCGCCGCCAACTGAAGTCAAACCCTACCGGACGCTTCGGCCAGCAGCGCACACACTTCAAAGCATTTTGTACAAAGCCATGTCCACAGAATTAAATTTTAAACATTCTGATTCTTAGAAACCCCTCCCGCAGCCAGCCTGTGCACCCAGGGCTCCGTGCAGGCTCGCTCCGGCTCGCTTTGATCCCAGTGACAGTCCTCACCTTGGCCTATTGGTGCTTCCCATTGTGAAATCAGACACACACACATGGGTAAACAATGCCACCATGCAGCCCCGCTCCACTCCTGTTGTGCTGTTATCACTGCTGCCATGGTGGCCTGCCTCAGTTTCTCTGCAAACGCAGCTCAGGGCCTCACGTGGGCCAGGAAAGTGTGCACATCTGAGCCTCACTGCTTCTCCACATTTTCACTCACTTTTTAATCCACACGGCAACTCACTTCCCAATAAGGACAGCTGAGCCACCAAGAATGAAGGGATCAGGCCAAGTCACAGACCGAGGGACAGGGCCAGGAGCTGGGGCTCTGGCATCCCCAGCACAAAGAAAGAGAAAAACTTACAAATAAACATTAAGAATGCAATTCAAACAGGCCCACAATTCTAGTACTCCAGGAGGCTGAGGTAGGAAGATTGCAAGTCCAAGCCTAGCCTAGGCAACTTAGTGAGACCTTGTCTCAAAATCCAAACTAAAAATGAGATGGGGAATCTCCTAAGTTCTGTCGCCAGCACCACAAAAATATATGCACATATAATAAAAATGAAAACAAAAATAACAAAAATTTAAAAACCATTAACATGGAAGAATGACTAAGGAGACTAAAATTACTCCTTTTCTCACTGGATTTTTCCTGCACTGACCTTATTAACAATGCCCTTCATACAGCCCAGACCCTGGAGCCTCCTCATAGCTTGGGCCTGGCTAGGCCTGGCCAGGGGTTCTCAGGTCCAGAGTTAAGAGACTCTCGGGACCTGCTGGGCAGGGCACTGACCTGCCCAGGGGTCCCAGGAGGCGGCCACAGGCAGTGGAGCCACCCAAACACCCATTTCTTAGAAAACGGGCAGCTAGGAGCTTCTCTCTGTGGGCCGCTCCTTCCACCCCTGTGAGTTACTCTAAGCAAAGTACCAATGCATGTGCTTCCTGGAAGCAACGTTTCTCTAAGGCCCACTGGAAATAAATGTTCCATAGTGTCCCTACACTTTACTTCCCAAGAACCACACCAGGAACTTCACCAGCAGTGGGGTAATAGCAGGTAGTCAGACAAGGCAGAGAGGGTCAAAGAAGAGGGCAGTTCACAGAAGGAGCGTGCCTCCAGGTAAGACAGGGAAGGGACAGGGTGGCCACACATTAGGGCTGTCCTGTGGGCCAGTCACCAAAACTGTCTCAGACTTTATACCTGGATTCAGGTAGGAGCTCCTAAGCCCTCAGCACTTTCTAGGAGTCTTGGGAGAGTGTCTTTTGATATCTGTAAGGATGCCCATGAGCCACACCTGGGTTTATCTCATAGAAGACATGGTCCCAAATATATTGCCCCAGAAAGTCCAAACATGGGATCTAGATCAGGTGGTAGGCCAGGGTCATAAACAGTCTTGAACCAGAGGGTGGAGGTCTCTGGGTTCAAGTCTGCTGGAACAAGGGTGCACCTGGAGAAGGTCAGACATCCTGCCACCTGTGTCCCTGTCTGTCCCTTGCACCTGCCCTGAGCTGCACCCTTCATAACACACTGAGAATCGTCACAACAAAGACCACATGTGATGAGGAGCTCGCGGGAACTCTAGTTTACCGCTGGTCAGTCAGAAACACAAGAGTGACCCTCAAAGTACAGAAAATGTTCAAGTTCAAAGAGAAGTCACTTCTGCAAAAGACACACTGCCAAGGACAGAGGGTGAGTGCCTTCAGATAAGGGGAAGCACTCTGAATATTCTAAGGTGGCTAATGGCAACTGTACCCTGTACTATAATAAACTGTTAAATTTAAATATTCACCATATACTTGATCGATCGCCTCTCACTAATCAGCCATTTCTGCCAAACAAAAACTTGGCGGTGAGTCCTCACCTATCTTATGCACCCAATCTGGCACCGTGTGACTCTTGGCTCTTCCCTAAGTCAAAACGATCATGAAGGGGTCAGGCTTTGAATCAACTGGAAACATCAAGGCAGCCATGACAGCAAAATTAAAGACACTCGGAGAAAAGACACCCAGAGCTGCTTCAGAAAGTGGCAGGAAGGACCGGGTGAGTGTTGAGTGAGGCAAAGAGCTGAGGGCGAGCCGTGGCAACAGGTCTTTTATTGTAAAGATTTTTTTAATGTAAACATTTGGCATATTTTTCAGTCACACCACACGCAGCTGGCTCCTAAGACTCGCAAATGGCATCATCAGGTCTGAGCCGTGTTAGAACTGGACTCCAGGACACTTACGTGGTGTGAGTCAGAAATGGGTCACTGAGGTGGCACCAAGCCCTGAGGATGCAGCAGGTCCCCTCGTGCTGACAGGTCACAACACGCCAGGACTCCAGAGGCTGAGGAGAAAAAAAAATCACTTAATCAGCGATTTCTTATACTGAATATAAACTGGCATGATTTTTGGTTATACTGGCTAATAAAGACCTTACTAAAAGTAACCTGCTTCTTTTTGTTTTCCTAATGCATTTCCTTGAAAACTTAAGAGTGTAGCTCACCTTTTCATTTGCTTTCTACTATATGTACTATCATTGTCGCTCTGAAAAAAAGCACGAAAACTGTTGTTTCATTTCAAAATTTTACAGGTAGAAAGCAAGCAAACAAGGGCTGAGAGCACAGGACGTGAGTCATGAAGAAAGGAAGGAATCAACACTTATTAGGTGCTAATTCCATGCCAGAAACCACCCAACATGTGGCACAATCCACCCTAATGACCTTCCGCCTCCTCCTCCTGTCCCTGAAAAGGGCGCCTCCCAAGTGCTTTGCCACCAACCAGGGGCAGAGCCAGGACTCAGAGCAGCACTTCTGGGCCCACTTCTGCTGTTTCCCAGGTCAACAGGCTTCTTCCCAGCAGGGCACCAAACCAGCACCGCAGGCCCTGCAGCCAAGAGGGCACCAAAGCTCAACTCCGCTCCTGCACCAAGGGTCAGCCCAGGTGACTGTGAGTGGAGCAGCACAGCTGGGGTCCAACTCAACTGGGCCCACACAACAGGCCAGGCTGGACCTGCCCCCAGCCCCAGGGAGCCAGTGTCACCTGTGCTATGCAGTGAATCACCCCAAATCCAGGGGCTGACTCTGCATGGTTCTAGAGTTTTGGTCTGGAGCTTAGGCACGGTTGACCTGGGGGGGTTAATCTGTTTCACAAGACATAGCTAAGACACTGAGACTGACACACCGTCACGTCCTGTCCCCAACACAGCTTCCGCAGGCCACCTGCCTGGGACAGCCACAATACAGACCATGCCACCGTGTCGGGGGGGAGGGGGGGGTCCAGTTAGCAGCAGGTCACATAGAGGACGGTGTTACCATCACATTAAACAGAGTTGAGATTTTCCCTCACGTAAGGACCTCACAGCTGTCATAGTGTCTCAGCACAATGAGTCCCCCACATGTCTGTGGAGGTGCTGGTGTCAACACACCTTCTGTACCCCAGTCCAAAGAAAGAGACCAGCCAAGTACAACCCATAATACGTGATACAGGGAAAGAGATAGTCACCCCCTATGCAAGCTGTCACCGTTCTGGGGCATGCCCCCCAGGCAGACACGACCACGCCACCAGGGGCACAGCCCTGCGGGCCACTGCAGCAGCCCCCATCCCCCACCTCAGGGCTGCCTAGCTTCCTCTGTGCCTGACTTAACCTCAAGCTCTTTGGCTCACCAGCCCGTGGAGCAACAGGCTACACACAGAACCATCCACGTGGCCCAGGCACGCGTGGCAGGCGTACCTACATGACCAAGTCTCCAGGTTTGTGCAAGCATGTACCACGATGTGAGAGCAGCAACAGATCACAGGCCTCTCGGGACGTGTCCACAGCTAGGGGAGGCGTGGCTGTAATGGCAACTGCTTCTGAGAGTGTCTTTACTGGCAAATAGAGTAAGTCCTTCTCTTACTGCACCAGTGACCAAAAGGTGACAATCCACCTCCATTACCAGCTTCGGGCACCAAGCAAGGCTAAAAAACAGTCAGCTAGCTGGGCGTGGTAGCTATGCCTCTAAGCCTAGCAGTCTGAGAGCCTGAGGCAGGAAGATCCCAAGTTCAAGGAGGAAGAGACAAGGAAGGAAGGGCGGGAGGGAGGGAAGAAGACGACCAACGATGGACCACTAACCAGAAGTAAACTCCTTCAATGCAAAGAGAAGATGGGCCACAGCTAAGGCTGCCCACCTGCTATCAATCAGGGCATGTGCCGAAGGAAACACCAAGGGCAGGCAGCAGGGCTGGCTTGGAACACGGCGAGGCAGTGAGTGCGAAGGCCCTGAGCAGAGCTCAGTCCCTGAAACTCAAGGACAGTTCTACAGGGCACCGTAGTCACTGTGTGGACAGATTCTCTTCACACAACGGCCACACTGCTGGCATCGACCTGAGACAGGGTCCTCTCAATAGACAAGGTCACGCAGCCTCGTGCAGGGCACCTACACACCGGGCCCCATGCTTCTCCAAGACTGTAAAGCAGCCAGCAGGTCCCCTGGAGGCACTGGAGAGCCACAGAGGGGTTCCCACTGCAGGGCTGCAGGAACTCTAGGAACCGCCCACAGGAAACGATCTGCCCCCATGGCAGGGAGGGACCCTGGGAAGCACACAGCCACCTCGCCTGCTGCAGCCAAGACACAGCGTTCAAGGGGCAGACGCCTATGTGAGGGCGGGCGCTGCTCTACAGTGTGTCACATGACCACCTCTGCAACACTGTGATGAACACTAATGAAACGGAGACTATATGGGGGGAGGGGGGATTAGGAAACAGTAACAAACACAAAGGGAGGATGCCAAGCTCCAGCCCGGCCTGGGCAACTGAACCATCCAGAGAGACAGTCTCAAAATAAAAAATAAAGAAAAAAGGAAATTGGAGACATAATTCAGTGCAATGGTCCTAGGTTCAATCCACAATACCAGAAAAAAACAAAAAAATAGTAACAGTGTACAGATCCGAAAGGTTTCCACATTTTGGGACAGTGAAATTCTGTGAGGCCCTTCCTCCCCAATACTATCTTCAAGAGTTGTGATATGGTCCTTGGTGTTAGAAGAAAATCCACACCCACTCTCGGGAAAGCAGAGCCAAAAAACGAGTCTAAGAACCCAAGGTCTCAGTGGAGTGCTCAGTGGAGTGCTGCCCTCTCAGATCTCCATACCTGGTACCACAAACCGCCAACTTGACTCCAGAGGACCAGATCTGGAGTCCAGGGGCAGATGGCTACATTGCCCACTTCACTCCCAGTGAGACGGAGGCCCCGTGGGGCAGCCTGTGGGTTCAGGGTCACAGTGGAGCAGGGGAAGACACAAGCTTCTCAGGATCGCAGCCCGGGGAGGTGGCCAAGGTAGCAGGGCACCCAAAGGACACTGCTGGAGTCACCATGGATGCAGCCCACGGGAAGCATCTTGCACTAAGTGCTCAGCAGACAGCATCTCTCCCTCGCCCTACGTTCACACTCTCAGCACATCCATGGACACAAGGTCTCAGCACTCCCCTCCACTGTGGGACCATGATGCGCAGGACACACGCCAAGTGCTCAACTGGTACCAGCTCTCCCTGCCCCACAAAACACCTTCAACATGCACCTTCCCACAGCCCAACTCCAGACACAAGATGCCACCGCTGTCCTCAGGGGACGTGATGCGTGGGACTATGCAGGCCAAGTCCCTTCCCAGTCAGGTTTAGTTTTAAAGCTTTTTTTCTTTAAACACGGGGTCAAAAGCTCCAAAGGCCACTTTGCCACAACACCCCTGAGAATCAAAAACTCAAACTTTTTATTGCCTTCATCATACAACCTTTCTTTTTTTGTGGTACCAAGGAGAGAGAGCCTAGGGCCTTCTTTGATTATGAGACAGGGTCCTGCTAAGTCACTGAACTGTCCATGCTGGCCTGCATGAGATTTTAAGTCACCGACACATTCCTGATACTGAAAATTATAACAAACTCCGATGGCCCTGACTCACAACCCAACTCTGTAACATTTAAATAACCCACACAGCCCAGAATACAAATCTACATGAACATGTCTTTGAGTTAATAAACTAAATATATATTTCTCCAGTGTGAAAACTTCATTAAAATTCACAAAAACAATTAACTGTGTTTTATCACATTTAAACAAAATTCACTTTTTTTAGATTTTTCTCTTACACGCAGATTTTATCTTTGTGGGGGATGTTTTAGGTCTACTATGTGGCAAAATCAAATTACTTTTCTGCAAGGTCTGCATGCGCCACATCTGGAGGGTGGCCCGGGTCTCAGTAGCTCTGTCATCAGAGGACATGACAAGTGGCGCCATGCCCCTACCTCACCAGGCCTGACCAGGGGCATCCTGCACTCGTGCTCCCAATGGAGGCTGCCAACCCAGAGACTTCTGGGATGATTATAAATGCTTTTCACTGGGGCAATTTAAACATCAAAACATCTACCAATATATTTGTCATAGAGTCACCTAAGAGCTTCTTTATCAGAACATGAACAAGAGGGTGCAGTGGCAGGTCTAAAAAGTCCAATCCCACAGAAGCCAGGCCCAGTGGCACAGGCTCTACAAGCCCAGCACTGGGAAGGCTGAGGCAAGAAGACTAAAAGTTCAAGCCCGGCCTGGGCAACTTAGCAAGACTCTGTCTCCAAATATTTTTTTTTTTAATGGGGCTGGGGATGAGCTCAGTGCAAAGGCCCTTGGCTTGATCCTCAGTATGAAAGAAGGAGGGAAGGAAGGAAGGAAATAGACAGACTCGAAATCTCCATCAAGACCCAGCCACCAGAGACAACATATCTCTAGGTACTAGGCCCAGGCAACAGGGACACCTGCGGGCCCCTTCTAAAGGAGAGAGGATTCTGTTGTGATGGTGAGATACGACAGCCAGTGGGGAGACACCTGACCACAGGAGCCGAGTGACCTCAGACTCTGTCCCCTGCCCTGCCTACCAAGTGCCTACGTCCTACGAGCTCTCGACCTCAGCGCTGCAGGAAGCATCCCTCACACACCTGCTCTGTCCTTGGTGCAGAAGCTCTTCCAGGCCAAGCAGACAGGACACCGGGGCAGCCACCTCAGTACAGCAGCCCCTGCTGTCCGCCAGCTGGGGCAGATGGGCTCCAGTCAACTGACCCTTCCATCCACAGCCACCGAAACTCAGAAAACATCCTTACCTGACCAAAACTTAGGAAACTTAGGGAAAGGACAAGGCTTTGCTTTGCAAAAATATCAGAAATACACAAGTCAAAATAGAAATGGCAAACTCTACGGTGAGACTGAGGCACATGGACGCAACAGAGACTGATACTCAAAACCGCCCCACCACCACACGCGTCTGCGTCAGGCCATTGGTAATACACCAAATCCTCCCACAGCGAAAGCTGTGACTGCGCCCGAGTGAGCCTCTCCTACACAGGTGGGGGCAGCTGTAGCCCTGCCCCTCCCCTACCCCAAATGATATCATCACTGGGGTTGGGGGTTGCTAGGAGACAGGCTGACCCTTGACCTTGTATGCACACAAAACGGTCAGCTACTCTTCTCCTTCCCAAAAATGATTTCTCTGGAACTTCTGGGCCCATCAGTCATTGAAGAGAAAGGGGATCCCTTCCCCACAGCTCCCCACCCAAGCTTGTGGTAGTCATGCTCAAAATCCTCCTCTGCCGGTTCTTTGGCTGGCACGCCAGATGAGGCTGCCCAGGAAGCAAGCACAGGAGGGCCCTGGGTACATCCCATGAGGACTCTCATGGGGAGCTTCTGAGAGGCCTGGCATCTCAGGGCATCAGTATCAGAGCAAGAGGTGTGCGTTCTGAGGTCTCAACCCATGAGCAGAGACAGGTGCCATGCAAGGAGGGCAGATCTGCACAAGCCAGAGGAGCTCCCAGTGCCCAGAGGCCTTATCCTCAGAGGGCTTCCCCCTCGACAACAGCCCAGCATCACCCAGGAGCTGGCCCAAGAGTAAGAGCGGGGTCCACCGCCCCATTTCCTGCTCCACCGACAACATCCCCCTCCCAGGGGGCACAGGCGATCTGTCACACAGAATCCCCACAACCACTGTAGGCACAGCCCCTCAAGAGACAGGGCAGCCTCCAGCTCCTTACATGACTTCTACCAAAGACCACAGCGTAGAAAGAGGGGAAATGGAGGCCAGGTCCAGTGGTGCGAGTCTATTACTCCAACATTCTGCGAGGCTGAGGCAGGAAGATCACAAGTACAGCCCAGCCTGGACAACTTAGTGAGACACTGTCTCCAAAAGCCAGGGAAGAGGGGTGGGCTGGCACGGAGCTCAGCGTGAAAGCCTGGGGCTCAATCCTCAGTACCATAAAAATAAAGGGTACTGGGCACACAGCTCAGTGGTAGAGCACGCACGAGGGCCGGAGTCCATCCCTAGTACCGCACAGAAAAACAGGAGATAAACACACCTACCACTTAGCTTAACACGACAGCATGAGGTCAGCACCCGGCTGAGACTCAATACAATGGTGCGCTGTTCTTTAAACAGAGAAGACGTTCTGTGTACTTGAACATGTGAAATGATAAACACTTCACATGACTCGGTAAACCAAAAAACTTGCTCCCTGGGATGAAGGCGAAGGCGGAGTAACCATTTAACACACTTCCCACTGCGTCCTCGCCAGGGCCAGGATCGGGGTGCAGGTCTCCCAATCCACCCCCAAAACCACTCCAGATTCAACTTGTGTTCCTCTCAAATGAAGTTCACGAGACTCGCAAAGCATTAATTAGTGCCCATTAATTAATTACATGGCATTACTGAGGGAAAAGCAGGCTGGCCATGGGCGTATCAGCCGTCAATCGATGACTGGGTCACTCCTGTTTTGAAAGCTGGCATTAGGTTATTTTCTGATAAACAGAGCCTGGGAAGCAGTGCAATCTAGCAACTTCCGAAAATGGCTTTGTAGCATGTTTATACTCCACGGCCCCATCATATGGGGCCAAGACTGAGCACAACTGAACCATCTGAAACAGTCCATGGGAATAGCTGGGCTCAGGAGCACAGGCCTGTTATCCCAGCATTCTGGGAGGACGAGACAGGGGGATCGCAAGTTTGAATCCAGTCTGGGCAACTTAAGGAGACCCTGTCTCAAAATACAAAACTAAAAAACCGGTCTGGGGATGTGGCTCAGTGAAGGCCCTCAGTACTGGGGAGAAAAATGAAAGTTATACGTAAATTCTTCAGTTCAATCTTCAGAAATAAATAATACAATGGAGACGCCAGAGAAGCACCCCTGGGACCAGAGAAAGAAGGTGCCTGCCCACCTCCGCCATGACCCAGGTTGTTATATGGGACACCAGGGACGTCTCTGCTATGCTCTGGGTCACTGGAACCTCGGGGGCTGCCAAGGAGCAGAGCTCCCAGGAGGAGCTCAGAGATCCTCCTCCAGAGTGCAGGACCTGCACTCCAGCTGGCCTTGGGGGAGGGACTTCCCAGCCTAGGAGGTAACCAGTTATTTTATGCGCTTGTTAATTAGACAGGAGTTGATCCTGAACTTATAAATCTCTGCAAAGGCTTCCAGACCCCCTGGGGGCAGGTCTTTGTCTGGTCCCTGCATCCCTAGCTCAAAACCAACATGCTAAGTACTGGGTGTGGGGACACCACTCCGCTAAATCCTGTTCCCCACACCAGTCCAGCCTGCTCTGAGGTCAGGATGAAGAACCCAGGCTTGCCTGTACCTCAACCCCCTCCACTCCCCGCCCCCATACACACACACACACACACACACACATGCACACAAGAGTCAGGGAGGCAGACAGTTGCCACTTAGGGACTCTTTGTTTTGTGCTGCTTTGAAGGAAAGAAGCCTTCCCGACTGGCAAGGAAAGGCAGCAGCCCAAGCCGAGGAGTGGGCTGTAGTGCCAGGGAAGGTCTGGGAGAACCAGAACAGCAAACCCGCCTCACAAAGACAGAAGGTAAGAGAGCTATGACGTCAGCGGAGTCCTCCGTCGGGGAGCAAAGGGAAGCCCACAGCTCTAGTCCTCGTACAGAACAAGAGTTCTGAACTTCGGATTTGGACCAGCTGCTCACAGAATTCACAGTAACACACTTTCCATCCTGGTTTCTCTCTCTGTCTTTCTTTATTTTTTTGGTCCTGGGGATCAAGCCTATATCCCAGGCCCCACCACCACCACCATCATCTTTGATTTTGGATTTTGAGGCAGGGTCTTGCTAAGTTGCCCAGGCTGGACTCTCACTTGTGCTCCTCCTGCCTCAAACTCCCAGAATCCTGGGCTCCAGCTCTCATTTTCACAGCAAGCCAAGAAGTCCCTGCATGAAGACAGATGTTTTACAGCAGGAAGGAGACGCCTTCAGCAGCCACTACACAGAGATGACCGGGTCTGAGGTCTGCAGGTTTAGGTCGGGGCACCCCAACCCCCCAGTTCCCTGGCCTGGACACACGGCCACCATGCGGGCCCCCATCTGGGCCAGCACCTCCTGGTGACCTGGAATTTTATCATCTACAAAACGGCCCATTCATGAGGCTGACACCCCCCTCCCACACTGGGGCAATCAGAGGACCCCAAGCACCCAGGAACAAAGACATACATACAGGGTAACTCAGAAGGTTCGGGTCTGTCCAAAGAATTACTATGAGCTTGTCAGAGGTCTTCCTCCATCCGCACAAGATGACTGGAGAAGAGAAGATGGATTGTGAGTGATCGCCACAGGGCGTTCAAGAATGCACAGTGCTGAGTGCCTGTTTATCCCAGCAACAGAACAGGAAGCGAGGCGATAAGAAACAACAAAGTCAAAACAGAACAGGAAACAATTTACACAAAACAGGCGTCAGGGAGCCAGGGAGCCTTGAGCTGGCAGGGCCGTGGGCCTTTCTAGGCTTCTCCCACTCCATCCAGTAGGAGACTATTTATAAAGCAAAGGAAAAAGTTCCGCCAGCAACGCCATCCTCCAGGGCCGCTACAGGCAGCTGGGCAGACGCCGGGCTCAGCAGCTAGCGGCCAAATTAGAATCTGCCCCTTCCTTCCCCCTCGACAGGGTCTCATTTGTGGTATTTCTGTTCTCTCTCCCCGAGGGTTATGGAACTATCCAAAGAAGGGAATCAACACAGGAAAGCTCACCTATGTGGCCAGCTCAGAAATCAAGCTCACTCTTACCAACTTTAGTCAGACTAAAACCAAAAAATGTTTTTTTCCAAGATAACCATCAGTGTAAGGCCCCTGAGCTACAAAAGCAGATGTCTCTGATTAAACTCGATAAGTCCAGGGCTTCCTGAAAGTAACTGGTATGGGTCCTCTTGTTCTTTCTACATGCTAAAGGTAATATACCCTCATCACCTGCCAGCCAGACACCAGGCGTTTCCTGTAAAAATCAGCTTTCCCTATGCAGACAGAATACATAATCCGAGCATTCTGGGAGGCTGAAGCAGGACAATCACAAGTTCTAGCCTTGCCTGGAGAACTCAGAGACAAGTGAGCCCTTGTCTCAAAAAAAAATTTTTTTTTTCAAAAAAAAATCTTTAAAGATGTACCACTTTTCATTGGGTTGAGTCAAAGGACCCTGGCATTTTTAGGCAGCTGATTCCCAGCCCTGGGCCACCCTGGCCTTCACAGGCTACCTACCGCCCACCAAGCCAGCGGCACCTGCCTGGCAGTCAATGTGAAATGTCATCAGGAAGACCCAAAGGGCAGAGAACGGAAATGAATGGTCATAAAAAGTAGTTTTTCTTTATCATTAGATTCTGCTAAATTTGCTTCTTAAAACAAAAAGTCATGTGATGAAAATGCACTATTCACCCTTATCAAATTTCTGGAAACTGTCTCTGAAATAACTTTCTGAACACTTGCTACTTCTTGGTTCTCTCTCTCTCTCTCTCTCTCTCTCTCTCTCTCTCTCTCTCTCTCTCTCTCTCCAGGAGTTTGTGGTTTACAGAGTGGCACCCTCCAGGTGGCCTCCATACTCCAGGACAGAGTGCCACCAGTGTATGTCACCTCTTCACACACAGACTTGGAAACAGAGAGACAAGCTTTTTAAGCCGTGTCCCTAAGATGGGCACAGCTGGCCAGAGGGCAAGAGCCACAATTATAGTATCTCTCAACCTCGGACACTGGGAAATACTGGCCAAAATGTGCTATTAAACTGAACTACATCCTAGGAGGGAAGCCGGAGGAGACTGAGGTGACTTTTTCCCCTGGCCATGGGCACTTTGGAACTCGCTACTTTGGAATGTACTTCTCCCTTGCAGGCGGTGCCCGGGCTCTGGAGGAATCCTTAAGCCTGTCTTAACAAATACATCTTCACTGCTGCTCCCCGGAACAGGTGTCACCAAACATGCTGGGAGCAAGGACAGATTCTGCCGAGCTGACGGGAGGCGGAGCTCTGGCGGCTATGTGATTGATGGGGAGTAGCTGTAAATACAGAAGCTTCACTCACTCACCTGCTACTCATACCTCCTGCTGTAAGGCCCAGTTCTAGCAGGCCGAATGCCAGGGTCAGACATCTTGCCCTAGAACATGCTGTGGACAGAGCGCCCGTGGAGGTTCACCCGTCTCCAGCCCAAGTGAGGGATGCCCAGGGGAGGGGCAGCCAGGACAACGGCACCCAGGAACCCATTTCTGTCACCCTTCACTGTCACCCTTCACTGCCACCCTGCCGTGGCTACTCGGGCTTGCTTTTGTCTGTGGTGCTAGGAATCGGCCTTGGGCCTTCATACTGAGCTATGCGCCCACAGCTCAGTTTGGTTTTCATTTTGAGACAGTCTCACTACGTCACTAAATTACCCAGGCTGGGCTTCAACTTGAGATCCTCCTGCCTCAGCTTCCCAGCTAACTGGGATGACAGGTCTGCACTACCAGGCCCAGCCTTGCCTTTATTAATTATTTGCACACCCTGCCAAGCCCAGGCCCCCCCCCCCTCCACCACAGTAAGAAGCCCTGGGGACCTGGGTCTGTCCCCACAATCCCCACAGGGCCTCTGCTCCAGTGCTCCTCTCAGCCATCATAAAAATTTATAGTTCTGTTCTGTGTGCCAGTGGAGGTGGCAGAGTGACCAGGAGTGGCCTAGTGGGAGGGTGCGGCAGCCTCGGTGTGAAGTCCACGTCTGGCCCTTGCTGGCCCACAGATCACCCGCTCCTCCCCCAGGGCACCCCTCTTGGTCCTGCCAATGAGCCCCAGGATGAAGTGTTCGGGGCTGTAATTACAATGTCTGGTTGTGGCTGTGTGTCTGCGCCTGACTGGAAGGGCAAAGGATCCTTGGAAAAAAAATATGATTTTTCCCTTCTGTCCTCACCCATGAGACACTTCCCTGTCTTAGAAACACGCTGAACACATATCGCAGGAAAGGCCACTTTACACTGGCCACTGAGCTTCCAGGACGCAATGCACATTTGAAAACATGTGCAATGCCCGTAGCACCCTACGCAGTCACTTCCAAAGCCAACTGTGGGTGTGCAATGCCACTTGTGTGTGTGAACCAGGAGGGTGCCCCTTACCACCACCCAGGTGACACCAAGGAGGCAGACTGTAACCCCCACTCGCCCCCACAGTTCCTGTCCACTGGCTCCTCCGTATGCAGCTGAACTTACCGCTCTCTCTCTCCACTCTGGAAAACACGGACTCCAAGAGGCATACAGGCCCACAGGCTGCCCCCAGCCTACCCCGTTGCCACAGCCCCCAGCCCCCGTGGCCTGAACACGTGGCAAGAGGGGCCACAGACAGGCTATAGACACATAACGTGTGCCACACTCCACCCACAGAAAACAGAGCGATCCCCCTGTTAATTACACTTACACTGCAGACATGCCAAAAATCAAAGAATCTGGGGTATAAACAAAGAAAAGGAAATACACAGTAACAATGGTACTTTTTAATTTGGGCAATGTTTCCAGACTGAACCCAGAGTCTTCAAACTGAGCTACACCCCCCAACCCCTATTTTTTTATTTTTGAGACAGGTTGTTACAATGGCCCGACCAGGCCTGAACGTGCAACTCTCCTGCCTCGGCCTCCTAGAGTGCAGGGAACACAGGTACGTGGCCCCACCTGGCTTCTTTTTACATTTTTAATGTGGCTGTGAGAACACTGACAGTGACAACAACACAGTGTGGCCTGTGTGGGTGGCTCTTCTTGTGTCAGCAGCAGAACACTGCTCCCCACAACCCATCACTCAAGTGGTCCTTGTGGGGGGAGACCCTCCACGTTAAAAGACACACTTGCGCCATGTCTACCGTAATCTGTCCTCCCGTGACAGCCAGCTGATGACAAAATATGGCCATGCAGTCGGGCCACTGTGACAAAGAATGACCCTCACCAGTCTCGATGCATCATGTACCCCCCAAAAACCCGGTAGCTCACTTGCTGCACTGGTACATCTCCTTGGTGAGGGTCACAGATAGAGTGTAGCTCAGAGCTGGTATCCAGAGGCTGGGGGTCACAGTGCGGGAGCCCAGGCATGGGACATCAAGCTGAGGACAAAGAAAAGCCACCAAGCACGGTGGCGGCCAGACTTTAATGTTGGGGTGCAGCCGATGGACAGGCGTGGCCAGTAGGCTTCCGACGTGTCCAAGTGGAAGAGGAAAGTGCCGAGCGAGGCTGGTGTGTCAGTCGTGGGAGGTGGACCCAGGGGGGCTACTAAGCAGACCTGAGGAGGAACAGGGCTGCGTGCTGGCTCCCCGGTGCTGGCTGTGGGGCACAGCAAGGCAGCCCAGGCCCTGCCCTCACCCTCTGCTCCTCATCTGGGCTGGGAACTGCTTTCCCTTCCGTGCAAAGTCTAATATATTCTCTGATATTCCTGGCACGTGACTAGGATCCTTGTAAAGAAAAAACAAAGGGACAGACAAAACAAGCAACTGCCTGCAGGTGACCCCGACTGTGACAAGGGAACACGTGGGTAACCGGAAATCAGTCTGATCCTCTCCGGAGTCATTCTGTGACAGCCTGAGCAGCCCTCAGAAGGGCCAGACGAAGGCCAGGCCTCCTGCCGCTACAGAAGAGGAGACCACTGGCTGTGCTGCACCCACCCGGGGCAGGTGTCCTCAGATAAACACAGACCCCC
>PVKB01003639.1:0-15715 GCA_004027205.1 Ctenodactylus gundi | reverse complement strand
CCCACCCAGCCCAGATCCCTTCCACAGGGCAGCATGCAATGGCTGTATGTCGCTTGCACACACTGGTTCCTGCACCCAATCGTTTCTAGCTGGCTTACGACATCTGAGGACCGGAATGTGTGAAAATAGCCCTTAGGTCACAGAGCCTGCACAGCCTACATGCCAGCTTGAGAGGGCTTCATGACAAGGAAAAGCAGCCAGTACACGTGCCAGAGAAACAAATACCGTTTAGAGACAGGGGCTTCCTTTACAGTCCAAGCTGATCTTGAACTCACTATGTAATCCAGGCAGGCCTTGAACTCATGGCCATTGTCCAGCCTCAGCCTCCCGGGAGCTGGCATTACCGGCACCATGACCAGCTAAACCTCATGTGGTGCTGAAACCAGGGTCTCGTGCGTATGAAGCAGCCACTTTCACCTCTGAGGTACCCATCAGCCCCTCCAAATATTGTCATCTGAGGTTGGCTGCATCCCTGGCCGCAGAGCTCACAGATACAAATGGGCCCTGGTGCTTGGACACAGCACGTTTAAGGTGATCAAGGTTAAACAGGGCTGTGGAGGGAGGAGTCGGCTGGTCCGACAGAACTGATACAAGAAGGAGGCGGCCATAGGGACCTGTGTGTGTGCACAGCAGAGAGGCCACGTGAGTCAAAACAAGAGGTGGGGTGCAGGAGCGGAGCCCTCAGCAGACACCTACACCACCACCCGCCGCCCACCTCAGGCTCCCAGCCTCCAGAGCTGGGAGAAAACCAAGTTCCAGGGCTTCACCGCCCATCTGTGGTATCGCCTGCAAGGTGTCCTGAAGGCTGCCATATGGATCAAGGAAGGAAAGTAAGTAAAAATGTAAAACAAGATAAAACGTGGTTGCTCAAGATGAACCTGCCATTAATTCGAAGTAACATTCCAGGCAGGCCCGGTGGCATAGGCCTATCACCCAGCACTCTGGTGGGCCACAAGGTTGAGTCCAGCCTTGGCAGGTCAGTAACTTAGCAAGACCCAGTCTCAAAAATGAAAACCAAAAATGGGCTGGGGATATAGCTAAGTGTAAAGGCCCTGGGTTTAATCCCCAGTACCCCCCCCCCAAAAAAAAAAACCCTATTACCCCGAGAAATATTATGCAAGCACTAAATTCAGTATACAAGATGTCCCAAAGCAACCTTAATGTGGGGAAAATGAACCACCTGTGGAGAGCCAATGTTCCAGATGCAGACTCCCATCCACCCTGGGCACAGGACGCAGGTGGCCCACGCCTCTCATGCCCGCTGTCCTCCCCAGCCTGGCTTCGGTCATCTCTCCGAGAACTGGGACTCTCAAGTCTCTGCACATGGCCACAAACTTCCCCAGCAAGGCTCAGACCATGGGCCAGGCTACCTTGCCCAGAGGTATCTGATCATCCCCTATGAAGGCTGCCCCACACTGTGTCCCCATCCTGGCCCTGCAAGCAGGAACAGGGCACCCTGAAAGGACTTGAACAGAGTTTGAGTTGACTTCTCCGGCACTATCTCAGGCCTCCTGCCTCCCCACACCAGGAGTGTGGGTGGGGCCTGGCTCTGCCACAGTAATTAGAACCCTGTATTAAACACGCAAAGCACAGGACGGATGCTTTGTAACCTAGACGTCACCCACGCATCTGTTAGAGCATGTTAGGACTCCATCAACAACTGGCCAGCTAGCGTGTGCTCCCTCCAAACACTCCAACGGAGCCTGAGGTTTCGGTTTGTGTTTGTTTTTTGTTGTTTTGCTGTTTGTTTTGAGAAAGGGTCCCACTATGTACCCTAGGCTGGCTTTGAACTTGCTAAGTATGCCAGGCTGGGGTGGAATCCACAAGCCTCCTGCCTCAGCCTCTGAGAGTACAGGTGTCCAGCACCACATCCAGCTCCAATCTTCTCTTAAAAGAATAAACTGACACAGGTTCACTGTGATCCAAAAGACGAGACTTCAGGTGTTTTTCAGATTCTGGAATACTTATAAAGAGATACAACCATCTCGGCCTGAACTGGAAACCCTAGGCCACACACTGGTTATCCTGCTGCTAAGTTAGCTAGTTACCATCTCCCCAGTTCTCCCTACTCTCTGTATTGGTAATGCCTTTATGAAAAGACCCAGGCCTGAACGAGAAAAGTTATCCACATCACACACATGTCACATATCCAGCCTGAAGGTAACTCTATATGACATTTCTGGTACACCTGCACTGTGACCACAGCCTGTCATGAGGGCAAGTATGGAATTTTCCACTTGTGGCATCTGGTCAGAACTCAGTGAGTTTCAGATTTGGGAACATTTCAGATTTTGAGATCAGGGATCCACCATCAGTATTTCATTTCTGATCGTACCTAAGGCACAAATACAAATAATCTGGGGCTGGGGGCACAGCTGTGGGGGGGGGGGGGCGTTAAAAATACAAAGAAGTGGGCAATGACACGGGCAGCCTCGTCCACTCAGGAACCAACCCCCTGGTGGTGATAGAGCCGGGTTTGTTGGATTTATTGCTATCAAAATGCAGGTACATGATAAAGATTCTATACAATTACCTTCAGGACATGTGTAAGCAGCACATGAGACACAAATGAATTTCACAATTCCATTTTAAGCTTAGCTACTGAGTATCAGATGTAACCTACCAGCTAGGAAAGACCTTAGCCCAAATTCTTTCAGGGTCTGGACACACCAGGCCCCAGCTGACCACGATGTGACTGTGGCTCTGAGCAGAGCTCTATACAAGAAACCTGGAGATGCCCATGGGAACCTCGTGCCCCAAAGCCACAGACTCAAGGCTCAACATCAATGCATCCAGGTTGACAGGGTGCAGAAAAACTGTGTGTGATACTAAGCAGCAGCCCCCCTCTCTACAGGGCCTTGGGGTGTACTGCAGAAAACATAGACAAGCTAGGAAAGGCAAGCCAGGATAGTGGTGTAGGCCTGTCCTCCCAGCAGTCTGGGAGGCTGAAGCAGGAGGATCATAGTCCAAGCCCAGCCTGGGCAACTTGGCCACTTAGCAAAACCTTATCTCAAAATGAAAAATAAAAAATGGGCTGGGAATATTGCTCAGCAAAAAGGCCCTGGGCTCAGTCCTCAGAACTATCAAACAAACATACAAAGCCAAAAAGAACTATCAGATAGACTGTCACAAAGGCCAAGCCAAAGACACAAAGGAAGCGTATGAAGGTTCAAGGACAAGTCAGCACCTCTGGTCAGTCGGGGGTCACAGAACGACTGTGGAAGAATCTGAGACTAACTGAAGGAGCTGGGGAGAACACAGAGGCTGGCCACGGGCAGTACACCATAGTCACCCCACTGTGACACCGCCATGTCAATCCAAAGAGCTTCACATCCGTGGCTTCAAGGACTGAGACTCCCAAGGTACAGACACAGCTGCCCGTCACCGTGTGTGTGTATGCACACATGTGCATGTGTGTGTGTACATGCACATGTGCGCATGTGTGTGTTTGCGCATGGGCTGAGAACTCAGGTGTCCAAAATTCTGTATGTGTATCATGTACGCTCCGGATGCAGATGCCTATCACCGTGTGTTTGTGTGCACGAGTGTGTGTGTGTGTGTGTGTGTGTGTGTGTGTGTGTGTGTGTGTTGGCACATGCGCAAACGCAGGCTGAGCAAGGGGTGTAACTTACTAAGTACATCCCTTTTACCTTCGCAAACAGTCTCACTTAGGCTACGTTCAAAGTGAAATGCACAAAGAACAAAGGCCCAGTTTCTGGGGTGGCACCAGGAGGACAGCCTAAAGGGTTGAGGACTGGTTCTTACTGGAGCACATACCTCTGCCGACCCGCCCAGGGGCTGCCCCGACCTCCTCCTGGGTTGCCTCAGCTCAGCATTTAGCAACACACCCCATAACATTTTTTCGATCCAGCCCTTTGAAAACACGTTAGGAAGTGTTTCTATCACTCATTTCAGTGAAGAGAAATGTGAAAGCATCTCTTGCAGCCCCTTGGGATGGGAAAACTAATTTTCTAAGCATGTAGGGGTAGTTGCTGGGAGTTTCTGGTTCACACGTGAAAGCAGTTAGGCCACTAGTTCTCCAAACAAGGCTCACCAGCCCCCCTTGCAGTTCAAGTGGACGATCTGGGCACTTCAGAGGCTAAAAGCCATCGTGAACAGAGGAAACTGTCCCCGAGCCCTGTCACCCGGGGTCAAACTCACACCTGTCAGCACAGCGGGAAGCATCTGTGCTACTCACAGGAGCCCAGCCTGGTCTGGCCAGGGCACAGGAAGCCAAGGCAAGCAAGTAATGGCCGACGCCAGGACGTCATTCTGGGCGGTCAGGGGTCACCCCGACTGTGTACACGCAGGGAGGACTTTCTGCATGCTTAATACAGATGACAGCTCACTTCTCAAATCCCATGCCCATCGACGCAGCACAAAGATCAGAGATTGGGGACACCACGGGACCCAAGGTGCAAGGGTGACGAGTCAAGCTTTATAGCATGGGATATAGCAAAACTTCAAGCTCAAAAGCAGACCACACCTACTGGAGACACAGACACACTTTCAGTGCCTGCCTAAGGAAGAAGACCTCGCTTCTCCAGGGGGTGGGGGAGGAGCCAACCCCTGAGATATCAGGGTGGGGTCTTCAGGATCGCCTGCTGCTGGCACAGTCTCTGAGCCCTCAGAGTGCGGGAAGGGATAGGAGGCTGGCCTGTCCCAAGGCCCACTGCTCCTGCTGTCTCAGGTGGACACCCTCTCTGATCAAAACTCCACCTGCACTGCCTAGTGGTGCAGGCCTATAATCCCAGTCCTCTGGGAGGCTGAGGCAGGAGGATCAGCAAGTCTGAACCCAGCCTGGGGAACTTAGCGGCTCAGTAAGACCCTGTATCCAAAAATAAAAATGGGCTGTAGATGTAGCTCAGGGTGAAGGTGCCGGTCCCAATACCACAAAGAAAAAGGAAAGAAAGAAAAAAAGAAAAGAGAAAAGCCACCAGCTAGCCTACTTCAGGAAGAGAAACATTAAGGCAGGATTTTCCCGAGGTCACCTTCTCACAAACAGAGTTAATGCCTGTGTCTCTAGAAACCCGTTCCCAAGATCTAACATTGAGCCCCCACCCTCTAGGCCACAGGCACTTTCACCAGGTCCACCTACACCTTGCACACACTGTTAACTTCCGTTGTGTTTTTTTTTTTATCTGCCGTGGCAGTAGGCATCAGGCCTTCACCCGGAGGTACATCTCAGCTCTCTCTCTCTCTCTCTCTCTCTCTCTCTCTCTCTTTTTTATTTCGAAACAGGATCACATCAAGTTGCTACGTTGCAGGCTGGGCTCAAACTTGGTATTGTCCTGCCTCAGCCAGAGTGCTGGGATTATATAGCACGTTAATTCAGGGACTGCTCAGAGGCAGAGTTGAGATCTTTCTGATAAGTTAAAAGGAGCCCAGGTTGTTCTGCAGTCACTTTTAAGACTTGGAAAGTCACTGTTGATAATTGTATCAAAAGCAGTGGCAGGAAACATATCCCGAATTACTTTCCTTCCTACACAAAGTCCCTTAGACCCAAGGGGAGTGTCCTAGACCAGGAAGGGGCTCCCCTACCTGTAGGTCCCACAGGCCCCGCCCACTGGCCTCGGGGTTCAGTTTTTTTCTGGGTCAACTCCGGAGTAGGCCTGGGCTGTGTTCCAGGTCCCCAGCCCAGAGTGGATCCTGCCCATCCCTTTAGACAGACACAAACTTGGCAGAATTGGCCTTAAACCTGTTGGCAAAACACACAAAGCCAAATAAAGGAGAAACTGCCAACGCCAATGGTCTAAAGTGGCCGAGGCCAACAACACACGCGGTCCTGCTTTGTCCCTGATGCTGTTCGCAGCAGGGGCTCAAGTCGGGTAGCCGATGACCCTTGTCCCATGGCCGCGGCATCCCAGGCTGGCTCTTCCTGTGCACACAGTTAGGCGCTTGGCAAACCCAAGCCGTGTACCCAAGGCCATGATACTTGTGCTCGCCAGGGAGTCTCTGGCCGTGCCTCAGAAGTCACCCCAAGGACCCCAACCCGCTGGGAGGGTAAACTGTCCCAGATACACAGGAGGGCTGCGACACCGACACCGAGAGAAACTTTGGTTCTGGTGAGTCTTGGGAACCAAGGCAGGGCGCAGAGGCAGGGGCCAGGTACAAAAGCGCCCTCGGCAAAAGCCTCTTTCACGCGAGGTGACAGCAACCGTGCGCCGGATCATAAACAGTTCAATAAACACAGCAAGTTCTCTCGGCCCATCGTGGCCTCGCGCGCCCCGGCTCTGGGGCCTCGCGATCCTCGGCGCGTCCCCCTCCCCCTCCACCCGGTCACCGGCGTCCCGGGCACCGCGCGGTCCCCCGCCGCCACCCGCAGGCCCGGCGCTGCCGGCATCCCGGGGGCCTCGATCGCCGCCCGCTCCCGGCCCGGGCCTCCCGGCTCCGGCGTCCCCGCCCCCACGCCGGCCGCGGGCGGGTCCCAGCGGGAAGGTGAGCGCGCCGGAGCGGGGCCGAGGACGCAGGGACGCAGGGGACGCCAGGCCGCCGCTCGCCGAGGGAGGGCACCGGCGGGACGCGCGGGGCGCCGTCCCCGGCCCCTCCCCGCGCCCCTCGCTCCCCCAGCCGCCCTGAGTTCGCGCCCGGCCCACCCGGCCCGGCCCGGCCCGTCGCGCTTACCTCCGGAGCCGAACGGGAGAGCGGCTCCGCGGGCCCCGGGGCGGCGGCCGCTCCGAGCCCGCCCCGCGCCGCCCTTTGTCTGCGCCGCGCCCTCCCCGCCGCCCGCGGACGCTGCGCCCGGGCGGACCCCGGCCCGGCCCCGGCCCCGGCCCCGCGCCCGCCGGCCTGGCGATCCCGCCCCGCGCCGCGCCGCCCGCCGCGCTCCGCGCCCCGCCCCGCCGCCCTCCGCGCTCCGCCCCGGCCGCCGTGACACCGCCCAGGGGCCGGGCCGCTTGATCCACGGGCCCGGACCCTGCGGGGGCGCCCGGCCTCGCCGAGAGCCCGCCAGGAACCCCGCCGGCTCGGGGCGCAGGCAGCCAGGGCCCGACCGGGCCCTCCAGGCGCGGGGCGCGGAGTTGCGGGGCGGGGGCGGAGGTGGAAACGCGGACAGCAACTTCCAGCCCCTCGCGGCTGCCGAGTGTCCGCGTCCCTGCGTGGTCGGTGTGGTCTCCCGGTCTGCGCGGCCATCCCCGCCCGGAAGCGTTCCCACGGCCCTCCCGGCGGGGCAGGCCTGGGCTCCATCAGAAAAGTGACTTCTAAAAAATGCTACTTCCTCCCTGACGCTACCATGAGCGTTTTTATTAATAAATTTGCCTTGCATCTGTTTACTTTCCCACCCAGACACGTTCTGCTTCCACCGCCCTGACCCGGGCACTTCCTAGGAGGGGAACGACCTCCGCCCCCCAAGTCCCAGCTGGGGGCCGCGCACACCCTGGGCGTCTCAAGAAAGCTTTGCCATGAGGGGACCCGCAGCTACTCCAGCTGGGGCTACCCTGAAAGGGACTTGGACGATGAAACCGTCAGGTGGAGGAGAAGACACAGTCTGCCTGTCACAAGGACAGGCACCCATCTACTCCCCCGACCCCGGGGGCTCCCAAGAAAGGTCCCCATGTTCACATGGCCCTGCTTACCCGGTGGAACAGCGGCTAGATTCTGTCCCAGGGTCCTGCCTTCTCCTTCTGACTGGGGCGGGAGCAATCCACTCCCTAACAAGGCAGTGTGACCCAATTACTTCTCCCCAAAAGGAAGAATTCAGGGACCAGAGCCAGGAGGCTTAGGTCATGACCAGGCACCCGCAGCCTTTGACCCGTGATCCTGCACAGGTGCTTCTTACCTTTCTAAAGGAATGGCATGGGCCTACTTCCTGCGGAAAGTACCCTGTCCTGCCTGGGGAGGTCGCCTTCCTGGCCAGCATGTGGACAAGGAAGGGGTTAAGACAAGGAAACTGACGGCCTCCTTCTCTGCTTTGACTTGGGAAAAAAAAAAAAAAAAAACTCCCACCTTCCATTCATTTGTACAAACCCCATCTCAATCTGTGGTCTGGCTCCATTTTAAATGAGTTTATTTGAAATAGCTATAGGAAGCTAGGCATGATGTGCACACCTGTAATCCTAGCACTTGGGGAGGCTGCAGCAGACAGTCCACAAGTTCAAGCCCAGCCCCAGCAACTTAGTGACAGCATCATAAAATAAAATATTTTTTAATATTTGTTTTATCATAAAATAAAAAGAAAAAAGCGGACGAGGATATAACAGTGCAAAGACCTCGGGCTCAATCCCCAGTGCCCAGTCCCCACAAAAGGTATCACCCAATTGTCCCCATTTTCTCCAAGTGTGCTTTGTAAACTTCCTTTGAACTTGAAGGCTTTGCCACCCTCTTCCTGCTCTGATTCTCAGTAAAGTTACTAATGGCACCCTCAAGTTCAGCGGCCTGTCCCCAATCCCCCCTGGCCAGTCTCCCGCCACAGGAGGCCCTTCCGCTATAGGAACATTGGGCAGCTTTTCTTTTATCCAAGATGGCTGGCTCCTCCTGCCGCTGTCACGCGCATGATCTCCCCTTGTCTGTGTCCTTCTGGGGCAGAGTTGTCCTCGCACTGCAGCATTGCAGACCAGAGGCATGCGCAGCTTTTATTCTGAGGCGCGCTTTCTCCTAAGAGCCAGCATCTTCTGTGGTCCTTCCCTGCTGAGACACCTCACCGTCCTCTGCTTCCTCTGCACTTGCTGCAGTGACTTGGTCTCTCCCAGCTCACTGAGCTGAAATGGAACCGATCTCCCTCCCAAGCCAGCTCTCCCTCCCGGTCTCTGGCCTGGCCTGGACCCACCTTGGCTCCAGGGAGCAGCCTGTCACCCCTTCCCTCTCTCAGGGTCCCCTGGGAAGGGCACGCAGGGCTCCATGATCCAGGACCCCCATCCCACCCCTGGCTACTCCCACAAGGCCGATGCCTCCTGACCCTGCCTTCCTCTTCATCTCCACCAGGGCATCCTCACCTCGCACCAATTGCAGCAGTGCTGAGATGAGGTTCACCAAATTCTCCACACCTGTCGGTGCGCATCCTCATCGATGGTATCAGGCCCATTTTACAGAGCAGAAAACTGAAGTAGTGAGGGAAAGAGCTGGGTCAGAACTGCACAAACCTGCCTCCAAAGCTCCTGTTCCCTTCTGTGCCCCAGAGCCTCCCAGTGGGCCCCATGCTGGTTGCTCGCCTCTTCCCACCCCCAGATTCATTCCTACGGATGTCACTGTCTTCCTAGCCTTTCTCAGAAACTCTTCTATCTTGTCCCCTGGCTCAAGAACTTTCCGTGGCCCACCACATCTCCTCTCGTGGCAGAGGAACAGAGCATTTGCCCCTAGGAAGGGTGAAGAATTTAGCCCTATGTGGCCCACAGTCAGGTCCAGGTCCACTGTAGAGACTGAAGACACAGCCGACCCATTCCAAAATACCCAAATACAGACATCCAACTCCAAAGGCTCTAGAAAAGCAGTCCCAACCTTTACGGCTCCGTATTTCATGAGTGACAATTTTTCCATGGGTGGGAGGGTTGGAGGGGCTGACACTAGCGTCACTGCCTTAGTCCCACCTCTGATTAGCAGGCAGTAGATTCTCACAAGGAGCACGCAACCCAGATCCCTCGTATGCACGGTTCATGGTAGGGGTTGTGCTCCAGTGAGGATCCAGTGCTGGTGAGGATCCGACAGGAGGCAAGCTCAGGCAGTCGTGCAAATGATGGAGAGTGACTATAAATTGAGCCGAAGCTTCATATCTCATGGACATAGACTAGTGCCCCTGAGCTCGGGGGCTGGGCTCCCCTGCTCTAGAGGACCTTCCTGCCTCTTCCTGCTTCTGATGGCTCCAGGCAACCCTTACTTGGGGGAGCATCGCCCCGCCCCTGCCTTCCTCTTCATCTCTACCAGGGCATCCTAACCTCACACCATTTGTGGCAGTGCTGAGATCAGCTTCCCAGAATTCTCCCCACCTGTCTGTGTGCATCCTTGTCAATAATATTATCCCCATTTCACAGAGCAGAAAACTGGAACACCCTGACTCCTTGTGTCCTCTTTCTATAAAGACGCTTGGCGCTGGTTTTCAGACCCACACAAAACCAGGATGAGCTCAACACCCTTCCCTTGCGGCATCTGCCAAGACCTTTCTCCCAGACCAGGGTGCACTCCCAGCGGCCAGGGGAGCGTATCTTTGGGGCCACCACTCCAGCCATTACAGTGTGAAGCTGGGGGAGACACAGACACCCCTGAAGCCTGTTTTCACTCAAAGTATATTCTGCCCCTTAACTGTACAGCACCCAGCACTTTATTAAGGTGCCTTCAATAACATAGCATTGAAAGAGCAAAGAATATGAGCCTTTTGTCAACCTCCCTGCATGAGCACTAAGCCCTATGCCCCCATTCCCAGGCTCCTCTTGTCCCCAGTCCAGCCATAATATGTCCTTTCTAACTCCACACAAGAGAAGCTCTTTGCTTCAGTCAGTCTGCTCTCAGTGGCCCTGCCCCCACTCACCTGGTTTCTACTTCCTGCCATGTAGAGACAGCAAGGAATTCCCTGTCCTCTTCCTCCTCCTCAGGGGTCCATTCAAGGCCCCCTCCAACCCACCTGGGAGCTCAAGGAAAGCAGAGTAAGAGGGAGGAGATCCAAGCCTGACCAGAGAGGCTCCCGGCTCATCCGTGAGCACCAGCCTGGGACTTGGGGTCACTTCTCCTCCCTGGGACTCAGGCGTGATCCCTCCATGTCCACGGGGGATGACGTCCTGACTCCGCAGCTCTGGAGACACCAATGCTGCAGGTGCTCAGTCCCTTATGTAAGATGGAGTAGCATTTGCATACAAGCTACACACATCACCTCTCATGGTGACTTTCAACACTAGCACAGCGTCAGTGCTCTGAAATGGTTGTCATACGGCGTTGTTTAGGGAATTACAACAAAGAAAAGTGTCTTTACATATTTAATATGGCTGCTGTTGTTTTTCCAGAATATTTTCAAAGTATGATTGGTTGAATTCAAAGATAAAGATCCGCAGACCTGGCACACTGACTGCAGTGGTACTCTGTCGGGGTCCGGGGTCCCTGGCCATTGTTGGCCACCGGCGATCAATAACCCAGTGAAGTCTGGGGGAACAGGGTCTCGAGCAGTGTGAGTACAGTGAAATCACATCCAGGAGGCTGAAGCAGTGTTAACAGCTGGTTTGTTGAAGATGAGGGCAGGGCTTATAAGCAGTTTAAGGGAGGTGGGTCCACTAAGTAACAGGGCCGGGGTCATTCACTGATTGGGGGGATTTTGGAGTCTGAAAGTAGCCTAATTTGCATGGCAGCTCTTTCAGAGCCTGACCATGTGATTTTTGGTAAGGGTCTGGAAGCAGGGGAAAATTAGGTATTTGGGTATGATGAAACCTGAGCTGTGGCCCATCCTGGGTCTGGGATAAGAGGGAGTGGCCTCACGCCTGCGGGTCTCATCTTGAGAAACGAGATTATCGGGGTATGAGCCAGCTGCTGCTACCTACAATCATCTCAGGCCTAGTCAGGGTCCCACAGTACTCGGACAAAGAGCTCTGGGGACTGATGAGGGAAGTTAACAAATTTAAATCATACGGACCTTCTGGTGTCACTTCCATTCAGTTCGGCATACTGAGCATGTTTCTCCTTGTGTGATATTAGAAAACTTGGTCCAGGATTCATTCGCTAGGGCCACATGCAGAGGAATGGAGGGGAAGGGCAGGTGTGAGGTTGCGTAACTCAGAGACGTAACAGCCACCAGCAGTGGAGTAGAGGACTACGAGGACAGCGCATTGGTCAGTGCTCCCACTGCAGGGACAGCATCCCCGACAGCCTCAACTTAAGGAGGAGAGGGTTGATTCGGTGCATGATTTCAGGGGAGTCAGTCCATGGCCAGGAACCTCACGCTGGAAGGGCATGGCAGGGCAAGAATGCTTAGTGCGTGGTGGTCGGGAAGCAGAGAGGAGGGAGCGAGGGACCAGATACGAATGTCAAGGTCACACCTCCCTGACTCATGCACACACACACCCAGGAGTGTGCTCCGCCAATCCCCTGGCTGGTCCCAAAGCCAGTCAAGTGGACACTTCACCCCAGCCACCACAGACAGTGTAGGGGAAACTGAGGAAGAGGATGAAACCAGTGCACACACAACTATATCAAAAAGCTGAGTGTGAATAATACCAAAAACAAAAGTTCTAGGAATGGGAGGATACTTTTTGCTCTAAGGTAAGTGTGGAACTAGAAGAAGCCACACAGTGGGAAGCTGCCATACTGTGGCTGCCCCATGTCCAACCCCCTCTTCATTTTTTTGGGGGGTGGGGGATCTGTCTGACCCTCCAAGAGGCATGGGTCTCCTCCTTCTGTCCATTTCCCAGTTCTGTGAAAGGGCAGGAGCTAGGACTGGCCAGCAGAGCCTTCCTGCTCAGACTAAACCGAGAGGGCAATGAGGACAAGAGGTGGGTGCAGGTCTGTGTCTTGTGGGTGAAGAGGCCAGCATGTCCCTATAATAGCCACACACCCAAAGTCCTGTGTCTTCTATTGCACTGGTGCCATCTGATGTCCTTAGGTCCTCTGGTTCTGCTTAAGGCTACCAAGGGCACCTCCTTTGCTTACAAACAGCACCCCAGTCAAGGGCCCCAGACCCTGTTCCGTGTGCCTGGCCCAGAACGGATGGTTCATCCATCTCTGGAGGGTTTGCCAGAAGGAACAGAAGACAGAAAGCCTTAAGGAGAGATCTAAGGGAGGCCACTGGGAGCTCACTAGGAGGTTGTCCAAAAGGCACTACTGTCAGGCTCGCCTTCTGCCTCTGTGGGGAAAGGGACAGTCACATGAGGCTTGGGAGGAGGTGGGCGATACACACACAGAAACAGCACAGTGAACCTCATGCATTCATACACTTGCACTCACAACTGCCTTTTTTTCCTTTAGTACTGATGTTTGAACCCAGGTCCTTTGCACGGAGCCATATCCCTACTGCCCTTTTTATATTGAGACGGTCTCGCTAAGTCCCTGCATCCCTTAGGCTGAGCTTGAACTTGCGATCTTCCTGTTTCGGCCTTCCAGAGTGCCAGATTGCAGGTATGTGTCACCACACCCAGCTAAATGATAGCGTTATTTTTTTTTAAAGAAAGAAGAATAAGACAGGGTGATATCTTACCCTAACTGCTAGGCCTATATCACTAGCTCCTCAGATTTGAGAAGTTGCCAGTTAGAAATCTACGAAACCCATTGCTCAAAGAGAACAGGACAGATGGTTTTAAAAATTCCATTTGTCAGTCTGGGAATTTGGTTCAGTGGTGAAGTGTCCACCTAGCATGCTTGAGGCCTTGGAGTTGATCCCAGCACAGAAAGGAAGAAAGAAAAAAAAGAAGAATGAAAGAGAGAGAGAAAGAGAGAGAGAATCAATCCATAGACACAGCCCCCAGCCAAAGGTGAGACATCTTCTGTGCAGCATCCACAAGATCCCCCTGCTCCTGGCTCTCAGTTATAATCTGGACTTCAGGAAATGACTGCACACTATCTTTGTGTAAATAAAGGAAAGCCCTTGAAATAACAAGGCAAGTTGAATGCATTTAGGATAAGAAGCAGTGTAAGCGCCCTCAGTGTGTGTGTCTAAACACTGATAGCGGTGGTGAAAGCTGACAGTGTAACTTTGAAACTTAAAGGCCAGATGGCTGTGAAAAGTGAAATGACCAAACATTTCTGATTCTTAGTAGCCTGGCAGAAGTCGTTTCAGATAGAAGTGGTTTTAAGAGCACTCTGCAACCCGGGACAGCTAAGAGGATTTTCACTCGCATTTGCCAACTGAACTCAGGGTCTGAGGTAGCCACCAAGGGCTATTGCTCCCCGTTCCCCAACCCTCAGTTAATGAGAACCCCCGGGAAGGAGTGTCCACTATATTGTGTCCTCACATTGGTTAGGGATTGGCCAGAAAGTCCCATCAACTGGGACAGAAGTTACAAATCATTGGCAGGGTAGATAGGTGGGTTTATCCCCTGGAAAGCTTAGGGGATGGAAACAGAGCCCCTGTGGGCCCCGGTGCAAGTGGGAAGTGGGACCGTGTGGACTCAGAGCCCTAGGTTTCCTTCCCTTTTAAACAAGAGCATGCACTTGCACCTTGGCATTTGCTGCCACGAACCTTGCCCATCCCCCCCCCCCCCACACACACACACACATACACACACACATGGAGGTTTACACTGGAGGCGGGTTCCAGCTGTCCCAAGTCTGGCTACTCGATGCTCACCTACCTGTTTTACAGTCCCTATTCTATAGCCAGGGACAAAGATCCCAAATCTTCCAGGCTGGCTTGGGTCTCAGAATTCGCAAGCGCTGGGGAGTGTTCTGGGGGTCTGACCTGCCCAGGGTGCCATCTTGTCTTACTGGGCGCCTAGCAATCCAACTGCAGTCTGCAAAGTGCCCTTATTTAATATGCTATGAAAGTGTTTTTTACGTTCCATTCTTAACAAAGTTGCTGCTTGGCCCCGTTTCTCACCAGTTCTGTGAAATGCTCTGATGTCTGTGCTGGAGCAGGGATGGTGGGGCTGGGGGGAAAGAGACCAAGGAGACAGCACACACCGCCCACTCAGAGCCTGTGGGGTGGGGTTAGTTTCCTGTCAGTGTGCAGCCAGTCACCCCAAGGCAGGGGTCTAAATACAGGATGCATGCGACACTCCATTTCTCTACGCCAGAAACCACAGGCTCCCTGGGCCGAGCTGCAGGCCCAACAGGCCCGTGCTGCCTCTTGAAGGCTCCGGAGGGCCAGCTGCTCTCCTGCTGGGACGCCTCTTTGGGCAATGTGTCCCTGCAGCTGGGAGGGAGTGTCCTGCCTGGGGACTCCTGTGGTCACTGTGTTCCCACCTGGAGGATCTCATGCCACCTCCTTCTTCAAGTTCGAACCCTCACTCACCGCTGCAAAGTCCCCTTGCTGTGTATGGTGATATAGCAACAGGTGCTAGGGGACTGGGCCAGACTCTGGGGACAGACGGTAAAATCCTGGTGGGAGGCTTGATCCCGAAGGGAGAGGGAGGGCATGGGAAGCTGTGAGGAGGCTGTGAGGACACCGTCCTGGGAGGGCCCTCGGGGACCCCAGGTGAGCCTTGGAGGTCAGGGCACCAAGGGCACACTCTTCGCCCACTTAGGCAAAGCCCCGCACCCCACTCGCAAGCCACATGCCCCACGCAGAGCCACCCGAAGGAGCTCGGGGAAGGTCGTGGTTTCCTCAGCAAGGAAGTGACACAATTAAAAAGATATTTTGGATCCAGCCACGAAATGACAGGAAATACAGAGGACAGTGAGCATGCCCGGCTATATTAGGAATGCAATCAACAAGATTCAGACTGTGAGACCCGGCTCTGCCACGCGGGGATAACAGGGACCTGTGGGTCACAGGGCCTGAGCCCCCACCTGAGACCCAGGTGGGGAGAAAACACCTCATATGCATTTAAGCACTCAGCTGCACCAGGAATGTGGGCCCTGCTGCCCCACCGACCCCAGAGAAGTACAGCCCGCCTCAGCCACTGGGCCCGGCTCCTCACAGTGCCGCCTGCTGCCCCTGTGTCCACAGGCGCCCGGCAGCCACTTGCTCCACGTCCTGACCTGGCTTCCGGCTCGCTGGAGGACCCGGACAAGGCTAGCCTGGGGGTAATTTGAAACATGGTACAGGGAGCAGGGAGGAGAGACAGGGATAGAAGCCTGCACTTTGAGAAAAGTCCCCCAACGCCAGGCCTGGTAGGGCAGGCCCAGCGATGTCCAGCCCAGCCGGGGCAAC
>PVKB01003638.1:0-187438 GCA_004027205.1 Ctenodactylus gundi | reverse complement strand
ACCTCTCAGGGAAACGGTGTATCTCTGCATGTGACCCCTACCGCAGGACTCACAGGTGTCTGGTTATTGCTCCTGCTCAAGGTGCACGGGACAGCCTGGACTACACTCAAGAAAGACTGACACTTTCCCATTCTCCTTTTGTCCCTCCCCCTACCCACCTCTCCCTCCCTCCCCACCTTTTGTCACCTTGACAAGATACATATGTGCACAAAATCCTCAACTTCATTGTAAACCTTAGGTTTTACACTAATGCCTATCAATAAAATGTGGCGGGGGGAGGGGGGAGAATGACACTGCCCACAAGAAGCAAATATGAGAAGAAGGTGTCAGGAAAGGGTCGGGGGACTTGAGGCAGCCCCTCTCCTTTCTGAAGGGAAAAAAGTGGGGCTCTGCGCCCCACTGCTCAGCCCTCCCCGGCTTGCCGAATGGAGTGGCAGGTGGGAAGTGGGAGTATTTGCTCTCGCTTTGCTGGCACTGGGAAGCTAAAAAGGAATCCGCCACCTGTGATTCTAGCCCTGATTGCAAAACATTCTGTTATTTAGCTGTGGGGCTGCAGTTAGCAGATTGTCAGCTTGGCCTGACAGAGGTACAGCAGCCAAAAAGATTAGACATTGTAATTTCCTGAGCAGGTGCACGCATCAGGATTGGTTTCAGAATACCTGTGGAAAGCGAATGGAGAAGGGAAGAGGAAGCAAAGATGGGGTGACGGGTGTGTGGCCAGCGGGGTAGTGGAGGGCAGGAGGCACAGAGAAATGAGCCCAAAAGGGGAGGGGTGCACAGACATGCGGAAAGACAGGGGGACAGAGATGCCGGATCTGCTGCACAACATGGCTGCTGTAGTTAAAAAAATAATAATATATGGTGAATTTAAAGATTACTTGGAGAATAAATTTTACATGTTGTCACTACAAAAAAAAGAGACAGGTGGAAGGTGACAGATATGTCACCTTCATTTAGCTTCATTTAAAATAATTTGTCAAGTAAAGTGGAAGTATAGGGAAGTGCCAGGCCATTGGGGATAAGCAAACATGGCACTGAAGATGCATCACAGCCCAGGACATGGACAAGGGCTGTGTCTCTGTTGTGGTTAGGATCTGGAGTGGCCCCCAAAAGCCTCATGTACCTTAATGGAACCATGTGATGTTGGTGGATTGGGGTCTGGTCTGGAGGGGTGGATTACAGTTAAGTTAGGATTAACGGTGTGTAGTGGCCACACCTGGATGCAGGAGGGATTGGTTACTGGGTGGAGATCTGAAAGGATACATAAGCTGCACCTGCCTTCCTGGAGGACGGGGACTAGTCTCAACTAGCCTCAGCTTGTCCTCCTGTTTGTCTGGGGAAGCTGCCTCCACCTCTGTCTCTGCCATGTACTTCAATTGCTGCCGGCCACCCCTGAATGGACTGTGACCTTCGAGACTGTGAACTAAAATAAACCTTTCCTAAGTTTGTGGGTGTTGGGTATTGAGTCACAGCAACAAAAAACGTAACTAAGACAGTCTCTAAGGCAGAAGCCAGTCTCCAAAGCGGGACAAGCCAGCGCCTCTCCAAATCCCACGCTCTGCAGTTGCTTCCCCGCCTTCCTCTCGTGTCCAATATACTATTGCATGTGCTTATGGACTTCGGGATCCAGCCCGTCCCGGTCTGTCTTTGACAGTGGGACAAAGGAGTGAGGCAACGGTGTGGTGGTTATCACACATGTCTACTATCTCTGCTGCCCTAATTCATCTGATAAGAATTTGCCCAGCCAACACTGGGCATCACGTATCCTGCTGAGTGCTGGTTACAGAACAGTGCCAAGATAACCACGTCTCCTTCCATCAGGGGTTTGGGGTCATGGCAAGAGAAAAGGAAGACACAATACACCAGATAAGGAAGAGCTGAACCGACATGGAGACACGGCAAAAATAATAATGCCAGTTTCTGGCACAGCATGGTATGATGGCCAAATTAGATAATGTGTATAACTTAGCACAGGTCATGGCTCACAGTGATGACTCTGATTTTAAAATTTCTGAAAGAAAATAAATTTCATGTTTTTTTACCAAACACATGCACAAATGCTAAGGGTGTTGAAAGATGTGCCAATGAGCTTTATTTATTCAGCTTGTAATCTGTATGTATATAGAAACATCTCACTGGGCCAATGTGAGAGTGTGGAGCCCCTGTGGGCCACAGAGAGGGAGAAGCTCGGGCCATTCTTGCCGCCCACCAGCTCTTGGGAACAGAAAGAAAGCACTACAAAGAAAGGCAGACAACATTCGGTGGAGAATTTCAGTGAGGAGGAAGACTAAAAGGATTCAAATAAAAATGGTAGCAATCTAACACGCAGTGCCTACTAGTGATTTAAAAATGGCTTCAAAAGGCACCTCCAGACACTCAACACTGCCAAGAGAGGCAGCAGTGAAGCCAAGACAGGTCAACAGGAAGTTGAACCCAGGTCAACAGGAAGTACTCTGCTGAAATACCACGGAGACAACTAGCAAGAGGGAAAACAACAAAGAAAACAGGAGAATATTGAACAACCTAAGCTTCCTATGAATGGAATCCAAAAAAGCGAAGAAAGAATGTGAAAAATGGCATAGCTGAAGAAATAATTGCCAAGGTTTTTCCAAAATCAGTGGAAGACAATAAATCCGAGACACAGAGGGCTCAGAGGGTGGAAACAGCAGGCGGAGTAAGTGAACCACAACTGGGCACATGTTACTCAAACACAGCAACCCGAAAATGCAAGAAAAACTTGAAAGCAGAGAAAACTACATAATAGCTGTCAACAGGAAAAAGCTAACCATATTGCATACATCATTAGTAAAGAGGACAATGGACTGGCATCTTCAAAACTTGAGAACTGAAGGGATCTGCCAGCCCAGCATTCTCTACTCAGTGAAAATATACTACACAAAGGAGAAGCTTGTACTCTCAGCACTCAAGGAGGCTGAGGCAGGAAGATCACAATTTTGAGCCCAACCTGGGCAATGTGGCAATTTAATAAATGTCTATCTCAAAATCAAAAAAAATTAAAAATAGACCAGGTATACAGGTCAGTGTGAAGGCCTTATGCTCCTCACTACCAATAAGGAAAAAAAGAAAGAAAGAAAGAAAGAAAGAAAGAAAGAAAGAAAGAAAGAAAGAAAGAAAGAACTTAGAAAGAAAGAAAGAAAAAGAAAGAGAGAAAGAAGAAAGAGGGAAGGAAGGAAGGGAGGGAGGGAGGGAGGGAGGGACAACTTAGTGACTTAGCAAGATTGTCCCAAAACCAAAAAGAAGGATTGGGGATGTAATTCAGCCCAAAGGCTCTGGGTTCCATCCATATCTCTGCAACAATAACAACAACAAAATACAGAATAAATAAGACTTTTTCAGATAAAACAACACTAAAGTAATTAATTACCAGGTGAGATTATTTTTTAAATGATTTAAAAAGTTCTTCAAGCAGAAGGAATATATTTGACAGAAATTCAAAGCTATGTAATGAAATCAAAAACATAAAAAATGGGATAGAAGGAAATAAATGGCAACTTTTTTGTTATTTTCAATTTTTCAGATAATTATGTAAAGCAAAAATAGTAAGAGTGTCTGTAGAATTAGTGACACAAGCAGCAGATGGGAAGAGTAAGGGCGGGGCCCTGCAAGGTCCTTGGGTGGTGAAAGAAACTGCATAATATTTTAGAGGGAGGTAAAGTAAATTATATTTAAAATATAGAGTACAATTTTTTAAAAAGAAAGAAAAGGACATAAATTATTTTAAATGTGCAAATAACTCTAGTAGGCAAAAATGAAAAAAATGAGCAAAACAACGTGAAAGACGAGAGCTTTTAGTGAACTATACCAATAATTTCCTTAAATAGAAAAGATATGAACATTTAATATTTGTTAAGTGTTAAACGCCTGTCACACAATTTTAGAAAGATTATCAGATTGAGTTACTAAAGAAGCAAATGCCAACTCCTCGCGGAGTCTATAGGAAACACAGTCTAATACTAGACAGGAGGATGTGAGCGGAGGCGGGGGGAGCCTTCCGCTGCCCGGAGAGGACACTGCCGGTAACGCAGGAAGGAGTGAGAGCCAGGCCGGGGCGGGCTGAGGTCCGGATCCCTGCAGATGTCTGAGTGTAGTGTGCACGTGTGGAGAGGTCTCGGGGGACCCTGGGCCCTGGCTCGGACCTGCAGTTTCCCACGAAGGTTGGCAGGGTGTTGAAAGTACACAGCAGGGGGTGAAAGAGGGGCAAAAGTGAAAAGTGGGAGGGGGCCTCCTCCAGAAAGTACTCCCGTGCTCCGTGGGCTGGGCCTCCCCGAGAAATCGGAAAGAGCATCTCACACTGTCACCAGGACAGCGATTCCAGGAAATCTGAAATCTGAACCTGGCCAACTTCCCTTTAACCCTTCGGACAGCACGTGCTGAACCCTAATATACATATAGATGTATGTAGTTTTTTTAAAAAGGAAATGCTTAAAGAAATTCTCAAAAATGAAAGAATGAAAGAATTCTTTGTTCTTATACTGGCACTACAAGACACAAGCAGGGAAGGCTTTCAGTGATGTGCATGAGACCACCGAGGACCCGGGTGGGTCAAAAGCAACGCGTCCTGCTCTAAGTAAACTGGCAGAGGCAGGTGTGAAACCCTCCCCTCGCTCTGTGGTTAGCTACTCCCTAGAGTAACTGTCTTGGGCCAAAAATACAGGAGCGTGTTGTCTATAACGAAGATTGAAATTTATACCAAGACATGATACGTATATGCACCAAATTCTCAAGGTGACTGTTATTTTTATATATCATAAATATATACAGTAAAAGAATAAGTAAAATAAAAGAGGATTAAAATCTATGACAAATGTAACAAAAAATGAGGATTGTGCATGGGAGATATGTCATTATTAAATGTAAGTGGAAAGTTAAAGGATACAGTATTATTTGATGATTATTTAAAGATGAAATCTTAAGGAATTGCTAAAACTACCTTTGAAAAGATGTGAAAAATTCAACCAACAAGAAGAAAAAACAGAATTGCAGAAATTGCAGACAGCCTAAATGAAGGCACAGGGGCAAGGGAGACAGTGGAAAAGTAGGGGGGAGTTATTAAAACATATCCTATTAAGATATAACAGATACAAGATCTTACTGCAAGTTCATCAACAACTTTATTAGATAGTACAGCTCTAAGCATATTATTAAAAGGAACAGAGAATTAATTGAGAAAAACAGCTTCAATAAACATACTTTAAATATAAATGCAAAATAGATTAAAAATAAAAGTATGGAAAAATAGACACCATGGAAACATTAACCAGAAACAATTCAGAATTAGGTTCATACCTTTAAGCTGGCTTTATGAAAAAGGATATTAACAAAGATAACACGATTATGTTATGGTAAAGAGGTCAGTTTCTGAAAGCACACTGACCCTGTGTAGGCACACACTTCAAAAGGGAGTTTGAATGTAGATTAAGCAGAAATGAGTCAATTTGGAAGGAGGGACAACCCGTAACTAAGCATGGAGACTCTGATACCTATCTCTCAGCAGTTTACAAAGCAAGTAAACAGAAAATCAGAAAGAACATAGGTGACCGAGCAGCGTTATAAATCAATTTGAACAAATTTGTATTTATAGCACACTATATCCCCACATGACAGAATGCATATTCTTTATAAGCATAAATGGGACATTTTTCCGGTGGTATAATCTAGGCCAAAACCAAGCAAACCTTAACAAATACTCAAGAATTGAAATTCCACAAAGTGTGTCCATAAAAGATATTAGAAATAAAGAAAAAATCAGGGAATTTAAAAGATCCTCAAATACTTCAAAACTATCTGTAAGTAACACATTTCTTGATAATGCTCCCAACAAGAAATCTCAAGGAATAATAGAAAATACATTGAAATGAATAAAAATTAAAACATCATAGCAAATGTTGTGCTATGTAGAAATGCAACTAAAGCAATATTTACAGGTTACTATATTATATTAATTAGATTGGAAAATAAAAAAATCTTAAATCAATTATTAGAGTATTTTAAGAAACTAAATAAAAGTCAAGTTAGACACAAAGTAAGTAATGATGTAAGTAGAAATCAATGAACTTGAAAATTCTCATCCTCCCTCACAAAATAGGAATAATCAATGAAAGCAAAGACTGGATCTTTGAAAAACATTAATAAAATTAATAAACTTTGACAGCCTGACAAAAATGTAAAAACAAAATTGTAAGAATGTTGAAACATTTATGCAGATTCTTCAGACATTAAAAATAATAAGGAAATATGTCATGATTCCTGCCTAGAAATTTTACATGTAATTCAAGATGTGAAAGTATCTAGTAAATAAATTAAATCTGTGACAAAGACATTCCACAGAGAAAATTCAGGCTTACTTTCTTTGTTATTTTATTGACATGTATTTGTGACACATGAAGGCTCTGTTCACATTAGGGAATTGACTCATATGCACACCATGTTTTGTTCACTTGCCTCCCCGTCCCTTCCTTGTCCTGATCAGTATATCTATGAAGGGCTTATAACCAGACTACACGCATATGTATGTTCAAAACTACACTTCCCAAAATTACCAATTTCAAGTTCAAGTTACACGTGCAAAAATGGTCAAAACAATCATTAGGCAAATGCAAGCTAAAACTACTATGAAAATCTACTAAAAAGTTGTGAAAAGGTCAACTCTGTCACACAACAATACTATGGCAGAGTAATGCTTCACACAGGTACCCCTATCATAATTCCCTGAACTGTGAACGCTTCACACCCTAAATGGCATGTGACTTTAAAATTGTCTCCACTACACAGGGCTGGGGGAGTAGCTCAGTGATTAGAGCATTTGCCTAGGAAACACAAAGCCCTGGGTTGGATTCTCCCAGCACTGCATAATATAGCTGGGCACAGTGGCACATGCAGTAATCCCAGCCCTGGGGAGGCTGAGGCAGGAGGATTGCCATAAGTTCTAAGTCAGCCTGGCTCAATAGCGAGTTCAGGACCAGCCTGGACTACAGAGCAACATTCAAAAAGGGGGGGAAGGGGTTTCCGGGGGGGAGAGGAAAGAGAAAGAAAGAGAGAGAGAGAGAGAGAGAGAGAGAGAGAGAGAGAGAGAGAGAACATGAGAAAATGAATGAAATAAAAAAGAGAATATCCTCTCTACTGTAGAAGTAAAGTCAAAATCAGGCTCTAGACTTTGGGTTTGGCCATGTGACTTGCTTCAGCCAGTGGAGCCTTCTCAGGTGGGACCTGATGATAGGACTGGACATTATCTAGGGGTCATCTTGCTCCTTCTGCCTCTGACCTCACCACAAGAACTTGCCATAGCCAACCTGCCAGTGTCCAAAAAGAAAAACAAAGTCATAGATTTATTTCAAGATTAGTCAATCCCTATCAAATCCATAAATTCATAGGAGAAAATATTTATTTTGACAAATTTAGTTTGGGAGCAATTTATTGCACAATGTCTTAATATTTATACTTAGCAATAATAGTAGGCAGATAAGACTTTGGAGAAAATATGGCTGGAGTAGAACACAATAGACAGAATCAGACGTATGCATATTAGAAAACTGGATCCACGTGTTATTTGTCATAAATGAAATTTAAACTCCATTGGCCTCTGTTTCTTTGTCTGCTTAACTGAATACATCACATAGTTATGTGACTATTAGATGTAAATCAATATACCTAGAAAGGAGTGAGATCTTCTGTGTAAGGTGTGTAACTATGTTGGCATGATTTGAATTGAACAAGAAAGACTTCTGAATCCTATTAATTCTATGAATAAGTAAGAAGGAGAAGGGGAACTAGGAGTTTATTGACTTAACTGCAGATTGGATCTCTGATTGCCTCCTAGGTGGAATGTCAGAACAAATCTTTCATAATGCGAAGCCATTTCATGCATTAATCATTGTGAAATGCAGGATATCTAATCCAGTCCAGATAAAGAGCAGCAGGCTCTCGTGCAGAGCTGGGGGCCGAGTTGGGTGGCCACCACCCAACAACACACCTCTCCTCTTCACTCAAGTGCTCTTACTGATACTTAACATATTTATTTGTTTCATGATGTACGCAAACTTCAATCTGCGGAACAATTTTTAATTGATGTTATTAAGAGTGTCATAGGGAATATTTAGTCCTATGTTTAATGTTACTTAAAAACTTTTGAGATGAACAAAGATTTATCTTTATTATTCATATAGCCTGTGTATTTCCAAAAAGAAAGATTTGAAAAATATATATTGTAAATAACACACAAGTTGATTGACCCTTACTGACCATGACAATATTTTTCTAATTTTTCTCTTATGGCACCGTGTTTTGAAGAACACACCTAGTAAAAGACCAGGACAGTTAAAATGTGAGGTTTAAAAAAATATCTGATTTTATCAGTTGTCAAAAAACACTAAATAACATTCCAAAAGAGATGAGTTCAAAATTTACCACTATTATGATTGGGGGATAATCTATGGCATTAGTACTGAAGGAGAAAGGATGATAAATCTAATAAAAAATAGTCAATTCCTTTTAAAATGTTGAATATTATTATATCTACAATTTATTATAGATAGCTCAGGTTTCACACAGACTATAAGAAGTTTTACAGATATTACTCCACACATTCCTCTTGTGAAAACCCCAAGAGATAGAAAATATAATTCCTATATTATAAATAAGAAAATACAGGCTTCTGGTCAAGATGGCAACTGAGTAACAGCACTGCACAATGTCTCCTCATCAACTCACTTAAAAAGTCAAGAAGATAGTTAGAAAAAGCGGGTTTGGTGTAGCTAGAAAAGAGAGGACCATCCCCCAAAACTAAAAGGCGATCAGCAGGAGGCCAGAAACTCCGAAGGATCATCATCGAAACCAGAGGAAAAAAAAAAAATCCCTGCAGTCCAGGAAGCCGCCGCAGCCGGCAACAAACGGCAGGCAGCAAGTGGACAGAGAAAAGTTCGCCAGGACCTCCAATCTGACGGAATGGAGCTGGGAGAGGACGAACCACACAGCAACTGGAGAGGAGGCTGCAGGCGGTTCCAAAATCCTAAAGTCGCAATAGAAGAAGAGGAAAGAAGTAGCCGACTTGGCGTGGCCCCGAGCTGACAGCACCCACAGATCACAAACAAGGTCCAGAGGCCAGAACCTCAGCCCGAGGTAAGCACAAATCCGGATAAGTGGGAATTATTGCAGCGGGCGGCCCCAGCCTCAGAAGCACCAACCCACGGGTGTGTGTACTACAAACGCAGCATGCACTCCCCCTAGAAAAGGCCTTGGGATCCCAGATCAGAAATGGAGCTCAACAGCCGTCACAAGCAGTGACGTCAGCAGGAGCCTTTTTCTTTCCTTTGCACCAGAGACAGTCAGAGATAGCAGAACCATGGGCAAATGTGATAACAAATCTTATACAAAAAGATCTGACTCCCCAGGGGAGGTTACAAGGGGTGCTGAAAATGCAGAACCCAAAGAAGAACCCAAAAAAGAGATGGGCAAGAATGATGGGGACTTCTGGGCCCAGATAGTCAGTGAATTAAAGCAAGAATTACAGCAGGAATTAAAGCAGGAAGCAAAGCAGGAAATAAAACAGACAGCGCAAGAGCTACAACAACACTTAGCTAAGCAAAAAGCAAGCCTTGAAAAGCAATTAAAGGAGACCAAAGAAGAAATGGGGAAGCACAGCTACAAATCTCCTACAAAAGACCTGAAATGCCAGGAGATGACATCAGGGTAAATAAAGATGAAAAAATAAAGATGGCAAAAATGATGGCAACTTCTGGGCCCAGAAATTCAGTGAATTAAAATGGAAATTAAAGCAGGAAATAAAAGAGACAGCAGAAGAGTTGCACCAATACATAGATAAACAAAAAAACAAGCCTTGAAAAGCAACTAAAGGAGACCAGAGAAGAAATATACCAGAAGATAATGAAGACAAAAGAAGAAATTAGAGAAGTACACAACAGAGATATAGAAAAATTGAATGCAGATATTCAGGAAATGAAAAACACACAGGTAATAATAAGCAACTACTTTAAACAACTTCAGAATAGAATGTCAGACCTAGAAAATAAGGTGACTAAGCTACAACACACAGGCCACGGAGAACACAAAGTAAACAAAGAAAGCGAATCATTACAATGCCTGATAGATGATTCAAGGAACAACAACCTCAGAATTATGGGAATCGAGGTGAAGACTGAGGACAATACGAAAGGCTTAAAGGACATGTTTAATGAAATAATGGAAGAAAATTTCCCACATCTAAGAAAAGAAATGAACATGGAACTATTACAGGCATATAGAACACCAAAGAACTTTGATAAAGAGATCTTTATCACGATACATCATAATTAAAATTCTAGAAACCCAACACAAAGAGAAAATACTAAAAGCAGTAAGAGAAAAACAGAAGGTGACCTACAAAGATAAGCCCATCAGGATAATGGCAGATTTTTCAATCCAAACTCTAAAAGCAAGGAGATAGTGGAGCAATGTCAACCAAGCACTAAAAAAATCATAGATGCCAGCCAAGACTGCTATATCCAGCAAAACTATCTTTTAATTTAAAGGGAGAAATTAAAACTTTCCGTGACAGAGACAGCTTAAAGGAATTTGCAGCCACTGAGCCAGTATTGCAGAAATTACATAAAGGAAACTTAGAAAGTGAAAGGGAGACCAGCGACACCAATGACCTCCCCCCCCCAAAAAAAAGTGGCAACAGCTAGAGGAAAATGAGCTGAGAAAAAAGTAGGTTGGTATTCAGTGAAATATGAGTAAATAAGATATGAAAGTTAAGGAATTCTGAAAGAACTAAATTTGCTTTCATATCTGTCACTTTAAGTATATTTATGTGGTACAGATTTGACTTCATTTAATGTAGCAATGTGATATAGTTTTAACTTTTTTGTTGTAATAATTTGCTTATTAGGTCACTAACGAAAGTTTATCCTAAGGAAACTGATTGATGTAAAGATAACCTTGTGAATGTGCAAATATGCACCTTCCTGTATTCAGCTAAGGCAATTGAATTTTATGTATTTTTTTTCTTTTTTCTTTCCCAAAATAGCTAGTCTTTTGAACTACATAGTTATAGTTATTTTCTAATGTAAACTGGTGGGTAAGGCCAGGTTTAATAATAACAACAAAGATATAGGAAAATATGAAAAAAAAACTTTTGTTGAATATCCCAACAAAGGGATTGGTTTGATTCAGGGAAGAGATATCAAGATTTAACTACTGTGAACCCATTAGAAGTCTAGGAAGCTGAGGTAGAGTGGTGACTTAAGTGAAATGACTTAGGTGTGCTTCCACACCTAATATGTTAAACACTGTATGGTTTCTCAGACTTGGAAAACCCAGAACACAGACACTCTTTGGAACCATATGAAGTGATAGCTGGAGCCGGGGGAAGGGACTGGGAGGGGGTGGGAGGGTAGAAGATGGGAAGGGATTATGAAGTTGGTGTGACACATAGATGTACGAAACACCCAAATTCATTGTAAATACTATGTATTACATTTGTATATTAATAAAAATAGTGGGGAAAAATAAAATAAATCATTCCTCTCTTTTAAAAAAAGAAAATACAGACTGTGTTGAAATTTTTCCTGAGGTTATAATTAGTGAATGGAAGAGAGTGAGTAGCAGCAATTTTTTAACAATTCCTTCACTTGCGAGGGCTAAGCATGTGTCTTTAAACTCACACAAGCACAGTTGAGCAGAATTTTCACCCAAACATTCCTATTAATTGACTGGGATACCATTTCCCTGACACATACCAAAATTTTATCTAGCAAAAGTCAAAAGTAAGCCTTGAAAGGACCAAATTCCTGCCAGATCATATACCTGCAACTTAAAACAAATCATATAGTAGTTATATGAGTACAGAATCCCTAGCACTCAATAAGATAAAACTCACAATAAGTTTCATTCAATCAAAATACCAGACATGCAGAGAAACAAGAATATATAACTCCAAGTGAGGAGAAAGTCAATAAAATCAAGTGCAAAAATAATACAGATAGTAAGGAAGAATGTAGAAGCGTTACATGATCATATACTAATATACTGTATATCCAAGGAGGGAAGTTAATGTAAGGTTACATGAATAACACGTCATCTATTCACCCCAGATTCGGTGTAGCAGATGGGCCAAAGTAACAATTGCACCAAAGTCCAACTTTATGAATAACAAATTTTTGAAGTTTGCTGTGGTTTGGGTAAATGACTTAATCTGCTGAAGGAAATCTCAAGGCAGCTTGATGTTCAGTGTGTCACATGGCTACTATTGGTGGCTTTTAGCCAATTTTATGGCAAAAAGCAAGAAAAAAATGACAGAGAAAATGAAGTGAAAAGTTTACAATTTTGCCAAATGAGAAGAGCCTGTAGTGGGACTGATGAGCACAGAGAAGTTAAAGAGACTAGCATTAAAAAAGAAGCCAAGTTCCTACGATAAGGACTGTTATTATCGGAAGGATGCTTTGAGGATGTCTCAAAGTCAACAAGACCTCACCCTTTACCAACTGATGAGGAGAGAGGGAAAAGACTTTGCTCTGAGAAGTGACTCCCAGGGCCAAAGAGAAAAAAATCTGCTGGAGTCCAGGTGCCTGGAGTTCAACCACCTAAGAACTCAAAGGCTTCTACAGCAGTTGTCCAAAGGGGTCAGTCTACTGCTCAAGCTAGTGGTAGAGCTTGGCAATGTCCATGTGGTCGTGGTTTTATAGGTTTGCAGAATACAAGTGTTGTAGGGTAACAGAGGCTTCTACAAAGACTTCAGAGGAAGGCCTTGGGAAGCAGGCAGTGTGTCCAGGGGAGGGTAGTGCGTGAAGTTGCAAAGGAGAAGCCTAAGGTGCAATGGAAACCCTAAAAATTTGGTGAAGCCAGAAGCATGGATCATCCCCTAAGGAAGGCTGCAGGCTATGAACAAGGCCAGCCCAAAGGACAGAAGACGGAGGTTAAACTGGAGTCAAGGCTGCAGGGATAGGACCACCCAAGCGATTTGGAGTTCATACCCTGCCACAGGTTACCCCAGGTGCTAGACATGGAGCTATAAGATTAACCCTTGCCCTGCTTGGTTTAGAATTTGCTTTAGTCCCATTGCTTTATATCTTCCTATTCCTCCATTTTGGAACAGAAATATTCACCCCGTGTCATTGTATGTTGGGAGTGTTTGGGGTGTTTTCCTGTCTTCACAGGAGCTCACATCTGAGAGGTTCCCTTGAGTCTTCGTGGAGTCTCTGAACCTGAACTTTTTTTAGCAGCTTTAAAACTTTGGCAACTCTTAAAAAAGGATTAACTGTACTTTAAATAAAGAGGTAAAAATAAGTGTTTTTTGGGGGGTCAGAGGTGCAATGTTGTGGTTTGTGTCTGGAGTGTCCCCAAAAATCCTGATGTGTCTATGGATACTGAGTACTATTGGAACATGGGGCCTGCCTACAAGGAGCAGACGGTAGGGTCTTGACCTGGAGGTGTGTGCACTGGTTCTATCCTTCAATTCACACTTGTCTCTGTTCTGCCGTGCAATGAGCAGCTCTGTCTCTGGTCTGGCCTTGTCCCACAATTTTCAAATGTCTTCTAAAACCATGAGCCAAAATATAATTTTCCTCTTTAAAGCCATTTATGTCTGGTATTGAGTCACAGCAATGAAAAAGTAACTAAAACATGATTACGTACATGAGTAGGAGAGCAGTGTTAGTCATGGGGCAGAAGTGAGGAGTGTGGGTGAATCAAAAGGCACTGGTATTATCAAAAAGCCAGCACAGATGATGACCCACAGAAACTGCATCCAGCCTCCAGGGATGCAAGGCTCTTGCCTTCTCTCACTGGGAATTTTCTTTCTCACTCACTGTCTCCACTACCCACTTCATTTACTTGCTTGCTTCAGCATGCAAATCCTGAGACAAATTGGATTAAACATCTAGGAATTAAAAAATGTAATGTTCAAAATAAACATTACACAGTTACACAATCTTCTGGGTGGAATTAAATGTGCCTTAGACACTTTAGAACAAAAATGTTGTGTTTACATACAAATGAATTTATCCAAAGCAAAATACTGAGGAAAAAAAATTGGGAAAAACAATCTGAAAGAATGCACTGTGGAACAATTCTGAGTAGCATACAGTGTATGATTGGAATCTTCAACAAAGAAGACAAAAGATGAAAAATATTTGGAGGAATAATGGTTGGGATTTATCCAAATCAATAAGAATAATAAAACCACAGAACAAAAACCAAAAATTTCAACAAAATCTAAGTCCTTGGATGTGAATATATAGAATACTACAAAGACACATCACAATCAAGTTGCTTAAAACAGGCGACAAAGGAACACCTTAAAAACAGAAAAAAGACACATTATGGACAAGGAACTAAAAGAATAATAGCAGAATTCTCACCAGACATAGTGCACACAGCTCCTTTGGGACACTCAAAGGAAAACAAATTTGACTGGAATCTTCTACCCCGAAAAAAATACATTTTAAAACTAAAGACATTTACATAAAACTTGAGGGAATTCATCACCATCAAATCTACTCTTGGGAAATGTCAAAGGAAGTCCTGAAGCTATAAGGCGGGGGGGGGGGGGGGGGAGAATCTCCAAGAAATATTGGCAAATAAAAAGAATATTAGATGCATAGATACAATATTTTAAACAATTATTCTCATTTATCTCACTGAGAGAAAATTAACTTTTTAAGTCAATTGCACTTTGCATTTCACTATTGTACAAGCAACAAAATTTTTGAGTCTCAAAATCATTATGCTAAATGTCAAGGCCATACTTATCTTCAAAAAATGAAAATTTATACTTCCATGTGTGTGAAATTCTTATGAACCTATATGTAATAATCTCCAAAAATTTTATTAAATTAAATCAAATTACATTTAGAAAAAATTTCCTGTCAGAACCAAATGGATTTTATTCCAAATATACATAGTTTGATGACTTTCAAAGATCAATTAATGTAATTTATTTTATCAAAATATTAGTAGAGAAAATTCATCTGATTAAAAATTTGTATGGAGGACTCAGTATTTTACATAATTTAACTTCCATGCATGACACAGACTTAGCAAAGTTGAAAGACAGGAGAACTTTGTCTTGGTATAAAAAAAAATCTTCAAGAAACTACAGCCAAGTTTCTACTTAATAGTAAAAAACTAAATGCTTTCCACCAAAACTGGGAACTAGACAGCAGGTGCCCTCTTACCACTCCTACTGAACAGTGTGCTAGACACCTTGCATGATGTGTAAGATACGAAAATAAAACCTACACAAACTGGGAAGGAAGAAATAAAACTGTCTTTCTTCCAAGTGGCATAATTGTTTTTTGAAAAATCTTAAAGAACTGAATCCCCCAGAAATACCTGGAAGCAGTGAGCAGTTATAGCAAAGTCACAGGATATGAAGTTTACAAAGCCATGCATCAATGGTGCCCAAAGACGATTTGTTCCAAAATCTGTACAAATACCGAAATCAGTGAATGTTCAAAGCCATTATATAAAATGGCACAGTATTTCCATGCAACCTACATTTCCCCTTGCATGCACTTCCTCACCTCTAGGTCATGCATGATGCCTAATACAGTGTAAATGAAATATAAAATAATTATTATACTGTTCTGTGTAATGATTAGTGACAAGAGCAAGTCTGCACATTTTCAGTAGAAACAGTATTTTCAAATATTGTGGACTCACAGTTGGTCAGATTTGTGAATGCAGAACCAAGGGACATTAGGAGGCACCAGTATGCAAATATGTGATGACACATAGGAAATCAATGAACAATTAAATCTGAAATTTAAAACACAATACTTTTGTTGTCAATCAACTGAGGGTTCTTTTGCTTGTTTTAGATAGAAATCATGAATCGGCAAAGTGCAGCTCTGCTACAGGCTCCTGGCTCTGAGCACCAGTGGCCCTCAGCCCTCTGGACCCTGGCACTGTTGACTAACATTGACCTTGTAAATCTGTTCCACTGTCAGGTGTCAGCGGCCTGGAGGAGCTTCTACTGGATGCTGTAGGTCAACTTTGGTGGCTGCTGCTCTCTGTCTCTGACTTTTGCTAGTTTCCAGTCCCTGGAGCTCTTTGGGGATAACAGCTCCCAGAATGTATTTTCTATTTTTATTTTTGAAAGCAGCTGTTTCATCTACACTTCTCAGATTAAGAATCCTGAATAGATGTACAGGAACTTCCAAGTTCACACATTTAAGAAATATATTACAAGAAGATTAATAAGACCACTGAGAGCAAGATTTTATTTGAACAGAACCTGTGCCATAGCACAGGGTATCAGTGCACAAGATGGAGGCCTCTCACGCTGCCTCTAGAGGAGGGACCCTCTCAGGCCACCCCCGGAGGTGTGAGCAGTGCTGCCTGCACAGCAGCTGCAAGCCTGCTCTTGGTCCAAATTGGTCTAAACTCAAGCCTGTTGATCCAAGCCTACTGACTAGGAAGTGAGGGGCAGGGGCATGACAGCTGTGTGCCGAGCCATGTCTCCACCTCTGGCTGTCACAGAAAAATGGGAACAGTCAAGCTCTCCTTCTTTTTCACTGTTTCCTTAGCAAAGAGAGAGAGAGGGAGAGAGAGAGAGAGAGAGAGAGAGAGAGAGAGAGAGAGAAATGAAAGAACAAAAAATGAGGTATAAATCAAAGAAAATATTTTTAAGGCCTGTTTGAGAAAAATTACAAAACTCTTATTAAATTAATTAATAATATAAATGTTTTTATACTTATTGTTAAAATGACATAATATTGCTAAGATTCTAGTTTTTCCCAACCTAATATATAGGTCCAACGTATAGATCTAATGTATAGATCCAATACAATCACCATCACATTGAAAAGCCCAGAAAGCTATTTTGTGTGTATTAACAACCGAATACTAAAGTACATTTAAAAAGGCAAAAAAGGTGTGTACTTTTAGCTTTTTCAGCAAAGCTAAAAGATTAAATCTGCAAAAATTAAGGTGTGAGAGGAAAAAACACAACTGAATCAAACAGGCCTTTCCCCCTAGGCTCTGAAAAAAAAAAAAGAACATTGACCTAAAAAATATTTTAGTCCCAAGTTATCTTTGAGTAGAGTAATAATTTTATGCACAATCTATGAAAGAAATAGAAATGAGCAGAAGTTGAAACCCACAGAAGTCAAGAAATGTAGAGTAGCAGTAGAAGCAGCACCTCTGTGACCTGGTCCCCAGACTGCAGAAAAATGCCAGACCGTCTACTAGAATGTGAAAGCAATAGGTCACTAAGGATGTAGGTGGTGGAATGGAAGGGAATTTCTTGAGTGAAAAACAGGCTACATAGATGACTACAAAAAAAAATAATAATAAGAGGAAAGGTAATCTTGAAACAAAGAAAATGAGTGTTTACTTACCCAAATTTCTTTTGTTTTCTGTTTCATTAACATTATTCTTAAGTCCCCAATCATGTCATCAGATAGTCTTAGTTAGATCCTGTGTCTGCTGCCTAATGTTGCTATGTCAGGCCTCAGGGGCTCCAGGATCCTACTTTGCAGAGAGGTTCATGAAATAATGTTGGGATCTCCAGGGTCCCTGGTCACCATTGGACACAGCGATCAGAAACCAGCGAAGTCTGAGGGAACAGGGTCTCGAGTGACGTGGAGTCACATCCAGGAGGCTGAATCAGTGTTAACAGCTGGTTTATTGGAGGTGAGGGCCAGGCTTATAAGCAGCAGAAGGGAGGTGGGTCACCCAGGGTAACAGGGCAAGGGTATTTACTGATCAGAGGGATTTGGGGGCCTGAAAGTAGCCTAATTTGCATGGCAGGTCTGACCACATGGTTTCTGATAAGGGTCTGGAAGCAGGGGAAAATTAGGAATTTGGGTTTGATGCAACCTGAGCTGCTGGCCATCCTGGGCCTGGGATAAGAGGGCGGGGCTCCACTCCTGCTGGTCTTGAGAAGGGAGATTATCAGGGTATGAGCCGCCTTCTACCTACAATCATCCTAGGCCCAGTCAGGTTCCCACAAAATAACTTCCCATGATGAAAGAAAGTGACAGTGCCAGCCTGCAAAGGGAACACTGGAAAAAAGAGCCCAGGGTCCAGTTTCATTCCCATGATCGTCAGCCGCAATAGGTGAAATACGTGGTTCCCACAGGAAAAAAGAGGTCATCTTTTTCAGCTCAGACACTTCAGTAAAGCGTGACTTAGAGAACATGAGCTGGGGCAAGGAAAGCTAGGGAGGGCAGGGGTAAGGGCCAATCTCCCAACATGGAGCCACCAACCATCACTGGGTTAGAAATATCAGAGGAGTAATTGCAAGCATTGCTACGGTGAGGGCCCATCCTCGGCAGACTCACCAAGAACAGCTGCCTTTCAGCTGCTAAAGTCAAAGAGAAGCAACTGCTGTCGGAAACACCACCAAGAAGAGAAAGGGGACTTAGTAAATACCTCACATACTCTTCCACCCTCCAGTTTCTCCCACTGATTAAGCCAACTGGAAACTGGCTGGTGTTTGGCCCCAGAATGATCAACTCCCTGGGGTGCAAAGTCAGCTGGAGAAGGGCAAAGTAAGGAGCCCACCTAGAGCATTTTCAGTGTAGAGTGCCCGGGGCAGTGTGGGTGTCACAGAAGTTATGTGGCACGTGTTTGTTTCTCTCCTTTTCGTACAGCATTAAACAGAGATGACCACAAACTAAGTCTTCAGACTGAGCCTCCAGTATCAATCAGAACATGAGTAATGCTATTCTAAGGCCTACGGTTCTGGAGTCTGGTGTCTGAGAAGACCTTCTTCAGGACATGGAACACAGACAGAGGTCACAGCCCAAGTGTCATGGCATCTGGGCAAGTGAGAAGCATCCCAGTTCCATTTACAATTCATATCAAATGGAAGGTCTAACCAATGATGCCCACACTCCAAATAGCAATGTGAAACAAAACTTCCCAGAGATAACCAGGACAGCCTAAATACGAGAGCAGTGCATCACACATTCCTGTAATTGGCTCGTGACGACCAATATGTTTTGCAACATTGAATGCTCCTGCTATTTGCAAACAAGCACCACAGGAGCAGAAGAAGGCAGCCTCTCATGTGGTTGGTCCAACTAATACAGCGTTTAATTGGCAATGAATGACTACCATACTGCAACTGGTATCTGTTCATAGGTAATGGGCAAGCCACTGGAGGGTATCAGTCAAGAGACAGAGAGGACTCTCCTCAATGGAGTTTATTCAGAATATCTTTGCTTACTTGTTTGTGTATTTTTGTAGTACTGGGATTGAAATCAACACTGAACTACACCCTCAGCCTTTCTTTTCCTTTTTGTTTTGAGACAGGGTCTCACTAAGTTGCTGTTTTCCCCGACTGGGTTCAAACTCACAACCTTCCTGCCTCAGCTACTCAGAGCTGTAGGAGTCTAAGTGTGTGCCACCATACTCAACTATCAAAATGTTTTTTGACAAGAAAAAGAATAAAGTTAGGAAAAGGAATTCTTCCTCTCATTGAGGATCACACGTTTCTTCAGTGACACCTCTCAGTTCTACTCAAGATATATTTTGAACATCTAGCTCATCTCATATGTAAGATGGAGTCAACATTTGCTACAGAGTAAATGACATCCTCAGGCAACTTTGATGTCCTTTATTTTTAACTTTATCCAATCCAGATTTTCCTGCCTTCCATCATGTCTTAGTTACCACTTTATCGCTGGTACAGAATACCCAGCCTCCACAACTTTAGGAAGGGAAGATTTATTTTATTTAGTTCACAGTTTCAGAAGATTATACTCCACTCACAGGTAGACAGATAGAAACAATAGACAGGGCAGGAGCTGGGCCCAGAGACAGAGATCCTCACAGCATGGCAGAACAGAGCCAAGCCTAGGAGGAAAGGCAGGGCTACCCTTCTAAGTTAAACCCAAGCAGCCACCTCTTGCAGCCAGGCTCCACCTCCCAATAGTACACAGCAGCCATGGTACATGAGGATTTGGGGGGTGGGGGCATTCCAGATTCAAACCACAGCATTCTGCCCCTGGTCCACAAAAAGACACGTGTTTACCTCCTTATGCAATTGGTCCCTTTTAAGAGTTGCCAAAGTCTTAAGCTGTCAAAAAGTCTGAGTCCAAAGTCTCCTCTGAACCATGAGGCAAATCTTCGGCTGTTAGCTCCTGTGAAAACCAAAAAGTTAAGCACTTTTAACACATAATAGCGCAGAGTAAATATTTCCATTCCAAATGGAAGGAATAGAAGGATAAAAGGTAATGGGACCAAAGTAAGGTTTAAACTCAGCAGGACAAGGGTTAAACCCTATAGCTCCCTGTCCGGAACCCAGGGTAAATGGGCAGCAGCAAAATATGAACTCCACAGGACTGGGTAGCCCCACCCCTACAGCCCCGTCACGGGTTGCAATCTCCATCTTTTTTCACTAACAGCATGCACTTTCTTCATGGATGATTCATGCTCTTGGATTCTCCAAATTCCCAAGGTTTTTACTGTACCCTTTTTTTTAAAAAACAACTTTACGCATTGCTCTGCCAGGGCCGCACTTCCTAGTCTCCAATGCCTTCCTCTGAAATCTGGGTGGAAGCCTCTATGAGTCTGCAACTCTTGCAGTCTGCAAGCCAGCTAAACCAGGACCACATGGATGTTGCCAAGGTTCACCACTGGCCTGCGCAGTAGCCTGACTGATTCATTTGGACAAATGCTGTAGAATCTGCCTTTGAGTTCTTAGATGGTTGAACTCCAGGTGTCTCCATCTTCGGCACTATAGTATGTCCTTGGGAACACTTTTCAGAGCAGAGTCTTCTGTTTGTCCACCCTTGAGTTGGTAAAGGGTCGGATCTTATTGACTGTTGAGGTAAACTCAAGGAGTCCTTTCTATAATCCTGATAGTAAGTACTTGACCTGTTTTTAATGGTAATCTCTTTAACTTCACTGTTTTCATTTGCCCTGCTACTATAGGCACTTTCAGTTTAGCAAAACTGAGTTTTTATGCCATTTTTTCTGCCTTTTGCCATAGAGTTAGTTAAAAGCCACAAATAGCAATCCTGTGACAGCCTGGACATTGGGCTATCTTGAGATTTTATTCACCAGATTAAGTACGCCACTTTACTTAATCTCAGTTTTAGGCAAATTCTCTGGACAAAGGCAACAAGCTTTTTGCCAGAGCATAACATACATGATTTTTAGACCAGTTCTCAATATAACCCTCCTTGCCATCTGAAACTTCTTGAGCCTGTTCTTTCCAATCCACATTTTCATCAGCATTTTGGTCATCTGACCTCTGACCAGAATCTCCCTTCGGGCTCAGCTCAGAGCACTCCAAGCTTTTCTAGCCAGCATCCTCAAACTTTTTCAAACTCCTCTAAACCAGTTTCAAAGAATTTCAAACCTCATGGTCAGATAAAGTCACAGTAATGACTCCACTCCTGGTACCAATTTTAATTTTTTGTTGCTGGGACAGAATACTTTGTATCCACAACTTTAGAGAGGAAGTATTTTTCTTTTACCTCACAGCATCGGAAGATAGAGTCCATTCACAGGCAAGCAGCTAGAAAAGGTGGAAAGAGGCAGGAGCTGGACCCATATAGGCAGAGATCCTTATGGCATAGTAAAGCAGAGCCAAGTCAGGGAGAAAGAGTGGAGCTATGCTTCCAGGTTAAATTCAAAGCATCAGAGCCCTTTCAGTCAGGTTCCACCACTCAACTTTATGTATCCTTACATACACACAACTTTTGGGGGGGGGGGGTACTCCAGACTCAAATCACACATTTCACATGTAAGGATTCAGCCAATAATAGATTGAAAATCGTGCAAACAAATCATATGCAAAAATCTACAAGCTTTTTGTCACTATTTTCTAAATAATGCAAGATAACAACAATTTACACAAATTATAATACACTTGAATAAGTAATCCATAGGAAATTTAAGATAAAACACGGTGTATTTGTGTAGGCTATATGCAAACAATTTATCATTGGATGTAAGAAACTTAAGTATTCACAGATTGTGGGACTTACTATAAAGGTTCCAGAATCAATCTCTCATAAATACAGAAAAAAAAGATTGTGTAGACATTCATTCATTCATTAATATATCTTGGATAGATTGCCTTATTCCCAAAGACAGAAGAATCAGTAAGATGTGGCCTTTAGTTGAGTGAAAATATGAACTACGTTCAATGATTGCAGACACAATCAAGGCTGATTTGAACCAAAAAAAAAAAAAAATGAGGAGTAGTGAATTCCTCCATAGAAGGGACAGAAGGGCTGTGCAGTCTCCAGCTTCCTTTCCACACACCAACTCATTAGACACTATTGTCTGGCAGATTCTGTAGCAGAGCCAGGATCCGACTGGGAACAGAGTCAGCAGAGTAACTATGGCCCATCACACTCCTGTGAAAACTGTGTGAGATACAAAATATGAAACCATTTACCAGCGTCAGAAAGTTCTAATGACTCAGCTTGGTAGGAAAAAGAAAAGAGAGGAGTAGAGGGAGGAAGAGGGAAAGAAAGAAGAGCTACTAAGGGTTGCTGTTGCCTCAATACCCCCATCCGCAGGAACAAGAAGAGCTGCCTGTATGCTAGTCTGGCTTACAGGGTCTTCTGTCCACCAGCATTTTTATGGGGAAAGAAAACGAATCTCCCCTTGAGATAGTTTACACAGAAGAGACTGAAATAGCTATGAGAATAGAAGACACTTTCATCAAGCGAAGAGCATAGCCTTCATTACAATGCTCTGAGTGGGTTATTGAGCAGCATTTAATGATGCTATTCTAGAGCCTCTTTGTCCTTAATGCAAACTGTGAAATGAGTATAAATTCAGTTAAGCAGACACTGTTTGAGCAACTGTCATGTTCTACCCATTGTCCCAGAAACCAAGTTCTGTTGCAAGTCCCAAATGCTCTTCAAGAATTTTTCCTTCTATAATAAAGACACATTACAACAAATAAGTTACAAGATGATAAACACAATATTTTTGAGACAGGGTCTCGCTCTGTGGTCCAGGCTGATCCTGAATTCACTTCAGAGCCCAGGCTGGCCTTGGACTCACGGCAATCCTCCCGAGTGCTGGGATTACAGGCGTGTGCCACCGCGCCCAGTTTATGTGGTGCTGGGGAATCGAACTTGGGTACTTAGTGCTTTGCTTGGAGCTTGTTCAAGCGCTTTACCCACTGAGCCATTTCTCCAGCCCAATAAATACAATATTAACTTTGCAGTAATAAAGCCTACTAACATATGTAATTAATATAAAAATAAAGGAAATATCTGTCAAAATATTGGTGGATTTCTAGGTAATATAAGGTCTACCTGATAGGTTTTAATCAGAGTGGGAATGAGATTGCAGAAACACACCAGGATGCCTCACAAGTAGAACCTCCAGCGTGCAGCTATTCAACTGGCAATAGCTAAGGTATGTTTAGATGTTCTAAAATCTAGTTATCATCTCTTGTGAATATGAATGCAAAATTCATGTAAGGTATTTCTAAATTGAATTCACATACATATTTAAAACACTATACAGAATGACAGTGAGAGATGTACCTCTGTTAAGGAATATGGTTTTTCATGTCATATAACATAATACCAAAAATAAATGTAACAACATAATCAACAAATTATGCAAAAACCGTGGATTAGATAAAAACCCATCCATGATTTCTAAATAAAAGAGATAAAGCATCCCAGAAACAAAAATATACAGCAATTTTCTCAACATACCAAAATAATTCATGAAAAAATCCTCAATTAATATCATACTCAGAGGTAGAAAGCTGAATAATGGCTTTTCTTCTGAGATCAAGAGAAAGATGTGAAGATCTGTTTTCACCCCTGGCACTCAACACTGAAGAGGGAAGGGCAGTGTCTTCAGCAGACAGTGCTAGCACAAGCGGATATGCAGATGTGGAGGGATCAAGTTGGACTAGCCCCTCGTATCTTATACACAACTCAAAAAAGGACACAGGTCCAAATAGAATATCTAGAACTATAAAACTCGTAAAAGTTAACATGATTACATTTTCACAACTTTAGGTTCTTTTACAAATTCTTATAAATAATGTTAAAATGAAAAGCATGAATAAACATATGAAATTAAATATATTTGATCAATGGATGCAACCAAGTGACTGAAAATACCACCCTGAGAAGGAGAGAAAAAGATTTGAAAGTGATATATCTGATAAGTAAGAGTCTGTTATCCAAAATGTCTAAAAATAAAACTTTTATAATTCAGCAACAACAAAACCATTGAAGTAAAGAAAGGATTTGGAAAAGTATTTATATATGGAAAAAAGTACAAATGACTGAAAAAACACACATTCAAAAGAATGTTCAAAAATCATTAATCACTAGGAAAGTGCAGACCAATACTGCAATGAAATGTGACATCACACCCACTAGATCGCCTAGAGTTAAAGTGATAGAAAATCTCAATTGTTGGGCCAGATATGAAATCGTCGAGACCTTCCTACAATGCTGCCATGAACATAGAATGTTGTACCTGATGTGGAAATGTTGGTTGGTTATTTAAATTTTTAGTTTAAACATGGAATTGCCATATGACACAAAAATTCTCACTCCTAAAATCATTTGTGCTGAAAAGAACTGGAAACAATTACTCAAATATGTACATGAATGTTGGTAGCAGCACTACAATCATCAACATATAAACCAATAGCAGTTTCTATCGATGAACAGAAACAAGGTAAAATGTTATTCCACTATGAGAAGAAATGAATGAAGAGCTGATGAGGGCTACATCACAGAATAACCTCCAGGACCTTATGCTCCGATAAACGTGATACACCACAACACGGAATGAAGGAGGAAAACTACTTGGAAAGCCTCAATGAACAAGGGAAAGGCCTTAGACAACTGTCAACATCATCTAATGGTAATAAGTTACGTATATGAGTTACCTACCTTGGTAACCAAAGGACAAAGGGAATGACCCAGTGGCTAAGATTGCACTGAATAAAGGGAAACAAACTGAAACCTTCTTCTCTAAGATCTAGAATAAGAGAAGGATGCTCAACTTCACCATTTTTATTCAATACTGGCACCCTCTATAGGGAGCAAGAAAGAGAAGAAAGTAAACATCAAAAACACAGGAATTAGCCTAGAAGAGGAAGCAAAAGATGCTTATAATGGAAACCACACCATTCTGATAAATGAGATTGAAGAGACCATTGGGAATGGAAAGATAGCCCCTGTTCCTGAATAGGCAGAACCAGTATTACCAAAAAAAAAGGCCATACTACCAAAACCAATATTCATATTCAGAGCAATTTCATTAACGATACTGCCTTCTTCACAGAACTAGAAAAGGATCCTATAATTTATATGGAAGCATAAGAGACCCAGAGCAGCCCAAACAATCCTGAGCGACAGAGCCAAGGGTCAGTACCGCAATCCTAGATTTCAAGGTTATTACGAAGCAACAGTGATAAACGCAAAACCATACTTATAGACCAACAGAACAGAACTGAGGGACTGAGGATGCAAACACACACAGAGACACACAGGGATACAGAGTGCCTTCAGCCATCCAATCTTTGACAAAGGGGCCAAAAATATATACTTGAGACAAGAGAGCCTCTTTAACAAATGGCACTGGGAAAACTGGTTATCTACTTGCAGAAGAATGAATTTCAAACTATATCCTTCTACCTGTACTAAAATCAAATTAAAGTGAATCAAAGACCTAAATATTAAAATAGAAACACTGAATCTGCTATACGATTAAAATGAATAATAGAAAGTGAAAAATAAAAAGCACCTGAAACGCAAGGAGCGCAACCTACAATGTGAAGAGATACCTGCTCCCTGGGAGGACATATTTGCACATTAGACATCTGATAAGGGATTCATGTCAAATATGCAAGACACTTAAATAGCTCAATATTAAAAACAATCAAAATTTAAAATAGTCAATAGGCCTAAATAGACATTTCTCAGAAGATATAAAATTGGCCAACAGCACTACTCATCAAGGAACTGTAAATCAAAACTAAAATGAGTTATTGCTTCACTATTACCAAAAGACAAATGGCTGTTATCATAAGAGAGATGGTAGCAGGTGCTGGTGAGCATGCTTACCCCATCTGAACATTCCACAATGAACACGTGTATCAAAATACCACATGGTATCCTGCTCATATACATGAGTTTTATGTACCAGTTAAACAGTTTAAGATATGTAAAAAGGTAAGTGAAGTTGAATAATTTTAAAAGCATAATGTGTTAAATAAAAGGAGATAGACACAAGAAGTCAAATATCACATAATTCCATTTATACGAAATATCCAGAATCAAGAAATCCACAGATACAGAAGGCAGATCATTGATGCCCCAGTTCCTGATATGGAGATGAAAGTAGATAAAGTACTTAATGGTGTAGGATTTTATTTTGGGGGAGGAAAGTGTTTGGAACAAAATGACGTTGGTAATTGCATAATGTTCTAAAGTATTAAATTTTATTAAATTGTTTATCTTAAAATAGTTAATTTTATTGTGAGAATTGCATCTCAAGGCATTTTTAAGTATGTGGGATTCCAGGGGGAGACAGAAAGCAATGAATTTCCAAGCAATAGAACCAACATAAATAATGTAGCACAGTTCAGAAGTGGAGGTGACCATGGGCGTCTACAAGTAGTCTGGTATCAGAGGACCAGATTTTTCTGACCGGAAGAGAGGTTAAAAAAAACTGGAGAGGCAGGGATGGTCCAAGGGGCTAGGAAGTGATCCACCAGGTCAGAGGGAACCACAAAACTCTAGAAAAGCATGCTCAGAAAAAGCTTGTGTGCGGTGGCCCAAGCTAGACATTGAATGGAAGGTAGATGAGTAGACCATATCTTAAGAAGTTGGTCTGCCTCCTGGGCAATGTCCACTCGACAGGTGATGAGGATATCCAGATTGAAGCAGTGATGACAGGACTACTAATAAGGAGAATACTTAAGAAATATTTTGAAGATAAAATATAAAGACTAGGAAGTATCAGTGCTGACATCCAGGTTCCCAGTCCCTGTCCCTGTGCCTGAGTGAATCTGAGCGCCACCACTGAAGATAGGAGTCTCAGAGTGCACTGCCAGAGACTATGGAAGCACGAAGCGTTGTGTTGGCTTTCCTGAAATAACAAAGTTTATGTATTACCAGAAGAATCTCAAGCAGACGATACAATTACCCAAGTCAGTCCCCCTCCCACTCAGAAGCCTGTTGACTCCATATTCCATCCCCCACTCCACCCCCTATCTCCCCCCAGATACTCAGTTCCCTTTTTCTTGGAAGAAGTCAATTCCTGGGTTTACCAGCAGAAAAGTCTCCTGCTTCGCTCACTGTTTAAATACTTGTAGTTGATTTTGAATGTAAATAGGCTTCTAACCTTTCTCTCAGATTAAATGACATCTGCTCACGAGGCTTAACATCTGGCTATTCCAACAAAGCATATAATTATATTTAATGGATGAGAAGTGTCTGATGGATTGCAGCCAAGTATCTGACTAAGACGGTAGCACATAAAGGCAATTTGTAAGGATTTGCCTGATAGGATTCCCAGGCAAGGGCAAAATAACCTATTGGCCAGGTGTACTGTTGAGTGTTTAGATCACACTGAGTGAAAACACTCACTGAGCGTCTGCACTGAAATGCACACTGTGGGCCCTGAGACACACGGCTCTATGCCTTTTAATAGTTATTAATCCAGAGAAAAGTAAACAAGTCAGCAGCACATGCAGCATGACAAAACACAAGTCCGGAACCTAAACCAGGGACTGTGAGAACACCAGAGGGCCTCTGATATGTTTCTGAGATGGTAGGCCATCAGACCATGTTCGGAGGAAGAGAAGAATTTGGAAGAAGAATTTGAAAGCAAAATTTCAGGCAAGGCCATAGTGAGTGTAAGGTTAAAGAGATTTAAACAACATGATATTGGAGAACACACATATTTTCATTAAGCAGGAACAAGTCGTACTTCCAAGAATGAGAAGAAGATGGAAAATGAACAAGGTTGGGTCACTTTAGAAGGAAGTTTCATTGATTATCCCAGGAACAGGGGACCACTGAAGAGCCATGTGGCCCACCTTGCTTTTCAACAAGCCTGAGCATTGTCATGAGGACATGGAAAGGAGGCTACTGTGAAAAAAGTAGGTCAGATGATTTTCAGAAGAAGACGGAAAAAAATCCAAGGGAGCTGTGCTAGGGTAAAGAGCCAGAGGGCTCCTCACAGGGTATGTACAGAACTGATGGGGCGACGATCTGGAGAAAAACACTCAGTCAGTACATCTGGGCCTGAGTTCCCTCACTGGTAAAAATAAAATAGTGCTTCACTTATCTTAGGTTCATGAAATTTAGCTGTGGACTTACTGTATTAAGACATAGCAAAAGGTACCTTCAAAAAAGCATGTACAGCCAAGCCCTAGGATCGTCCAGTGCATACATGAGAGCACAGAGAAAGGTGATTTCGAATCACACCTATCTGGTGCCTGTTCAGATGTTAGAATAAAGGCACGAATGGAGATTTGGAGACGCAAAGCATCACGGTGAAAACACTGGTCTTGGAACCTCAGATTACAGCCTAGTTTCATCATTTTTAAAGCGATACTACCTGTCCCAAGCCAACTCCGTGGCTTTCACTTCCTAATTTAAGTTAAGACATTGTTTTTCAAAACACATAATATGAAACAAAGAACTTAGCAATGAACTTGACACCCATCAAGGCTCAGTGGCTTATCTGAGGTCCCTGGAATTTTAAATTTGTAGCTGAGAGGCAGTGAAGAGCAGAGACGGGCCCTGCATCAGAGCTGCTCCTCCCCAGAATGGTATCCACTAGGTCTGAACCCTGCTGAAACTATTAATCCTAGAGGGTAAATGCTTAATCAGATCAAATACTTATTATCTGAAGAACTGGAAAACAAAACACCAAGTAGGTAACAGACAAATGGGCAAATTCCCAGAGAGCTGAGAACCACTGAAAGTGACAAGAAGCTATAGAAAAGCCAACTGGATTGAACAGATTAACAATATAAAAAATTTCCACAAATAAAAATCCCAAACTTTGAGTGTATTGCTGATGAATTCTATTAAAATGTAAAGAATAACAACTCTAACAAAACCTGGTATCTTTTATAAATATGGAAATAAATATTCTCAGTAAAATACTAGCCAAGTAAATTCAGCAACAAATGAAAGAGTTTATGTACCATAATCAGTTGGGATTTGTTCCAGTAATGAAGCTTGGTTTGGCATTCAAAAAACAAGTACTCAACTTGCATACTTAAAACCACAAGAAACATTATTGAAAGACTTAAATATGAAAAAAGCACCCTGTGTCCATCAAAGAGTTGATAACGTTAAGATGACAATACTCTTTGATCTATAGAGTTAATGCAGTTTTTAAATTTTTTTGCAGAAATGAATGAACTTATCCTGAAATGTATACAGAAATTCAATGGTCTTCGAAAGCCGAACTTAAACACTCAACAGTAGCATAAACAGATCTTAAGCATCCCAAACTTAAGGTGAATTGCATCACTAAAGAAAGCAAGATGGAATGGTGCTGGCGTGGGAATAGATAAATAGAACAAAGTCGAGAGAAGAGAGAACCCTTCCGTTTGCTGTCTACTAATTCTCAACCATTGTGCCCAACAAATGTAATGGAGAAAGACAAGTCTTTTCAGGAAACGGCGCTGTCACTATGTGGTATTCATAGATGAAAGAATGAATGCGAGCCCTTTTCTCTCATATGAAAAAAAACCTCAAATTAAATAATAGGCCAAAATGCAAGCACTACAATCACAAAACAGGTTCTCCATAACCTTCTTGGTTAAACAAAACCATCTGAGATTATGCTACCTTAAACTCATGGCAAACATGAAACAGATAATCTTCACCTCGGAAAAATTAAACTCATGATTTAAAGGTACTGTGTCTAGAAATTATATTTTAAAAACTCAATAATAAGACAAATAATTCAATTTAAAACTGGGCAAATGATCTGGATAGATGCTTCTCCAAAAAATATATACAAATATCCGGTAGGCACGTGGGAAGTTGATCAACATGATCAGCCATCCAGGAAGCACGATTGCTTGTCACTTCACACCCACTAGGATGGCTATAATCAAAAATGAAAACAAAAACAAAAAAAATACACAATGCCATGTGCTAACAAGGATGTGAAAAATTTAGAATCCTGAGACACTGCTGATGGGGTATAAAATCATGCATCTGCATTGGAAAAGATTTTGGCAATTCCTGAAAAAGTAAAACATGTAATTACTATTGACTCAGCAACTCCTATATACATTCCCAAGATGAACGAAAACATGTCCTATATGTCCTAAACTTGAGCACAGCTTTCATTGCAGTGTTACTGGTAGTAGCGAAAAGAAACATGGAAACAACTGAGGAATGGAAAAATAAAGCACTGTGTGTCCACACAAGGAAATACATTCATCAGTACAAGACAACCCTATGAGGACACATAGCACAGCATAGACAAAACTTGAAAATGGAGTACCGAGGGTGTGGGCCCGTTTGGGACCATCTGGGCTCAGTGACCTGGGCTCAGTGACCTGGACTCAGTGGCACAGCCCGTAGCCCTATCACTCTGAGAGGCTGAGGAAGGAGGATGGCAGGTTTGAGTTCAGCGGGGGCAACCAGGTGACATAATGAGATACTGTCTCAAAAACCAAAAGTGAAAAATGGCTGTGGGTGCACAAAGCTTAGTATGAAAGTCCTCGGCTCATTCCCATCATTAAAAAAAAAAAAAAAATCTAAGAGTAATAGGTAAAAAAGATCACAGGTTACATAATTCCATTTATTTCAAATGTTTAGAATGTGTAGATCTGTAGAGACAGAACGGGAATAATAACTTCCTGCTGCTGCTGGGAAACATTGAAGAAATATAGGCAATAATTGATGATGGTCATAGGTTCTTCTGAGATGGACAAGGCCAGACCCTTCCTGTGAGCAGAAGGCCTGCACCTCTCCTTTCTTTTAAATGTCTGTCCTTATCTTTTCAATTAAACCACATATTTTGCAGCTTGGGAAAGGGAAACAGAAGAATAATGAAAATATTCTAAATTTGTTTATGGTGAAAATTGCTAGGGTTCAGATTTAAAATGTTCCTTCAAAGTCTCGTATTCCAGGGTAAAGGTTGGTTAAAAGGATCAGGTCACCGGCTGCGTGGCTTGGAAGGGTGTGCTCTCATTCCCAGCTCCTCCCTGTGCTCTCTACTTCCAGGCTGCCAAGAAATGGACTGCTGTCCTCGGCCCGGCCCTTCCGTCGTGCCCTTCCCGCCAGCCAACTCTGACTTATTCTTCTGAAAACAGTGATCCAAAATAAACGTTTGGTCCTTCAGGTTGTGGATGTCAGATATCTTGTCCTGGCAAAAGGAAAATGATTAAGGAAGTTGTGCCACTCTATGAAGACACTAAAAATTGTGGGTCCATTTTGTGACATGTAAATTGTCACGTTGAAAATAACAACAGAGAAAAATCAAAGTTCTTGGATAAATTAAATTTTGTATTGTTTTTATCAAAATTCTTACTTGCAGTCCTCCCTTCTAGAATGACTTTCTGGTCCTGTTGAGGCTGTCTAGAGAGCCACCAGGTCAGGATATTGAGCACACAAATGCCTTATTCCATATAAGATGTTCTCTGGAATACATCAAATATCCCAGAAAGTATTAGTGAGTGTGAAATCCTAGGTGCCAGGAACTGCTGCTCTGGCCAGGTGGCTCTGAACTAGCCATGGGGCTTTGATGGGGGTCCCATTATTTGTTTTATCACCACAAATGGTCAACTTCACACACAATGTCCCATTTGCTGATGGGTCACCAGAATGTGTAGAGGAGTTACAAACCACATAGTGTCAGAGTTAAATCTTAAATCTTAGAACCTTACTCCATCAGAAGTAACACCTTGTCATCCATTGGGCTTTAGTCCTTGTATGTTTTGGATCGGATCCGGAATGTCATTGTTGGATGTTGTGGATTGTCCATGGACTTCACGTGCTGCTAGGAGGTGGATCCTGGTCAGCAGGGGCAGGTGACAGGATGTGACCTGGAAGGACACAGCTGCCCCAGCTCCCTCAGAGCTCACCCTTTCCTCTCATGTTGCCGTAAGCAGCTGCTTTCCACCAGGCCCTTCTACCAGGACACTGATGCCACCCAACCATGAGCAAACTAAGCTCTCTGAAGCATGAGCTAAAATAACCCTTCCTCTGTGAAGCTGCAGACGCTGGGTATTGGTTCCCGTATCAGGGGAATGAGTAGGACAGTCCTCTCCCAGTAACAAGAGTCAATTTCCTCTGCAATTCATGCATGTAGTTTTAGAATACACCCCAAGTTCCCATTTGCTACTTAGAATATTTATCATTTCTCTGTCAGAAATTCTTGGGTTAGTTGATCAAAAAAATTAAAGGAGTATCTTAAGTAAGCCACTAAATTGGTTATTCAGTAATTAAGGGAAGGGGTTATTGCTAACCTGTTTTTTTAAATTTTTTTGTATTTACCCTTAGGAAGAAAAAAGTTCAGAGGTCAGATCTAAAGAAAATAAGGATGTGCTTTGTAACTGTCAAAAATACCAGTACAGTAACTTCACTTAAAAGAATGTCACTTTTTTTCTTTGTGAGAAAATAACTATACTAAGTATGAATTACTTACAATAATAAGGTATTCCTTTGGGAAAGGTTTTAATAGATGTCCTTGCTTATGAAAATGTGTGAATTTGCAAGGGTGGGCATTTGCTTTAAGGGTCAGAAACTTAATTGGGAAAAAATTCTGGAGCTCGAAGGAGTCTGATGAGTCCAAGGCAGAGTGAAACAACCAGGTCAACACATCCAACATTTCTCTTTATAAAGAAAAATCTGCACAAACATACGCACTGAGTGTTTGGTGCCCAGTCTATCCTGACCCCCGTGCACGACGGCTTGCATGCCCTCCCTTCTGGATATGACTTCTGCCAGAGCTCCTGATGGCTCAGTGCCAGGGACTAAGTCAGGTCCCCAGTAACACTCCCACGATTAGTTATATGCTTCTTTCTTTGAAAATGTGTCATTTTCTTCCGGATTCTGGCACCCCACTCAGCCGTGCAAGTGGTAAGGCCCAGCACATGAATTTCTCTCACTATGGCAAGTATCACAGTGTGTTTATCTGGTTTTCTCCCACTCCTGACTCCAAGATCCATGAAAACAGTCTTTTAAATCATCTTCAGAATATTAGGATATTTTTCTAATTGAGAAATATAATCATCACAGTTCTCAGAGGCCTGTTTTTCAGATTGTCATTCTAAAAATGAAATGAATGGCAAAAATTAAGAATGACCGGAATTCTTATAAGCCACCAGATGATGCGAGATTACACTCCCCTCTCCTATAGCGCTCTCATTTAGAGAATGAGCTTGAAAAGATTCTATGATACATGAGATTTTACACTTCACCACACACACACACACACACACACACATGCATGCACACACAAACACACGCACGTAAAAAAGCAAGAACGATGTTCCAAATGAGCCTTTTTCCTGCACGTTTTAGTCTGTGATGGAGCCTGTCACCAACCAGAGGCCCCACAGACTTATGCTGAAGACAGTGACTCCTAGACTCCAGGCTCCAGGATTCATTCTTAAGGAAGGAGGAGTCCACACTTCCCGGCATCCTTCTGCCATGCAGGAACGCTATTGTTCCAGTGCAAAGTCTGCATCCCCTGCAAGGTCTCAGGCTCCCTGAGACCAGAGAGACCCAAGACCACCTGTTCATCCTCCTGCCCAGCTGGGTCCTTGGAAGACACTTGGGACGGTCTAGGACATGAGGATCCCGTGGAAATTCCAGCCCAGAGGAATGTCACTCTGACAGCGAGCATCTTTAAGTTGGGCTCCCAGCCTGGCTCCTTTCTAAAGCTGAGGGCTTAGAGATTTTACTGTGTCCCTCTTACGTGGAGTCACAACCCCGCACCCCTCCCTGTGATCTGTGGAAAGCAGAGACCTTCCCTCTCTGCAGCCCCCAGGGAGCGCAGACCACAGAGGCTGTCACTAGATCAGCGGTAAGCTGCAATCCCAAACACTGAGCTCACGGAGACTTGTTCCTAGGCCCTCCATTTCTATCTGCCTGTTGTCCTTCTCCAACTTCTTTCTCTCTGTCTCTTCTTTTTGCTCACCTGGGTATCACAGCTAGTCTGGAGTCCCGTCCTACCCCCCTCCCCACTTTCAATCTTGGCAGCTCTCAACAGCCCTCAACACCCACTGATTCCTGCTCAACTTGACCATTGCAAAAGGCTGTTCCAAATGTCACTGTGAGCCAGCGCCTCTTGCATGGCCCACCTAGCCTCTTTCTTTCTTTCCTTCTTTCTTTCTTTCTTTTCTTTTCTTTTCTCCTTCCTTCCTTCCTTCCTTCTTTCCTTCCTTTCTCCCTTCTCTCCTTCCTTCTTTAATTCTGTCCATTCTTTCTTTCTTTTTCTTTTTCTTTAATGGGGGAGTGAACTCAGGGTCTTGTCACTGAGTTACCTCCGTGGCCCATTTGACTTTTTGTGACAGGATCTGTCCCACTACGTACTAAGTTGCCCACATGGGGCTCAGGCTTTCAACCGTCCTGCCTCAGTCTCCCAGGATCTGGAAGTTCCAAGCCTGTGCCGTGAAGCCCAGCTTGCCTTTCCATGCCTCTGTACCCATACATTTGTCCTCCGAGTAGATTCCAAAAACATCCCAAAGTATGGTTATTCTACCAGTACATGCAAGGGGCTGCTTTTGAGCGTGGCTTTTGGCTTCCAGTGTATCAGTCAAAACCAGGTAGGCAGAGGAGTCTGAAATAAGCCCTCCTGGACTGTGCTAATCCTGTCTCTTTAGTACACCCTAAGGAATTCTGCCAAGTAAAAAATGTCTTCTTCTCAAAGATGTTCATTACAGCTTTATTTGTTGTGAAGAAAACTAATGTGAGCAATATAAGCCCTAATGATAGCCTATGTTACTTAGGAAAAGTTTGTGATAGCATAAAAATTATGCTCATTGTGTTTTATGTAAAGGTGGGGTGAGAAAGGTTCTATTAATGGAGTTCCAGAGCACAGCAGATGAGGGAACTAGGAAAGAGCACCCCTCCCACCTGTCACAGGCCTGATCAGGTCACGCCCAGCTCTGCAGGGACAGATCCTGGGTGCTGTGTGCCTGGTGAGCTGCCCCTCAGTGGGGTGACGAGGCCCCTCAGTGGCAGGGCTTTGGGGGGCAGAGGAGGGAAGGGAAGAGGCCCGGCCTACAAGATGGCTGGGACAGCCTGTCCTCCCTGCTGTCCAGGATGGTCTGGAAAACAGCCTCATGATTTGCTCTGTGTCCATGTCAAAGGTCTATGTCACCATGCTGAGCACCTAGTCCAGAACACTTTTCCAAAGCAGAAAGAACCCGGGCTTGGTTTTAACACCCGGGGTCTCCCTCTTCCCTAGGGATGAATTCAGATTCACACGTGTTCAAGGGTGAGTTCTGCCCTCAAGGGCCATCTCATTCAGAGGCCTAGTGGTGAGCACACACCCTGCTCTGCTCACAGACCCATGGGAAGCTGGACACACTCAGCGGGCCACACTTTAGGATTTTCTCAATATTAACCTCTTGACTCTCTTGCTTTCAATTATCAATCGTGATCCTAATACCTGGGTGTGTCTTTATGTACTGTGCTATTTTTTTCTTTTGTTTTTTATTTTATTTTTGTATCTATTTAATTATTTATTGGTTCGGTGATACTAAGGACCAAACCCAAGGCCTTCGCACGGAGCTACATGCCCAATCATTTTTATGGGGATTTTGAACCAAGATCTCACTAAGTTGCCGAGGCTTGGCTCAAACTTGCAATCCTCCTGCCTCGGCTTCCAGAGCACTAGCAGTACGTGGCCAGACCATCAGGCCTGGCTTACTTGGTGTTTCCTCATCAGTGGGCATGTGGATTCTTCCCGGCCCTCTTTCAGTACAACGAGGATGCATTGCCTTTGTACTCAGTAGGAGCATTTTTAGTTCTAATGCGTCATATCGGATTATTTACCAGAAACATTAAACCTGCCTTCCTGCCAGGGAGATCGATCAGTGCCTGTTCTGCTGTAGCACTAGATGATGCTCTCTGGCATAAGAATCCGCAAAATAAGTGCTTCTGTTGCATTTCTCTAACATTAGTGAAACCAGGTCTGTGTTCAGACCACAAGCCTTGGAGTTGCCCTGGAAATTCTCTAAGTTGTTTACAGGTCACACATCTCCACTATTCATTAGGTGGGTTATCATGTTATCAGTTTGTAGACGTCAGCATTGCGTGCAGACATCGCCCAGTGGCACACGATGGGTGTGGCACGGACAGATGATAGGAGAGCTGAGATGTGGGTGGCACGAGTCGTGGGACAGCCCTGAGGCCCCTCACCAATGACCACCTTACCGGCCGGGTTGTGCTGGGGCCCGTTTGTTTACCCCACAAGGGGCTGAAGTCCTGCTATTCATCTCTTTACAGGTTTTACTATGAAATGAGTCAGCAAATGTAATGTTTTATATAGGAGTCTTCATAAAATATGGAGTAAAATTTGTACTTGCTCTGTTATGATACTCTTAACATGAACTATTTTTATCTTTTTGTACAATCAGCTATACCCATCTTTACGGCATTCAGTATTTCTACTTGTTCAATTGAACCTTTTCATGAAGGCAAGAATTTTTTATTATTTTTGTAACTATATGTCTTTGATACCTAGGACAGGAGTGGCACATAGTAGCTGCTCAATAAGCATTAATGAAGTCTTGTTGTCATGAAATGGGGGGGTGGGAAGTACATGGAGCTACATATATAATGTATCTATTATTTTCTGCATGAGAGTAGACAGTATTGTTATGTCTTTCTCATTTTTAAATGTTTTTATTTGTTTATGTTTGTGATACATACTAATTACATTCAACTTGAGGAACTGGTATATATACATAGGACATTTTGATCCACCTTTTTCTTTATGCATATTTCTCATTTTCTTTCATCTCTCATGCCAGCCCACTCAACATTCTCTTCTCTGTGACAAAGGATCAAGGATGAGACCACAGGCCACACAGGTGGTCACTGGAATTCACTTCAAAATGAGTTCCTAAGAGGTGCGGTATTGAGGTCCCTCTGTAGCCCTTTAGAGGTCTCTGTAAACTGAGCCTCCTGTGGACCACTTGCCCATGGCTGGTACAGCAGGAGATGGATCTGTGGGCTCCATGCTGGTATCTCTCCCCTGGTGCTTTAGGTATCAGAACTCCTGTAGCTACAAAGAAAACAGGTACTAGCAAGCAAATGCAATTTAAAACAGCACTGAGGCTTCACCTCACTTCAGAGGGAATGGCCTATATAAGAACCCAAAAGCAGCAATTGTTGGCCATTCTGTGGAGAAAAAGGAACACTTCTACACTGTTGTTAGGGCTGCAATCTGGTTCAACCATTTTGAAAAGCAGCGTAGAGATTCCGTAAAAAGCTGAAAATAGACATCTCATTTGATCCAGCCACAGCTGTACTGGGCATGTTCCCAAAAGAAATAAAGTCAGTATACCATAAAGACACATGCATATCCATGTTTAGAGCAGTGCAATTTGTAGCTCATGCATAAAAAGTAAAACATGAAAAAAATAAACATCAAGGCCTACACTATCAAGCCTCTGAGAAAAAATAAAAAAAGGAAAGGGAACCAGGCAGGCATGGGTTCAGATCTTACCTCTGCCCATTACTAGTGCAGAATCTTGTGCTTTAGTTCAATGGATTTTTAGACTCGGGTTCCTGGTACACAAAAATGGTATCAACAGTATCTATCATGGTATTATGGTAATTACATGTCATAAAATGTCTGAAAGTTTTAGGTCACCAATAATAGTTGTCATTCCAATAGCAGCATTTCCAGAGAAGCAAATCTTTGCTTTTCTTACACAAGGCGTCCTTTGACAAGACTTGTGCATATTTGCGAACAGCCTCCCACCATGCTTCCACTGCAGGTAGAGTGCTGCAGGCGACACCAGGTGCGCTGTCACAAACTATTGCTGGATTCCCTCTGCTTCAGGGTGCGCCATATCGCTTGTGCTGCGGGGTGGAGGAGCTGTAGTTCAAGCGAAGCTTCCAGCAGCGGGAGTGTCTGGCTTCTCTGGGATTCAGCCACCTGGGGCTCTGCTCCAGGACACAGGCTAAGCCCACGCACGTGCAGGAAGAAACAACATCAGCGCTGACGGCACAGTTCTAGCTCCTCCTCGGAAGGTTCTGTATCTGTGCATCCAGCCAAATATGAACTCAAATTATCTAAGAAAAAAATTACACTGAACTTGTATAGATTTCTGTCACATCTACCTTGTATTAGACATTTTAAGTAACCCAGTGATGATTTGAAGTATGTGGGTATGCACAAGTTATATGTGAATATTATGCATGTAACATAAGACATTGGACTCCAAACTTTTTTGACCAAGGACAAGTTTAGCCAAAGACCATTCTCTTAAGGTGTGTGTGCGGTGGGGTTGGGGGTACACAGTAGGCACTAGGCTGCCAGAGGGTAGCTTTCAAACAGCAGGCAGCACAGGAGGAAAGGGGATGAAGCTCCAACCTCCTGTCAATCAGCAGTAACAGTGAAACCTGATAGGAGCACATTGACAGGCGGCAGAGCTTTGGCCTCTCCCCCTCCCGTTCACCAACTGGTCCTGGATCATGTCATGGTGGCCTCTTCTTCCAAGGCCAGGAGCTGGTAACCATTCAGGACCCAAGGGTTGGAGACCTGAATATTTGGGTGTGACTAGTGGACTTACAACTAATCCTTCTAGGATACCAAGGCACAGCCATCCTAAGGAGACAGAATAGTGTGGAGGGAATAAGATTATTACTGGCTGCCTTCACTGTCTGTTTCAGTAAGCCTGTGTTGGTGTTCCTCTGTTATTCATAGCGCCCTGGGAGGCTCCCAGCCCACGCCCATCATAACTTGTCCCTGCACTTACCCTATTTTTTTAATTCTCTGTTTTTCATCACCATCACTGACCTCTATGTCCCTTAGACCTTCACAACACAGAGCAACTTATTTTAGGCTGGAGACCTTACACTCAGGCTGGTTGACTGTGTACACACATTGGTCTTGAGTTCTCTAGAAGACTGGAGAATGACAGGAGAAGTATAAGTGGAATGAATCTACACTAAAGTATGGAACTGTAAGAAGGCACTCATCAGTGGCCAAGCCACACCCAGTAAACTTTTGGAATATATAAAAAGTGAATGAAGCAGAGAAGGGTAACATGTACCTATAATCCTAGTACTTTGGGAAGCTGAGCCATGAGGATCACAAATTTGAGCCCAGCCTGGGAAATTCAGCAATGTAAGGAGACCATCTCAAAATAAAGAAAAACAGGGCTGGGAATGTAGCTCAGTGTGAAGGCCTTGGGTTCCACCCCCCACTATCACAAAAAAAAAGGTGATGAAAATTTATTAACACTGCTGCTCAGACATCTTAGAGAAGAAGAAGGCTCGGGTCAGCCAGATTTGAGTGGCAGAAGAGGGACCAAAACTAGAGGTACAAAGGGAAGGAAGGAAATACTGAGTCACAGGAGAAAACTTAGTGAACACAGGCGAAAAAAAGCTGAGATTCCACTGCTGTTGTTGGAGCCACAGGTAAAACCCACCCCAGTCCAGCAACAGGGCCGATGCTGGAACAAAGGAAAGACAGAGGTGAGGGACTGCCTCCCCCTCACCTGGAGCCTGACCTCATGAAAAAGGCTTTGTTCCATTCAAGGCCCAGATAAGAACATAAACAAAGGGAAAGAACAATCTGTTAGGAAAAGAAGAAAAAGGATCTCAGAAAAACTATCTTAGAATGCCTAGAAAATGACATTGTGGAAATTTTATTTTCCAGATGACAAAACTAAAGGAGATGAGAGGAAAAGAGATGCGGAATCACAGAGCAGGTGCTGCACAAAAAACAGAACCTAAAATAGAGGCGACAGTTAGATAAATGACTGTCCAAAGCTCAAAAGCAGCGCCGGCCATCATGTTGGGAATCAGTCATGATGAATAGGGTGAAATAAGTGGGAAATAACTCCTACGTCAAATACATTAATGAGACTCCAGAATATCCAGGAAAATGGAAGATTGAGAAAAAGGAAAAAGTTCCTTGAAAACTCTTGGAGAGCAGACTGATATCACTCTTTCCTAAGCAGCACTTATGTAAGAAATAATGAGAAATAGGGTCATATTCTAAGGAAGATGGCATCTATCCTAAAGTTGATTTCAAGCCACAAGTCAAGTACTGACCACATAGAAAGGCAAAAATATAGGCTGTCTTGGTCCTTACTCATTGCAAAGACAGAATACCTGACATCTACAACTTACGAGAGGAAAGATTTATTTCAGTTCACAGTTCCAGCAGATCTCTAAGTCTATCTGTGGGTGGTTGGCAACAGTGGAAGCACTTGGCTAAAATCCAGTCAGTGAAAAACTCTTCACAGCATGACAGACAGAAAGCCAAGGGAGGAAGGAAAGAGTGGATGTCTGGAAACTAAGGTAAAGGCCGGAGCTTTCCCAGGAAGAAGCTGTAACAATGTTTCTTTTCCCTTCCTTTACTTAGTTCAATCTGCCAGTTGGGCCCTCCACACCTGGTAGGTGGTCTTCTCTTACTTCTGATCCCACAAGTTGACCACAAATACCTGAAAGATGTCTCTTGCTAATCTCAATAAGTTAACATACTCCCTCCAGGTCAAGCACACAGTTCCCTAGGTACCCCATTACATACAAATATGTGAGATAGTCCTGTTCAAATCATAATAAAGGCATTTTTAGACATGGAGAGACTCAAAAAATTTTCTTCTCCCACAAAAGAATGAATGAAATTCAGGATAAAGGAAAACACAAGATAGAAAAAAAAAAAAAAAAAAGTAAGTCCAACCCAGAAGAGCAATCATGAAATCTCAACTGGCAAGAGGCACATGATGAAACGTAAGCTTGCAAGTGACCTCTTATGCCTTAGATGCCCTGTCATCTGTGCTTCTGTATGTAGGTGGCTGCTCACACACACTCTTGTAAGCAGCCCCAAGTGACTCAATGGTTCACCCATTTGGACCTTGGTGCAATATCACATTGGCCCATCTGCTGTGCCCACTCTGGGGTGAACAGGTGTCAAAGTTCATGTCTTCCCAGAGAAGTGACTCCCCACCAGCTAGAATCAGGTGAGATCCAAATTCTATCACTTACCCCCTAGAGAATGCCTTCACCTTTTTCTAGGACAAACCAAGGCATTAAAAACAATAAAAACATGGAGAAACTGCCTCCTGCCTTCATTAATGTCTTAAGTCTCACTGTGAAAATGGATCTGGAAAGCTTTCCTGAGTGTCACTGTGAAATCTGGGGACTGCCCCCCACCACCTCAAGAACTCAGAGCAAGGCCTCCTCTGGTAGCTCCCTGCCTGCCTGACCACAGGTCTGTGGCTTCACCTGCTTTTCTCTCCCCACCTGCCACTATAATGGGGTCCTCACCTGCCCCCCAGCCTTACATGAAGCAAGGCAGGGACCCCAGCATGAAATACCAAATAACCGCTTGCATCTCCCTATGTGAGAGCATCGGCCTTCTCTTACTCCTTCTCAGTGGGTCCCCATGAAGGGAAAGCCCAGGCCTTGGCTATCCGTGTTGTGTGAGCACAAGTTATCTTCATGGACCTGAGGACACATTCAGAGTCCATCTCCTTCATGCAGCACCAGGTGTAAGGCATCAGCATGAAATGTCTAGGCAGTGCTTGACACCACTTAAGCAAGAAACCCAAGTGACACATATATTATTATCCCTATGATTGTTATTATTATTTACCCTCAAGCAAAAATCATTAAGAAACACAAGCAACAGCCACTGATTTCCAAATAGTTTTACTTTGTGACCCAAGAGAGGAGCTTCCACTTTGATAGGTAGAAAAGTTTCTGTGATCCTTACTGAGAAATTACAGGCTTCCCAAGACACATTTGACAACCACAAAAATTAGAACTCCATATATTAAAATCAAGATGAACGATAGTAATTTAAGGCATCCTTGTAGTAGAAAAAAAAACCTGTCTTCCACTCACCACTTATTCATTACATAACTCACTTTTCAGCACCAGCCCCTTGACACATGACATGTGAGTGACAGATTAAAAAGGATGCAGGAATGCACATGCTTACTTTATTCCAAAAGGAATAAAGAATTTACATGACCCCACCGGATAAAAAGGTTTTATCATTTTTAGAATCTTTTAGGTTGACGGGAGTTTTGCTTTCAATCAAGTTTTAAAAAATAAGTCAAGTTCCCAAATTCCATTAACCCATACCCATCCTCAAACAAGAGGTCGTAAGGGCAGCTCCTATTTTCTGACCCTCTCCTTTGGCCACATCGAAATACCTCACAGGGTCTGCGCATCCAGAACTTCTTGCAGTTTGCTGCAGAGGTCATGACAGTGTTGGCTGGTTTATTGAGGGGAGGGGCTGCTAAGGGGAATCTTACACCTGCTCCAGAGGTGCCAACCACACAGCAGATGCTGAGGTTGGACCTGGAAGAGTCAGCCATCCACCGTGAACATCGTAAAAGGAAAAATGCCATGACCTCACCAACTGAGCCCTGCAGGTGACAAGTCCACCTGAACAATAGCCAATGCCCACAAAAGGGTCAACAGCAAGGGACAATTAGCACAAAGAGAACGGCAAAGGAACTCCAAGAGCACACATGTGTTCCTCCAACCTACAAGAAGACACAGGCAGCTTGTTCCACTCCCAAGTCCCATCTTGAGGTAGGGAAGGCTGGGTCTAACCACCAACCTAAAGGACCACATTTTGGACCAAAAAGATACAAATCAAACCAGAAAAAAATTTTTAATTTGCATGTTAAAATTTTCCCACCACCAGGCTGAGGCAGTTCATGGGAAGCACCCAGGTTGTGGGTGAAGAAGAAATACTTGCTTTGTTCCGTGGCAGTGGTGTGTACAACCTCATTCACATGCACAGAATGGTCAATAAGACCAAATGATCAGGATTCCTGCAGCAAATTTTTGAAATCTACATAGGTAATAGAGATGTTACTGCTTTTTCTACACAATCTCATCCTACCATAAGCTAGGCATGATCATCTTACTATCCAGAGACGGGAAACTAAGGCTAACATGCCTGGTAAGAGATCACTCACATGGTAAGCGTGAAAGTCAATATTTGGAGTTAGAGTCCAAGTCATGTGCTCTGTTCCTATTATATAGAATAGCATATGGGAGTTCACACCGGGGGAAGGAAAAAGGATAATGGCGGTGAAAATATGGTAGAAGGAGGGTTTCACTTTAGGAAGATCAAAAGCTGGAAACCACACCAATGGCTGAAGGCTAAATTGAAATGCAGGACTGTTTCTCTAAGTTTATAGTGTGATAAATCACCAGGGTCACATCAGAGAGTATGATGCTGTGCACCTGCTCAGCAAGCTGATCACATAGGCAGAGGGGAGTGCCTGATGTCCTCCTCCAGGTAAGGGAATTTCCTGCCTCGTGGGATGACTGTAAGCAGTCATCTACTTAGGGGGTGAACATGTGTGTGCCACAGCCCATCGTCCTCACAACCTGATTCCTCTGGGTTGTGCCTGAAAAGCTCAAAATGGCCTGGGGCCATTATCAAAAATAACTATTGAAGGATGGGAGCCCAGGCCCTTCTCGGGACAATGCCTCCCTTTTGACTTGAAGCCAACCTTGTCACTGAGCTGCATTTTCTCATTCTCTCCCAGCTTGGTCTATAGGATCCTGACAGTCCCAATCAAAATGCCAGCAGTGATTTTTTGGATGTTAATAAACTGATTGCGAAGGTGGCGTGGAAAGAAAGAAGATCCAAAACAGTGTAACCATGCTCTTTAGTACTTGCCCAAGTGAGTGGAACACAGCCACACCAGTTCCTGCACACCGATGTACAGCAGCTCTACCCACAACTGCCGGAAGCTGGAAGAAACCAAAATGGCCTTTAGTAGGTGAATAGATACGTAAGCTGTGGTACATCCAAGCAATGGATTAATACCGCGCACTGAAAAGAAATGAGATAGTCAAAAAAGCAGTTGAGTTAGTATACCTCAGTAAATATAAAAAGCCAGTCTAGGAAGGCTATATACTGCTTGGTCCCATGGGTATGATATTCTGGATCAGGCAAAACAATAAAGGCAACAAAAAATCAGCTCATGGTGTACTGCTTAGGGTTCTAATAGAATTTATAGATACAGGGAATTTGCTTGGAGAACTTATGAGTTTGAAGAGTATCCAAATTGGCCGTGCATGAGTGGGAAAGCTGGAGGGTCCAGTAGGCGCTCAGGCTCCTACCAGAAGGACAGCAGTCCAAACCTCCAGGACAGCCAGTGTGAGCCTGCCGTCCAAGAAAACAAGTCCAAGACCAGAGACTGATGCGAGTCTACTACTGAAATCTGTCGAGTGAAGACCAGAGCACACCCGGAGTAAACCGAAGTGTCTCCCCCTCAAAGGGAGGCCAGAGCTTTCTTTGGCAGAGAAACAACATAATCTCCCTTCCTCCTTTCCTCAATTCAAGCAGTCGGTAAAGTGCTCCCCGACCAGTTCCTGGCCCTCAAGTAAACAACACAGACCTGAAAGCTATTCCCTAGATGTTGCCAGCTGCAACAAGCTGACGGAATTTCTCCAGCAGCCACAGGTGGTTAAAGATTCAAGAAAGAAACAGGTTGAATTGTAGAGTATAGAGGATTTTTACAGCATCAAAAGATTCCTGAATCATAAAGCGAAGCTGGATTCATATCATTGGAGAATTGCCATATCCACAAAATGCCCAGCACCGATAATGAGCTATAACCTGAAGTATGGACCTTGGGTGACAATGATATTTCAGTGGAGGTTCAATGACATTAGCACGTGACTGAGGTGCAGGATGTTAATGGTGGAGGAGAGAATACATGGAGAATGGTTTGTGATTAATTTTGCAAGGAATCTAAAAATGCACTGAAAAAATTGATGAAGCGAACATTGAATGTTGTAGACAGAAAATTGGCACCTCTTTATAAACCATGAGACAGAACAGTGCAGAGTGAGACAATCGGATGAGACTCCACAGCCACACAGAACAGAGTGTGGGCTTTCAAACTAGAAAGACCTGAATTCAGGGGTCCATTCTAGGAGGTGTGCATTCAGTCTGGCATCCCGTGAGAATGCTTCTGCCTGGGGTGTTCCAGGCTTTCAAAGTAGCCACCGAGGAACCAGAACAAAGATGCTCTGTGGCTGATCCCAGCTCCTGACACAAGATACTGATGAATGGTATGCGTGCCACACCGCTGTTGACTTGCGCCAGGACTCCTCATCCTGCCCTGAGACACTACAGAGTGACTTCTCTCCACCTGCTGCTGTAGTTCTGGTCAAAGTTTTTCTGAGCTTTATTCCTCTAAATATATATAAAAGGTGTTGATGCCAAGCCAATAAGAAAGTGAAGGCTGTGTTCTATATGGAGTGGTTGTCTGCCTAAGAAAGCAATTTCATTTACAGTAACATCAAAATATCTAACACATAAAACTAAATTTTAATAAAGAGGTGAAACATTTGTCAATAAAAAACGACAACATATTGTTAAAGATATGGTTAAAAGTAAAGACATCTATGTTCATGAACTGGGAGGTGTAAAATTGTTTAGATGTCAAAACTGTCCAAAGCAATCTATGGATTCAGTACAATCCTTATCAAAATCCCCATGGTGGTTTTTAAAGAAATAAAATCCATTCCAAAATATATGTACAATCTTTAGAGACTTCAAATAACCAAAATATTATAGAAAAAATGGGAGACTCACACTTTCTGATTACAAAGTTACAGTAATCAAAATAAGGTTGTACCAGTGCAGATACCAACATATGAACCAATGGAATAGAGCAGAGAGCCCAGAAATAGATGCTGACGTACATGGTCAAGTGACTGTTGACAAGGACGCTGAGACTGGAGGGAAGGGCAATCTTTTCAAGAAATGGTCTTGGGAAAACCAGCTAGAATCCTACATGCAGAAGAATAGAATTGTACACCTTAACAAAAAAAAATTAATCTTAAATGAACCAGACCTAAACATAAGAATTAAGACTAAAAAACCAATAGAAGTGAACATGACAGGGAATCTTCATGTTATTGGGTTTAGCAAGGATTTAGTGGTTGTAACACCAAATATATAGGCAACAACAACAAAAAAGATAAGCTGGACTTCACCAAAATTAAAACTTTTTCCATCAAAGGATACTATCCACACAGGAAAAAAAAATGGAATCAGAGACAATATTAGCCAGTACTGTACCCAGACTGATACCCTACTCACTACATTCTGAACTCCTATGACTCAACAGCAACAATAAAAAACCTGACTCGATATTGCTCCAGAGGTAATATATAAATAATTAACATGAAAATATGTTTGACATCATGAATCATTACCATAAAGCAAATTAATACCCAATGAACAGTGAAAACAGAAAGTAGTATAAGTTGATGAGGGGCTGAGAAGCCTGGGAGTCATGTACATTTTGGGGAAGATAGAAATGCATAGTGGAAAACAGTATAGTTGTTCCCCCAAAATCAAGCATACAGTTGCCATAGGACACATCCACTCTGCTGCTGGGGGCATGCCCAAAAAAGTAACAGTGAGGACTTCAACAGATATTTATATGTCTGTGTTTGTTCTCAGGGGCGAAGGGAACAAAGGAGATTTATGTATTAATAGGCACTGCGGAAAAGAAACAGTTCTTAAGAAGGACAGTGCTGTTGGCTGTGCAGCAAAGTGAGCGTGTTTATTGCCACTGAGTCGCTCACTTACGAGTGTTTAAAATGGTGTGTGTTTATGCTGCATACGTTTGCTGCAGTCTAGAAAAAAACTTCCAGAGTGGCCAATAGAATTCAAGTTGCCAAGCCCAGCACACAGAGGCATGGCGCCTAGTCCCAAGTCGGGCCAGCCCATCTCAGCTACGTCAACTCCGTCAACTCCGTCTAGCCACAGCGAGCCCTCTGGGGTCCTTTAATGAGCCTTCTCTCATTTCTGTGCTACTTTTTGCCTTGGTAATTTCCTTCGGTTCCCTTCCTCCTGTGTCAGTACTTACCCTGAGTAAATGACTCACAGCTCCAGTGGTAAGCTCCGCTGGGAAACGCTCCCAGCCCTCAGGAAGGATCATCCCACTTCCCTTGTGTCCCTCTGCTCTATTAGAAAACTGATAGCCTCGCAGTCTAATTATCCTGTAACAATACAACAGGGAGCAGCAATTAGAAAGAAACAAGGTGTCCCAAGTTTGGCATTAATGAGAGGAGAAACTTCCATCCATTGAAATACACAGAGAACTCACAGCCACAATATAATTAGCAGATAAGGACACTGAGTCATTCATCGTGCTAGGTTCCAAGAGTTTTAGGAGGAACAGAAAGTATGAGAATGTTAGAGATATGAGACATGAAGAAAAGCTGAAAGATATGCAAAAACGCTTGAGATTTTTACACATACACATACATATATGTATGCAGACAGGACAGGATTAAAAGCAAACTAAACACTACATATAACTTGAAAATAAAAATAGAACATATTAAAAGAAATGCAGAGAGAGGGAAATTTCATTAAAAAAATTCAATAGTCATTTGTGGAAAAACTTCAAAATAACCTTATGTGTAACCGGCATACCTGAAGAAGAAAGAACAGACAAAAAAAAAAAAATACATTTAAAACAGCAGTTAGCAAAAACATCCAATTTGGATGCAAACAATAAACCCGCAGATCCTAAAAGCACATGAAACAAATAAATCTGCCCTAGTATGTCAAGTAGAAAATCGTAAAACCAGTATCAGAGGGAAAATCGCTTTGTGTCATAAAAAATTCTCACTACGCATTAAGAACAGCAGCAGTATCCTCATTTATAAATGATTATTAGGTGACAGTGGAAGATGTCTGGACCTAAAATGCTGTAAGAAGGGATGGAAATACACTCTAACACATAACATTTTGTGAAAGAAAGAAAGAAACAAAGAAACAAAGAAAGGAAGGAGAAAAAGAAAGAGAAATTTTCAAATTCAAAATTAAGCCAAGTATGATAGCGTATGCCCGTAATCTCAGCTACTTGGAATTTTGAGGCAAGAAAATTGCAAGTTTAGGGTCAGCTTGAGCAGACCTCAAAAAGAAAAAGAAGAAAGGCTGCGATCGTAGCTCAGGGCAAAGAGCCCCACTGTCGAATAAAAGGAAGAAAAAAGTAAAGGTGTTTAAGTGTTTACAGAAAACACAGGGATTCATCATTAACTTGCCTGTGCTGTGTGTGTGTGTGTGTGTGTGTGTGTGTGTGTGTGTGTGTGTGTGTGTGTGTGTGTGATATGATTTTTGTAAAACAAAAATAAAAAAAAGTTCAGCTCCAGAAATGTTCAATAAAGGGAGGGGAAAGACATAAAGACATACTTTCTAGAGACTTTCCTCATTTTAGAAAGATCTTTGAAACATAATTGATTACTCAAAGCAAATGGAATAGCACTGTATTTTGAAGTTTATAAAACATGCAGAAATAAAATCTACGACAACACCACAAATATACCAGGAGGAGAGTGCAGAGGGTGACTGCACTGTCACAGACGCCTCTGTGACTTGTAGGTGGCTAATCATAAGCAAAAGTCGCTAACTACAAATACCAGCGCAGCCTTTGCCATAGCAGGCAAAGGCTTTAATGGCCTCACGGGTCACTCCTGGTGACCATGCCTCTGTGGGTCCTGTTCCTCCAGAGTATATCTTGAACCTGGGACTTCTTCCTACTTTGCAGGGTATTTCAAAGGTGGCAGGACATATGTGATCACATTACACAACCCCACCCGCACTCCCCTCCGCACGCACACGCACACCCATGGCCGGCTGGAGTGGACTCCTATTGGCAAACATGAGGAAGTTCCACTGAGGTCTTGCACGAGATAACAATGTCTGTCTGCTCCTACTCCTCTTGCTCACCATCATAATTCATGTCCTTCCTAGTATAGCAGAGCATGGGAAGTAAAACAGGATGCATTTGTAAAGGAAGAAATACTGTCCTTATATTCACAAATAAACTATTCTCTTTGCAGAAAATGACATTTACCAAAACAGATAGAAGTAATAAGTGAATTTAGTTGGATTGCGGAACAAAAGGTCAATATTTTAAAATTCTATTTTCTACATACTAGCAAAAAAATTTGAGGTCACAGTTTTAATGTTGTTAAAATTTTAAAATATCTAGGCATAAATCTAACAAAAATAGGTGAGACCTTTATGCAAAACTGTGGAATATTGATAAAATCAGTCATAATCACTCTACTGACTGGCCCAATATTCTTTTTAGGAGAAAGCAAGATGTAAGATTATTATTAGATCTTTCCGAACTGAGCCTGGCTCAGTTCCAATAAAAATACCAGCAGGATTTTTTAAAAATAGAAAAAATAAATCTAGAATGTGCATAGAGAAGCAAAGGAACTAGAATGGCTGAAATAATTTGTAAAACTAAAACCAGTTCTCAGAACTTTTAATAATGGATTTGAGGCTTACAATAGAGCTAACTACATTAATAAAGGCAACAGGAAACTGAAAATAGCAAAGATACAACTGAACGGAATAAAGAGGCTACAATTACATGTAGACAAGCACAGTTAATTGCATTTTTTAAATGGTGTAATGGTATTTCCTTAAAAGAAAAATATCACACTTCACAAATGGTAGTAGAATTAAATAATTATTTGTCATAATAAATAATAATACTTCCTCAACAAAGTTCATCAGTTGGACCTCACCTGCACTTTGTAAACTAAAGAGAAGCCACCGACAGTGAGAAAGTCACATTTGCAAGTCACATTTCCAGAAAAAGGAATTGCCTACAAAATATACCAAGAACTTTCCAAATTCAAAAATATAAAAGCAAACAACTGATGTTTTAAGTGAGCAAATTAAAGCATTTACAATTTCTCTAATATGGAAAAACTAAAATATAAGTAAATTAAAGAGCAAACTACGAGAGAAATGATGAGAACCAGAGAGATTCACTTTGTGGACACGGGAAGAAGATCAGGGAATGGTAGGAGAAGAGGGGTGTGGGGATAGGAAGGGAAGTAAAGATGATTGGGATGAGATTAACAGACAGACAGATGCACTGATGCCCCAAATTGAATGTATCTATAATTATCACAAATATATACTAATAAATATAATAATTATGGGATAAATATTAGTTTTTCTAAGGCAAAAAACTGCTGAGGACCACGTAAACTAGACTCCATAAGACTTGTAATTTATAATTTAATAGTTATACATGTAAGTAGTGGAAAAATCTAAATCAAGTTCGAGGCGGGAAATGTGCTTGATAAAAACAGGAATCAATATGAAAAAGATGTATACATTAAAAGATATGGAATTAGCACTTACCTTATCTAATAGGAATTTATATAGGAATTTAAAGAAATCACTTGCACAATGATTAAGCGGATATGGAATCTCAACAGAGAAATGGAAACTAACACATAACCAAGCAGAGATTCTTGAGCTAGTTAAAACTTTATTGCAGCAAAAGAAACATAAACTCAAAGAGACATTTATATCAGTTACTTAATATTTTCAAAAGATATAACCAAAAATTAAAAACAAGCAAATCATCAGGACTGTGAGACAACATGAAGTGGTCCAACACACATAAAATTGGAATCTGAAAGAAAAGGTAATCAGAGCAGATAACGAAATGATTAACAACATTTAAGTCTCACATCAGTGGAGAAATCTAGTAAGTACAACATACACCAAGCAAAAGATTTCAAATAAATCCATCCTTAGACAAAGCAGAGTAATAATCCTGAAAATGAAAGATAAAGAGCAAATCTTTTTAAAAAACCTCCAAAAACAAAGAAAATTATACAGAGAACAGGATAAATTGTGGGTGTCTGGTTCTCAGGAAAAAAATGGAAACCACAGATGTGAAAGAACTATTTTGAAGTGCTGGAAAAAATATTTACCCAAAATTTTGTATGGAGTCATATCTCCTTTAATTTCATATCTAAGAAAAAAGAAGATATTCATCTGATCTTCTCATTCTGTCAGTGGTAGAAGTTACCACAAGCTCATGAGCCTAACTGTAAGTAATAAAATAAACTTAATCACAGGCTAAAGAAAAAGGGCAGCACACAGCGTGTCAGATCAGAGACAAATAAAGAGAAGCAGGAATGGTAATTACATCAGCATAGCATGTATTTTTTTACATCAGAAATCCTTTAAATAAAACTAATGGCTTAAAAAATTAAGAACACCTTACTGTTAAGTTGAGCATGCATATAAAAAAAACAGAGTGAATGGAAGAAGTGTAATAAGGTTTTTAATAAGAAAAAGTATGGTATTAGGTCTGAAACCTTGTTAAGAATATAAATTACACTGTCATAAAGTAAGTAAATAGAAAAAAGTTATAGATGATAAGCTATTGTAAGTGTGAAATGAAATACAAATATCTGAAATTAACAGAAAATTTGAATATGTGGAAAAATTGAACTGTTTAAGAAAACATGATAATTCAAAAGAAAAGCACATGATAGAGACATGAGAAAATATTTAAATAATTAACATAGAGCCTACATGACTATATAATACACTGAAGATACAGAGACCAACAGACAGCCTACAAACGCAAGGTTGTACATCAAGAAGCAAGCTTTCCCTATAAAGGGTTAGAAGTAAAGAATGGAGGAAAAGGTGGGCTATACAGATAAAGAGCATAATAAAGCTGGGTCTGTATTACTGGAAAATGCTTTTATTAAGACATAATTATTACAGGAAGAAAGAAAAACTTGGGTTTTTCTGGGGCGGGGGGCGGGGGGAGATGCACTATGGTTTGAGCCCAGGATTTTCACACTGAGCAACATACCCAGTCCTTTTTATTTATTTGAATTTTTGCCTTGCATTTTGAGACAAGGTCTTGCTAAGCTGCCCAGCTCAAACTTGCAATCCTCCTGCCTCAGCCTCCCAGACTTCTGGGATCACAGGCCTGGGCCACCAGGCCCAGCTAGATTCTCTTCTGGAGTTTGTGACTGTGCCTTCAGTGATGCATAATCAGATAATGCGTACCTGAGAAGGATCAGAGGACATGTAAGTGGAGTTTTGATAACTGAGCACAAGGTAATTCACAAGAAAGTATAAAACTACTTAGCCCAGTTAAATCTAATTATAGAGCTAGGTACAAAATACCTAAGGCAGAGAAGATGACAAAGCTGAAAGGAAAAAAAATATAAACTTATCCACAATCATAAATTGAAGATTTGAACAATTTTCTCTCAAAACATTGATAGAACAAGTGGACACAGAAAACTGTAACAGCTCACTAAGCCCTGTGACTGTCACAGTGCTATCCCTAACAACCGCAGCATTTTTCAAGGCCCAAGAAATAGTCACCAAGTTTAAACCATGTGATGGCCTGTATAACAGGATTGTTACATTTCCAAAGATCAAACTCTTACAAAATAGGTTCTCTAACCAGAAAAGTATAATAAATAAAACACTTAAATGTTGCCAAATACTAAATAAGCAATAATAATAAACAATTCATAATTCAAAGAAAAGAGAAAATACCTCAAAATTTATAGTTAAAACACAATATAGCAAACATATGGGTTGCAAATTAAATTGTACATAGAAATAAATATATATCTTTAAATTATGTCATTACATAAAAAGATTTATTGCCAATAACCTAAACATTTGTATTATAAGCTTCTGAAAAGAAAACAGGGAAATTAAACCCAAATTAAGTAGAGGAAAGGAAATAATGGGGATAAAATCAAATCTCAAGGAAGTAAACATAAGATGAACAATGAGGAAAGGAATATAATTTAATGAACATTGGTTAAAATTATGAATAAAATTGATAAATGTTTTACAATTTTATCAATGAAAGTAAAAAATGTCACTCCATATCCTAAAACACACTAAAAATATAATAAAGACATGGTATAGTAACCTATACTCAAATAAGTATTTGTTGAAAAACACAACTTATATGACACAAGCTGAAATACATATAATTACATAAGTTAATATTAAATAGTTATTAAAACTTAAACTGACATATATAATTAAACTCATAATCAAACTTTTCAGGCTCAGATGATTTCATTAGTGAAAATGATAAAACATTCAAAAAAGAAATATCAACAATTTTGTAAAGATCGTTTCAGAAAGTTGGCAGAAAGGACACTTCCCACATCTATGAGGCCAGCGTGAGCCCACAGATCCTGTCACCAGTATTAGGGTTTAAATCTAAAATGTCTCCCCAAAGACTCTTGTGTCTTTAAGGTGATCAGATGATGGAGATGGCGTATTCATCAGTGGGTTGATGAATTCATGTGCTGTTAGAAGGCAGGGTCGGTTGAGGAGAGGTCATGTGGAGTGTGACCCGGAAGGTTATTCTTGCTCCCTTTTCTTTCCTTTACTCTCTTTCCTTCCTGTCCCAAGCGCTATACCATGAGCTTGGAATAGGACTGATTGTGCATGGACCGAGACCTCCGAAACCGTGAGCCAAAAGAGATCTCTTCTTCTGAAGTTTTAGATGTCAGGTATTATGTCCCAGTGACAGAAAAGTGACCAAGACAACCAGTGATGAAAACAATAACCAAAAATGTTGACTACTGTCATTCATGCACAAATATGAAAATCCTTAGCAAAGTAATAGTAGGAGAAATCCAAGAGTACATGAAAAGGATAGAACAATAAAACTTAAAATTACCCCTGTAATACAAGAACCCCAAAAGCTGATTTAGCATTCTAAAATTAGTCAGTGTTATTCTTTACACTAGCTCAATAAATTTAAAATAATGTAACTTTTCACAAATTAAAAGAAGTCATTTGATAAAATTCAATGAGTTTTCATGCTCAAAACCTTCAGAAAAGTACAAAAGAAAAGAAATTTCTGAATCACATAAAGGGCATCAACACAAAATCTACAGCTACCACAAAATGTGATGGTGAAATACCAGATGATGAATCTTGAAGATCAGAAATAAGCGTATCTGTTCCTGTCACATCCATTCAACTTTGTGCCAGAGGTCCTACATTGTGCCATATCATAAGAAAAATCAAGACGGGGGTATAATTCAGCAATTAGAGTACTTGCCTAGGAAGCACAAGGCCCCCAGTTCAATCCCCCAGCACCATACAATACCTGGATGTGGTGACACACTTCTGTAATCCCGGCACTCAGAAGGCTGAGACAGGAGGATTGCTATGAGTTCTAGGCTACCCTGTACTAAATAGTGGGTTCTCAATCAGCCTGAGCTACAGAGTAGAGTAAGACTCTCTCAGAAAACAAGAGGAGAGGACAAGAGAGCAGAGGAAGAAAGAAGAGAAGAGGGAAATTGTTACTAAAGGGCATACTCTTAACAAGATAGCTGTGACATACAAGCCCAAAAGAACCAATGAAAACTAAAACTGAAATGTATCAATTTGCAAAAAACACTAGATAAATGGTCAACATAAAACTTAAGATGTCGTTCTACCTGTTACAAGCAAACAATGTATGTGCTTCCTTTGTTCTTTGTCAAGTTAATTAAGCTGGTCAGGGTGACAACAGAATTTTGTCTGATGTGAAGATAACAGTGGAAGCATGCCATTTACATACTCAGAACCAGCTGGGGCTGTGAGATCTTACACCCACTGTGTATCTACTTTCCAAGCTACCTCACTGGGGGAAACACAGCTATGTCTGAGGCTTCGCCAGTTTTTTGCAATCCATTCCAAAGGAGGCCCTTCGCAAACGGGAGCACCAGGAATTCTGTTCTCATATGAAAGATGTCTCCTTTGCACTCTTGAGCCTGTTTCTTTTTAACGGTACTAATCTCATAAGCCACATCTCCTTTGGGCCAAAATTTACAGATTTTTTTTCTGGGCAAACTACAAAGTTTTCAAAAATTTCAGCTGCTCTTTTATTCCTGCTTCTCACTGTGAACTTGGCTGAAAAACGCCAACAGTGCCATTGCCGCAGCCCGAACATGCGGCTGCTTCAAAATTTTCTCCCCCAGTTCATGGTCAGCAGCTCCAGGGAAGAAACGTGACGGCAAAGGGCATGGAGAAGCAGGGCTGCACAGTGGATGCTCCCGGGGAGCAGAGCAGCTGACCGGGACCGAGGAAAAGGAGGGAATACCAGACAGCGTGCCCAAAGTCGTGCCTCATGACACTCAGTCACACCTAGAAGTCTGCCTAACCACCAGGACATTCCTAACCAATGAAGTTGACAATCCACGTTAAGTCACAGGATTCAATGTATGAATTTTTGTGAGAAAACAACTCAGTCGTTAATGGAAGTGCTGAGGCAAGCAGAACTCCGTTTTGTCATCAGACAGTCTGGCTTGTTCTTGGTTTCTCTCACTCTACTTTCCCTTTTTTCTCCCAATTGCCATTCCTGCTTATCTGAGGCTGTGCACCAGACAGAGGGAAGCTCCTGTAGACTATTTGATGACTTTGATAGCCTTCCGGATCTAATACCTACAGTTCTTCTCTCACTCTGCTTTGTTTTCCTTGTAGTAGATCTGCTTTAAGGACTGAACCACGAGTGTCGCATAACAGAAAATGAAACTAAGCAATGATATTTAGAATCACATGAAATACACAAAATGCTTAAAATGAATTTAATGCAAGAAATAAAGAGCTGTAGATTGGAAAGTGCACACCACTGGTGAGGGATGTTATTAAAAGCCCCAAATAAATGAAAATGTATGGCATGATAATGAGTCATGAGACTGAGTATAGTTAAGATGCAATTCTTCACAAATTCATAAAAGTTTAATGCAATCCAAATCAAAATCTTTATAGGATTTTTTATAAAATTTGACAGGTTGGCTATAAAATTAATTCAGAAAGGTAAAATATTAAGGACAGATAAAAACAATCTTGAAAAAAAGAAAGTTGTTAACGTTATGGAATTCAAATTCTCCTATAAAATTTCAATGACATACAGTGTGGTATCAATACAAGAATAACCAGCTTCATCAATATAAGAGAAGAAAGAACCTAAATATAAAACCACACACACATGACCCATCGACTTTCACAAAAAATTCCATGATACTGGAACAACTCTATATCCAGGTAAAAATGTACCAAAAAGATCATGGGTTTAAATATGAAAATTGAACACAAAAAGCTTCCAGACGGAAATATTGGAGGCTATCTTCAATAAATAGACAAGGATTTATCACAGAGAACACAAAAACTCAAGTCACAAAGGAAAGCAAGAGACTCACTGAGCCTCGCCAAACCTTGAAATGCTATTCTTCAAGTACAGTGCAGAAAATGAGATGGTCGTCACAAGGTGGAAGAAAGCATTTAACAGTGTATGAAAAATGAACGAAGGATTTAAACAAGTGCTTCAGAAAACAGGATCTATTAAAAACCAGTACGCATGTTTAATTAGTCATCAGAAGAATACAAGTTAAAATCACAGAGATGCCAAGCAGAACAGGAACCATTTAAGTTTGTTTGGCAGCACTAATTGCTTGGGAAGTTGTAAAGAAATCAATATAATGAAATATTTCTGGTATAATTTTTAAATGGAATTGTATAACTACTTTGAAAATAGTTCAGCAATGTCTTGAGACCAATTTGGTCACGCATCAGTTAAAAGCAAGGGTGTACTCTGAGGAGAGCGCCTTCAGGAGAGGTGACTACTGTACGAGCATCATAGAGTTGACCTGCATGAACCTGAATAGATGGCCTAGGAGCCACATAGGCAATATGACACAGCCAGCTGCTTCTAGCTGCAAACCAAAGCAGCACATTATGGGACTGAATATTGTAGGAAGCTGGTGAGTATTTCTGCGTCAATATAAGATAAATGAAATCATAACATTTGTAAACATTTAGATTTGTGTTTCCCAGTCTATGATGAATGTCATAGAGAATCATTTGTGTTGAGATTTATGATTTTACAAGGCACAGGTCTAAAATGTTTAGCTTTACCCAAGTTTTCTTTTCTTTATAAGCTTTATTTCTTTTTTTTCTCTTTGAGTCAAAGAAATGTTATTATTCTCATTGTATTCAGATAGAATCAAAGGAATTTTAAAAGATAAACAGGAGACAAAGAAAGTCATCATTTTAAAATTGTATTTTTGATAAAGCCTGCAGCTTTAGAATACAGTTGCAACCTTATAAAGAAAAGTCCTAAGAGCCTTAAAGAAACTGAGCCTGTAAGGGGCTCGGCTGAGCCTTTTTTTCACCCATATGTTGCACTTCCTCCTATCATCTCCATCCTCTGAAAGCTGCACCTTTAGGATAAAAAAGATTATCTCAATTTCAGGTACATGTAAAGACTGAGCACTTTAACATAGTTCACAGAATAGGGAAAAAGAGAACCCACCGAGAGACATCCCCAAAGCATTCCCTCATCCTTACTCTGGGAGGACTGTGGCCTTCCATCTGCAAATTGGATCCCTGTTTACAAGTCCCACCAAGATCCACCCTGTCCTGCATTACTCTACAGAGCTCTGGCTACAGAGAGCACCAGTCGTACATCTTACGAGCGCTCACATTCTATTTGAAAGTGTACGCTAAATTTCTGCCTAATGTATCTTTCCTGAGCCTCTTACTGACTCATCCTGGATATTGATTTTCTGTAACAGAAGCCAGAGAATTTATCCTGTGGATCCAGTGGATCTAAGCGCTCATGTCTCCTTCAGGGATCCACTTGGATTTTGGCCAGTGACAGGATGAGATAACTAGAAACTTTATAGAAAAAGTTCACAGTACTGATTAGCTTTTTGATGCAAATTGACTTTTCTCAAGCCCTCGTAGTATTCAAATATGACAGGCTTTTTTAATGTCTAAACAAAGGATTGTACTAGGAAACTCTCAACCCTCGTGTCCAGTGCAAAAGCCTCAAAACAAAACAAAACATCTAGAAGTTGAATAAACAACTTTTATAGGAGTGTAGAAAAAAAGTCAAATGTGTACAGCAACCAAGTGACCATCCATAAAACAAAAGTAACCTTCAGAATGGCTCTTATTTGACCTTCAGAATGCTCAGAAATGTCATGGCATCTCTACTCACCTTGCTGTATTCCAGATCGATGGTTTGCTCTTAAGGAGGAAGCTGCCCAGTTCCCTGTCTCAGGTAGAAAGCCACAAAGCAGACATACTTGCAGAGCTGGGCTCTGAGGGAGCCATGGGAAGGATTTACCTCTGCGTTGCCTAACTCTGACCTCAAGCAGGGAAATCAGCAAGCACAGCTCGTAACAGCAGTGACAGACTTCCACCTGTGCACGCGTAGGGCGAAGGATCTGTGGTGGAGACATAAAGTAGGCGATTTAGGACCCTGGGAAAAGCTGGACCCAGACGCTTGGAGAAATGAAGACCTGGAAAACCATCTGTAGAGAGGTGGAAATTAGTGGTCACGTGAAAGCCCAGGCAAGAGGAATGCCCCCTGGGGGCCCAAGGCAGTTCTACACTTGATCTCCTGTTGATCCCTAGGCTCACAGGCAGCCCAGCCAACCAGGGAAGGGCAGGGGAGCAACAGCAGAGAGCCAACAGGCAGATACTGGGAGAGTTTGCTGTGTTACCAAATGCCAGATATTCAACCACCAAAAAGAACAAGCAAAAAATAAAAAAATTAAAAAAAACAGAAAGTGTGGCCCATTCAAAGGAGCAAAATAGGCCTTGAAGATACTGTCCCTGGAAAAGGATGTGGAATTACTAGACACAGGCTTTAAAAGACATATCTTTGAAATGAAAATGTCAAAACAGAGAAAACATTTTAAAATACAAATAAAACTTCTGGGGTTAAAAAATATAATAACTGAATTGAAAACTTCACTAGTGTACCTAAGCCAATCTTGATGCATGAGAACAAAATTAGACAACTTACATTATCTGTTTTCCTAGATCTGTGGTAACCAAGGCAATATGCAACTATATAATACTGGCTTAGAAAACAAAATAATAATTCAAAAATCAACCTTCACAGAAGGTCATCTCTTGATTTATGACAACAAATCCACTATTAATTACAACGTGATCAAAAATATGGTGAATGCTCAAATTAAAACCTCTTTTAAATTTATTACAGTAAGAGACACGTGGTCATTAATCCCCCTCAAAATATTCACCTTACGACAAACACAGCCCGTTCCTCTCTCCACTTTCTGAAGCAGCTCTGCAAGTTCTCTTTCATGACTGTCTTTGCAAGGTACAACAGAAATACAATGCATGCTGCTGCAGAGTGCCATCCAACACAAAAGCAGGCTTAAAATCATGATAATGGATCTTCATTCACCCTACCCATGAGATCTGGCATGCTGGAGCTTCTGACTTCCTCAAAGTCAAAATGATCAGGAAAAGTTAATGTTTTGAGTAAGTTCAGAACACTGAGGCAGCTACACAACTAAAGATGCTCACAAGAGAGGTGTCTTGGTTACTTTTTTGCTGCTATGACTCAATAACCAACGTCCACAAATTTAGAGGAGAAAAAATTTATTGTAGCTCACAATTTTAGAAGGTCAGTCCACTCAAGTACAGCTGGCAGCAGTGGAAGTACATGGCAGAGGCCAAGGTGGACCCAGCTCCTCATAACAAGTTGAGTCTCATCTTGTCAAAAAGGAACACCATCCCAGTGATCGGCCCCTCCTGGATCCAGGTGTGAAAGGTCTGATAAAACCCCATCACACACCTGTAGTCCAATCTACATGCCTGAAGTCCAAACTTCATGCCGGAAATCCACCTCTACAGATCATGCCCCAATCTCCCAACAACACATGGTTCCATAGACATTCCATAACTTCCAAATATGTGAGACCTTTGGAGGACATCCTAGATCCAAACCACAGTAAGGGAACTTCCAGAACTACTTCGTTCTGGAAGAATGGTAGGATAAGTGTGTTTAAAGAAAGGGGGAGTACCTTCAGAGAAGCTATTACCAACATTTTTGTTATAATAATTTTTAATTTAGAGAGGGATTAGCAGCAACGTGTCTTTTGTTGTAATGATTTTTTTAACTTAAACATTCGCCATAGTTTTTATCACATCTCAAAAGTGGGAATAATGATTATCATAAATGATGCTTGACAATTTAGGTATCTATCTGGTAAAAAAAAAAAAATAACCTGACTTTAGCCTCAGACATACTGCACTTCTAATTTATCTATGGGGTACATATCCCAACATCCCGCACCCAGTGGATGTCTAAAACCACAGACAACATTGAACCCCATGTGTACATTTGTAACACATATAGACAATATTTCATTTTTCTTTAGATTTCAGCAACTTAAGCATACAGTATTTTCTTTCCTTATTAACTTGAGAATATTCACTATTTCACTTAGAGAATGCTCTCTCTGGCTTCTTTTTTTCCCCACTATTTTTATTAATATACAAATGTAATACATAGTATTTACAATGAATTTGGGTGTTTCACACATCAATGTATCACATCGACTTCACAATTCCTTCCCATCTTCTACCCTCCCACCCCTCCCTGTCCCTTCCACCAGCTCCGGCTATCACTTCATATGGTTCCAAAGAATGTCTGTGTTCTGGGTTTTCCGAGTCCGAGAAACCATACGGTGTTTAACATATTAATCTTTCGCGCCTAAGTCATTTCACTCAAGTCGTCACTCTACCCCAGCTTCCTATTCCTCTAATGGGTTCACAGTAGTCAAATCTTGATATCTCCTCTCTGAATCCAACCAATCCCTTCATTGGGATATTCACCAAAAGTTTTTTTTTTTCTCCATATGTTCCTACATCTTTGTTGTTATTGTTAAACCGGGCCTTACCCACCAGTTCACACTAGAAAATAATTATAAGCATGTAGTTCAAAAGGATAGCTAATTTGGGAAAGAAAAAAATAAATAAATAAAATTCAATTGCCTCAGCTGAATACTGGAAGGTGCAAATTTGTACATTCTGTCATGGAAAGTTTTAAGTTCTCCCTTTAAGTTAAAAGATAATTTTGCTGGATATAGCAGTCTTGGCTGGCATCTATTTTTTTTAGTGCTTGGATGATATTGCTCCACGATCTCCTTGCATTTAGAGTTTGGATTGAAAAATCTGCTGCTATCCTGATGGACTTATCTTTGTAGGTCACTTTCTGTTTTTCTCTTACCGCTTTTAGTATTTTCTCTTTGTGTTGGGTTTCTAGAATTTTAATTACGATGTGCCGTGATGAGGATCTCTTCTGATCAAAGTTGTTTGGTGTTCTATATGCCTGCAAAAGTTCCATGTTCATTTCTCTTCTTAGATTTGGGAAATTTTCTTCCATTATTTCATTAAACATGTCCTTTAAGCCTTTTGTTTTGTCCTCAGTCTTCTCCTCGATTCCCATAATTCTGAGGTTGCTGCTCCTTGAATCATCTATCAGCCGTTGTAATGATTCGCTTTCTTTGTTTACTTTGTGCTCTCCATGGCCTGTATGTTGCAGCTTAGTCACTTTATTTTCTAGGTCTGACATTCTATTCTGAAGTTGTTTAAAGTGGTTGCTTATTATTACCTGTGTATTTTTCATTTCCTGAATATCTGCATTCAATTTTTCTATATCTCTGTTGTGTACTTCTCTAATTTCTTCTTTTGTCTTCATTATCTTCTGGTATATTTCTTCTCTGGTCTCCTCTAGTTGCTTTTCAAGGCTTGTTTTTTTGTTTATCTATGTATTGGTGCAACTCTTCTGCTGTCTCTTTTATTTCCTGCTTTAATTTCCATTTTAATTCACTGAATTTCTGGGCCCAGAAGTTGCCATCATTTTTGCCATATTCATCTTTATTTACCCTGACTTCATCTCCTGGGGTTTCAGGTCTTTCTGTAGGAGATGTGTGCCTGTGCTTCCCCAATTCTTCTTTGGTCTCCTCTAATTCCTTTTCAAGGCTTGCTTTATGCTTAGCTAAGTGTTCTTGTAGTTCTCGCGCTGTCCGATTTATTCCCTGCTTTGCTTCCCGGTTTAAATCCTCCTTTAATTCCTGTTTTAATTCACTGACTATCTGGGCCCAGAGGTTACTATCATTTTTGTCCTTTTCTTTGGGTTCTGCATTTTCAGCACCCCTTGCACCCTCCCTTGGGGAATCATACTTTTTGTATAAGATTTGTTACCATGTTTCCCAATGGTACTGCTACCTCTGACTGTCCCTGGTGCCCAGGGAAAGTGAATGGCTCCTGCTGACGTCACTTCCTGCGATGGCTGTTGAGTCCCATTTCTGATCTGGGATTCCAGGATCTTTTCTAGGGGAAGCGCACACTGCATTTATAGTACAAACACCTGCGGGTTGGTGCTTCTGAGGCCGACCACAGCCAATGATTCCCACTAGTCCGGGTCCACACTTACCTCGGGCTGAGGTCTGGCCTCCGGACCTTGTTTGTGATCTGTGGGTGCCGGCAGCGCCGGGCCTCGCCGAGTGGGCTGCTTCTGACCCGCCCACAGCCTCTTCTCCCATTGTTGTGTGCTCCGTCCTCTCCAGCTCTGTTCAGTCAGATGTTCAGGTCCCCACGAGCGTTCCTCCATCCGCAGCTGCCTGCCGTTTGCCGCCAGCTGCGGCAGCTTACTGGACTGTGGGGATTTTTTTTTTCCCCTCCAGTTTCAATGATCCTTCGGATTTTCTGGCCTCCCGCTGGTCGCCTTTCAGTTTCTGGGGATGCGCCTCTCTTTCCTAGATACACCAAACATGCTTTTTCTAACTATCTTCTTGACTTTTTAAGTGAGTTGATGAGGAGACTGTGCAGTGCTGTTACTCAGCCGCCATCTTGACCGGAACCCCTCTCTCTGGCTTCTTTTCATCATATCTGAATTGCAAGCCTCACTGCTTGTTATAATTTGGATCTGGAATATTCCTCTAAAGCTTCTTGTTTGGAAGATGACTCAATCAGGGGGGTTAATCCAGTGATTTTCTGTGTTGTAAGAGGTAGGGCTTGGTTAGACGGTTGGGTCACAGGGCTTGACCAAGAAGAGGCAGGTCACTGAGAGATGACCCAGAAGGACATATGGTCATTCCGCCCTTTCTCACTCTTGGCTTCCTGTCATGAACAGCTTCTCTCCATTAGGCCTCTGAAATTGTGAGCTAAAAGAAACCTTTTCTCTCTTTAGTTGTAAATGTCCGGTACTGTGTCCCATCCATAAAAAAATAGCTATGACACTATTTTTGAGCATGGGTCATTATTAGCAAATTAAAGGTGACTTGAGTAAAGCACTGTGCAGCTGTGGCAATCAATCTCCCATTCTACATGGCTACTCAGTGGCTCATGAGCAGGCATCAAATATAGACTTGGAGTGTTGGGTGACAAGGAGTGATTCCCATCCTGGGTGGGCTCAAGCAGGTCAATAGGAGAGTTTGTCATGGGGCCCAAAACTGCACGCAACTTAACCCAGGAATTGATTGCTTCTGTAATTTTCCACTAATGTTTTGGATTATGGTTAACTGTAGGTAACTAAAATCGTGCAAAATGAAGCCAGAGATAATAATCACGGGGACTTCTGCTAATAAACATTATTCTGAACTTCAATGCATTTTTACATTATAAAGATCTGGGAAAGATAAAACATGAAACTGCTAAAAGTAAACATAAAAAGAATTTTCATTAACTCAGATTGGGCAAAAATTTCTCAAACACAAATAAAAAATAACCCACTACCTAGATGGGCAAACTAATGACTAAAGACAAATTATTGACTACTGAATGATTTTATTCAGTTAAGAAAAACTCTTGTGCATCAAAAGCCATAATTGAAGAGAGAAAAAGCCAAGCCATGAGTTAGAAAATGGGCACAGTGCATATACTAAACCCACAACTTCCATCTAAATAGATCTTCCTGCCTCCTCATATCTATACTCGTTGCTCTAGCTCCCTGTTTCTTTGTCTCTAGACTTTCTTTTTTGGAGGATGAGGTATTAGCAAAAGAGACACAAGCCCCTCATCATTCCTGCCTATAGGTGTAGTACGAAGCCCCACATCCATCTCTATTATCGGAGCTGTGAGCACTGTAAGATGAGCCATGGGGAGCCGTCCTCTGCGGTGTCATTTTCTGCACCCAGATTTCCATCAAGGCCTGCTTCCTCTTTCCACACCAGCTGATGCTGAGGGGTCCTTTGGGTCTAGAGAATGTACAACAATCTGTTCTAGCAGCCAAATGAAGCATTTGTATTTTCCAAAGTAAAAATATGCAATATAGAAAGAGCTTGAGATTAGAAACTAAAAACAAGAGGGATGTAATGACATATACATGTCATCACAGTACTCTGGGAGCCTGAAGCAGAAGAATCTTCAGTGCAGGCCCAGTGAGGGGAATTTAATGAGATCATGTCCCAAAATGTTAAAATTTTTAAGAGCTTGAAATGTAGGCCAGTGACATTGACCTAAGTTTAATCCTCATATTTCAAAGAAGAAGAAAAGAAGAAGAAGAAGAGGAGGAAGAAGAACAAGAACAAGAGGAGGAGGAGGAGGAAAAGGAAGAGCAAATAAATGCACACGAAATATTTTAGTTTCATTACTCTTCTGAGCCTCTGGGCAGGGGACGAAATCTTCCTCTGGATTTCAACCTCGTATTCCACAAAATAAGCATCTATGGAGATGGGAGTGTCACTTCTTGTCAGCAAACACTTAAGAAAGAACGTGGCTATTGCCAGCAGCTAATTGCAAGCTCCTTAATGTTCACATCACAATTAAAGACATTTGTTCTTGGTAAAAGATGTCACATAAGCTTGCAGGAGCCAGGAAGGAGGCTTTTCCTGGGCTCCTTGTACACAAATTCTTAAATCAGAAGAGTCTCCAAATAAAAGGGGCCAATTAAAGTGATTAGTTTTTTACATAATATAGTTTATTTTCAGTGAAGCTTTTCAGTCTCCTTCCCTCCTCTCCAAGAACAAGGTTCTAGAAGGTAAAAGTCCATAATTCAATGCGTACCCACAGAGCGCCCAGAAAAATCGCTTTTGGAAAACTGAAGAATGGGCAATTCTTTAGCAGCGTGGGCCCTTCTTTCATATTAATAAAGAACACAATCAATCCTGCCTTCTTGCAAATAAGGGCAACACTTTTTCCCAAGCCAAGGCGGGTTTTCAAGTCACTTGGGAAGGAGACAAGGTGATGAAGGGGAAAGGGGACAGGCTGGGGCCGGAGGGTCGCGGCCGCTTCTCCCTCCAGCCACATCCCTCCCTGACCAGGGGCAGCACAACAGCATGCCCAGGGCTGGGAAGCAGATCGAACAGGCCGTCTGAGAGGAGATGGTCTCAGGTTCCCACCCTCTTGCCACGTAGACAGAAGGCCTGTGACCTATGGGACATGGGGGCTCCTGTCATTCTTCATCGGCAGCAGGGGGCCTCTCTGCATGCAGAAGGGTAATTCCAAATTGCTCGCAGGAGCTTCGCACAGCGGAGGACATGCTTCGTCCTCTTCCCAAAGGAGTCTCACATGCAGCCTCTTAGCTTCTTCCACACACAAACCACTTGCAACTGCATGTTCTTTCTTTCTTTCTTTTTCTTTCTCTATATTGCCCTGGGCACTGGGACCCCAGGATCTCTGCCCTGAAATACATCCCAGCCCATTTTTTTTTTTTTTTTTTGATTCCTAGACAAGATCTCTCCAAATGCTGAGTTGCCCAAGCTAAGCTCAAACTTGAGATCTTCCTGTCTCAGCCTCTTAGAATTCTGTACCACCAGGCTTTGCACCCGTTTTGGCCTTTGACATGAGGGCCACTTCCCTCACCATGTACAGTTTGGGCACCCCTCTGCTGGTGGTACTCGGCTGCTGTCACAGAACACCACAGACTCCGTGGATTAAACAACACACACTACTTTCCTTTTCCTTTTTGTGAGACGGGAGATTGAGCCCAGGCCCTTCTTGCTGAGCTACATCCCAGCTCAGTGGTTGTTGTCGGTTGTTGCTGTGTTTTGAGATAGGGTTTGTGAGTGACAGCGAGGGACGCACTTTCACAGGGTGCTACACAGTGAAAGTGCCCCGCCCTTGCCCTGCCCTTCCAGAGAGCTGTCTTATCTTTGTGCGCATCATGCAGGGCTTGCAGCAAGGAGGCAGTGGAGGAAGAGAAATGTATGCGGTGTCATTGTGACCAGCTTGGCCTGGAGACAATCCTACTCAGCCTTCTGCCCTATATCTCTAGAGGACCCGTAGATTTCATCGGGAAGACTGTGAACTCAGCCAATGGGAAGGCAGAGGGAGGGACCTGCAAACTAGGGTTAAAACCCCTGACCCATCGTTTCCATGTGCCTGCTACCCTGTGCATGATCAGGCACGAGTTTTGTAAGATTTTTATTAAAAGCCTCATCATTCTGACCTCCACATCTCCATGTCTTTCCTTTGTTTGGACAGGTGAGCCCCTGACACTATTTGCCACAGTCTCAATAGGTTGCTGAGTGCCCAGGTCCGGCTTACAGTCCTGCACCAGTGGGCCCGCTCACATTTCATCTGTCACAATTCTAAAAGCTGGAAATCCAAGACTAAGGTAAATATGGTACTGGTGAAGATCCAGTTCCCAGTTCCTGGACAGTTGCCTTCACTCTGTCCTCAGATGGCAGGAGGGGCCGGCAGCTCTCTGTAGTCCCTTTCAAAAGGGCACTGATCCCTCCTGAGACCTCTGCTCTAAGACCTACTTACCTTCCAAAGGACCCACCTCTCCTCATCCTCGGGGTGGGGATAGGATTCTTGACATCTGAATGGGGCACAAACTTCCAGGCCATGGCACTCTCATCCCTGGCTTTCCAGCCACCTGTCTTTGGGCTTGTCATTAAGGACTGTCTTAGTTACTTTTTCATTGCTGTGACTCAATACCTGACATCCACAAATTTAGGGAAAGAAAGGTTTATTTTAGCTCACAGTTTCAGAAGGTCACAGTCCATTTAGGGGCGGCCGGCAGCAATTGAAGTACATGGCAGAGGCAGAGGTGGCGGCAGCTTCTCATGACATCACAAATGGGAAGGCAAGTTGAGACTAGCCTGAGACTAGTACCCCAAGGAAGTCAGGAAGCAGCTTATATATCCTTCCAGGTCTCCTCCCATTCATTAGCCCCTCCTGGATCCAGATGTGGGACATGTGGTAAGCCCCCACTACACGTCGTTAATCCTAACTTACATGCCATTAATCCAATTTACATGCCTGTAGTCCACCCCTCCAGACCAGGCCCCAATCTCCCAACAGCACATGGTTCAATAGACGATCCATAACATTTAAATACGTGAGACTCTGGGGGGACATTCCAGATCCTAACCACCATCAGGACAGACACTGTTATTTCATGAGTCTGACACCTGCATCATGGGCCTCCACCCTTTAGGTCCTACTAATTCCTGCTCTCTCCTTCCAACTGAGGAGCAGCCAACATGCATGTGTATGAGCATAGCTAGGCAAATGGATTATGCAGATTTGTTCTAGAGCATCCCTTCCGACACAGCATGCGATCGCGCACCACAGTGAATCACTTCGACTTGGGTGAGGAGCTGCTATGTTCTCTCCCACTCTTCTGACACAATTTGCCCTCTCGGAATTCCTTTTGTCTTCACATTTTTAATAGAAACATGCAAATGAAAAATATGTCATGATCTCCGATTAACAATAGTAATAAGAGTCCTAGAAATGCCTAAAAGCGATCAGTGGCCTCTCATAAGGTTAAGTGGGGCAGAGTGCATGACCCAGGCAGAGCAGCAGGTACTGTCCTACCCAGCCGGGGGCTGTTCCCAAGATGCAAGCCCTGGCCCAACTGCTCAGGAGAAGACACCACAGGGATCTTCAGCACAAAATTTTAATGCCAGGAATCCAATGTTTCAGGCAATCTTTGGACCAACACTTGCCAAGCCACCCCCAGAGCAGTTTATCCATGAGCCACCAGGGTGCGCAGCCAGCTCTGCCCACCCCTCATTCTTCTGCTCCGGATCTCCTCCCTGCAAATGGCAAGTGACACCGAGGACCCTTCTGCCCAGGAGTCAACTACACCCACCATCCTGCTCAGAGTTCATCTGCAGACGCCCACCCAGCTGCTCTCTCCAGCAACTGGCTGAATGAGTGCTCCTCTTTTTGGAAGATTTGGGGGCAGAAATGGTTCAGTTTATGAATATTTTCAGATTTGAGAATATTGGTATATACAGAGAGAGATACAAGCAGACCCAAGTCTAAATGCAGGTCAGTGACATTGGTCTGGGTTTAATCCTCCTATCTCAATAAATAAATAAATAAACGCACAAGAAACATTTTGGTTTCATTACTCTTCTGAGCCTCTGGGCAGGGGCAGAAATCTTCCTCTGGATTTCAACCTCATATTTTACAAGATAATCAAATATGGAGGTGGGAGTGTCATTTCTTGTCAGCAAACACTTAAGAAAGGACATGGCCATTGCAAGCAGCAAATTGCAAACTCCTTAATGTTCCCATCACAATTAAAGACATTTGTTCTTGGCGCACACCTGTAATCTGTAATTTCAGCACTTGGAAAACAGAGGCAGGAGGATTGTAGGTGTGCTTCCAAGAATTCTAACTTCACAGCCAAAAATATAAAAATATTGTGGCAAGGGTATAGCTCATGGTAGAGCTTAGCATGCCCAAGGCCTTGGGTTCAATGCCCAGCAACACTCATCCATACCCACACCCACCCACCCATACACATGTGCACACACCCACACCCACCCACCCACCCACCCACACACACACACACACACACACACATACTACTCAAGGAAAACAGGCATCTCAAGTAAGAATTAACACTAACAATGGGAGGTAACATGTTCTCACGAACTTCACATTCAAAGTTACCAAAAAAGTATGAGAACACATATATTGAATGAGATCAAAGAAATAAACAGGTAGTAGTAAGACAAGCAAAAATGAAAAAACATTAAAATTCCAAATCATTTGATAGAATATAAGATGCCCAATTTTTAATACATAATGATTAAATTACTCAATGAATAGTTTTGACAGGAAAGTTCCTAAAGCTGTAAGGATATAATAAAAATGCAAGCTGTACTTAAACACATAACCCATAATGTAGTACAGTCATGGTGACTCAAGAAATAGCTGAGAAATGTTAGGAGCCGTAGAGGCTAGAGTGGAAGTGCCCTGTATTTGTCCATTGGAGGTCCACAAGAGAGAAGGGACAAGGAGAGATGGCATATGAAGAAATAATGACTGAGAAGCTAGGCTGATAACTGACATCGATACTTAAAGCTAAAAAGCAGTTCTATCTCAAGTAGAAAAAATAGAAACATGACACCAGAGGCAGAAGAGATGGCTTGGAAAGTCTCCAGAGAGAAAGGACAATCAATAGAAGAGTGACAAACGGTGAGGGGAGGTTGGAAGGCAATGGAGTAGCATGCTTAAAATGTGCTGACAGAAAACAACTTTTACCCATAAAAATGTCTGTCCAAAAATAGATGAGGAGTAAAAAAAATAGACTAACAAAAGTCAAGCACCATGTCCAAAATGCATTTACAACGAATGACATGGTGCAAGTTATACCACAGGCAAAGAGAAGACAGCCAGGTGGATGGCGTCAGACGTAAGGACAAACGAAGAGGAAGAAGAATGCCAACAGGAAGGAAGGCTACTCAAGCTCAAGTGTTGTCTGTATAAGACAGTAACGTTGTTTACCAAGGCTTGGAGAAAAAATAAAATAGATTGAAAATGTTCATCCACAGTAATGTTTCAGAATCAGGGAAGGCGATTATAATTAATTCATTATCTGTCCTTGTTTTGTTAAAGAGAAGAGTACAGACAGCAATTATATTGAATTTTTCAAGGTAACTATCAACAGAATGAAAAAGAGGATTAATCAGTTCCACAGCAACAGAGGAAAAAAATATGAGAAAAGCTACCCAAACAATCAAAAAGAAAGGAAAAATGCAGGAAACGCATAAAACTATGCCTAAAAGGCACAAAACAGGGTGATACATAGGTAAATATAATAATCAAAATAAATATAAATGTACATAAATTGAAATGCAAATATTGTCAAACTAGACAAAGAAACAGAATCTAGCCCATGTTACTTGTAACAAGCATGTCTACATCCCAAATATTAGAGAGAATAAAGGACTGCAGGAAACTGTGTCAGGCAAGAGCTAACCAGAATGCACAGCTGTACTAATAAGTGGAATAAGAGCTTCCTAGGCATAAATCAATAGCAGAAAATCACTACTAAACAATTAAAGGCTTGATTCTCAAGGAAGAGATAATAATTATAAAGTTGCATACACATAATAAACAAGACCTAAAATGCAGTAACATGAATTCAAACAGAAGGAAAAAATCCCAAGAATCATAATAAATTGATACAGAATTTTCATACGAAGTAGAACACATATCAAGAAAAATACTGAGATGGAGGGGGGCTCAGTGGTTAGAGTCTATGGTGGTTTGGATCTGGCGTGTTCCCCAGAAGCCTCTTGTTCCTATGGATACCGTGCAGGGTTGGGCTGTGGGGCCTGCTGGAAAGGGTGGGTGCTTAGGGCTTGACCTGGGGGGGGGGTGTGCGCTGGTTCCACCCTTCCCCTTAGTTCTCTCTCTTTCACCACGCTGTGAGGATCTCTGTCTCATGGAGCCCTGGCTCCAGCCCTGCCCTGTAATTCCACCATTTTCCACCCATCTACCCGTGAAAGGACTGAGACCTTCTGAAACTACAAGCTACAATAAATCTTTCCTCCCTACGTTGTGGATATTGGGTATTGAGTTACAGAGACGAGAAAGTAACTAAGACAAAGCCCTTTCGTGACAAGAGCAATATCCTGGGTTCAAGCCCCCTACACACATAAAAATTAGCCATGTGTGGTGACACATGCCTATCATCCCAACATCTGGAAAGCTGAGGCAGGAGGATTGCCATGAGTTCGAGGCTAGCCTGGGCTACATAGTGAGTTAAGGACTAGCCTGGACCACAGAGCAAGACTTTATTCCCTCCTCACACCAAAAAAAGTATATTCTATAGTTTGAACGAACCCCACAAATTCATGAGTTGGAAATTTTTTTTTTTTTTTTAGATAGGGTCTTGTTCTTTAGCCCAGGCTGGTCCTAAACTCATATTTAGCCCAGGTTGGCCTTGGATTCACAGGAATCCTCCTGCCTCAGCCTCCCGAGTGCTGGGATTACAGGCGTGCACCACCACTCCCAGCGTTGTGTGGTGCTGTTTATTAAAGTCCTGTGTAGGGAAACGATAAATAAAGTAATTTCCTGAAACAACTAGTCTTATTTGTATGCTCACAGGTGCCAACACACGTTAAAGGTATAGTTGATAAAATACCACTTTGCAAATTTCCTTTTGCTAAAATACATATGAAATATTGTATTGGGGGATGGGATTGTGAAACCACCTCTGTGAGCAATAGAAATAATACCGCCTGTACTTGTCCAGCAGCTTGGAGGAGGTAGAAGGGACTCAACTGCAGAAGGAATTGTGCTTGTGTGTTCGTACCTGGACATTTTCAGATACTTTTCTGTATGTGTTGTGGGTTTTGCTTTGCTATGTACATTGGAGGCAAGTAAGTCCAAATTCTGCAACATCTGTCTATACCCTAGACATTAGAGGTTACCCACGTATGAGAAAACTGTAGGTGAGCACGTTCTGTGTTGATATTCATAGGAAATCTTGTCTTCTGGAAGTGAGTTTTGGATATAAATTTGTTCAGTCACCTCTGAGCATCATGTACAACTGTACTTGCCCAAGGCCAGGGTGGTTATAGTTAGAACCTTGCAATTCTGTCCGTGTTTTTGCATAGTGGACACTTTCTTTCTTTCTTTTATTTTTAATAGGTACAACAGGTATTTATTTATTTGTTTGTTGAGACAGGGTATCATTCCGTAGCCTGGCCTTGACACGTGACAATCCTCCTCTCAAGTGACAATCGGCCTCTCAAGTGCTGAGATTACAGGCGCGTACCACCATGCCCGCCTTACTGGTGCTGGAAAATCAAATTTAGAGCCTTGAGCTTGCTAGGCAAGTGCTTTAACTGCTGAGCTATTCCTCCAGCTCTAGGTCTTTATTTAGAAACAAAGGACAGAGAAGTAAAAGCTCCCACTGTCTGGGAGGGGTCCCAAGCACAGTTGCTCAATGGACAATTTCTTATATGAAAAATCTACTACTATTTAAAAGAGCTCCACATATTCAAATGTAGAACTGGTAGAGTAACACTCTTTGAAAATAGCTTTCAAAAATGGTGGGAAATAGTTGTGCTTCAAAATGGAACTGCTAAACTTCCTCTGGGAACAGTGCGGGGCATGTACTCACTCAGTGGGTTAAGAGAGGCAGATGGTAGGGAACGTCAAAAGGTGTTCTGTGAGTCTGTGTGTTAGAAACGGCGCGTAGAAATCTTCCTGTCCAAACAAGGGATGGACTTGGGAGGCATGGACGACAGGGTATGAGGCTTTAATTTTCTTTTGCAAAAGGGTGTCCCTCCCACGTGCAAGTGGAGAAGGAGACGACCAAGCATGGTCGGAGGGAGCTATATTCCTAGCTCACAGGGCCCTCCCCCAGCCGTTTCCCATTGGCGGGATTCACAGTCTTCCCAGAAAGGTCTAAAGCATTGGCTCACGGCCACATTCATCACAACGTCATTACTCAGGGCCAAGTTTATCACAACATCACATCCTAATCCCTCCTCCCTCCTTTCTGCCTCTGTCTGGTCACCTGATCAGGTATGGTGCAAAAATGTAAAGATCCGCCATCTTGAACAATGTGCCACCGTTGCCGCTAGGTGACGCTCACATGTGCTAGAACATTTCAGCTCTCCTTGGCTTCTGTGACATGAATCTCATTCACCTTCACTGCATTCTACGCAACGGAAGAGTCTGAATTTTACAATACTTAGCCTCTAGATAGTAAAGAGGCTGCCTATCAATGACAGAAGTGGGCTCACTGGACTCAAGTGTCCTCTGAGCATACTGCACACTTTCTGCCACGATTCACAGGAAGGTTGTCTCACCTGAAGAGGACTTTTGGAAGTCAAATTGTAATTGTAACATCCCTCCTAAGGGACATGTGTAACCATATCCTATGTGATATAGGAAGGAAGGAATTAGAAGAAAAGAAGAATTCTAGACCAGTGCAGATGCAACCATGGTTACATGCACTCAACACTACTGTGTATATAGTGGTCAAACAGAAGTCCATATTTGGAACCTATAGCTTTCTAGAAATTTAGAAGTGCTCACAGAATGTTAAAAGCCAGTGACACATTTCTGTAGTCATCCCTTTGTTTGGGGTTTTGAGTTGGTGAATGTTCATGACCCAAAATCCTGACTGTTGGCAGTGGGATGAGTAGAGCTTGCTTCTGAGCTGTGCACATCATACCACTTGGGCAGGTGCAGGGAGGAAGGAAGAAAGAAAGTGCCAAGGGCTTGGCATCAGTGTGGCTTGGTGAAGCCCAACAAACAGTTGTCCCTGTGCTGTGTGTTTTGTTTTACTTTGCCATGTGTATAGTTGTACGTAAAGGCAAAGGATTCCTAGTGTGCAGCATCTTGTCTTTCTACAATCTAGAGGGTGCCAGTGTACGACAAAATAGTAAGCAAACATGGTGAGTGCAACTTGTGCTATAATTTATAGGAGCGACTGTTGCGAAAGCTATTTGGGAAGTAAAATCATCAAAGCATCCTGTGAGCATTACACATGCGTGTGACTGTGCATTCGATTAATAGAGGTGGGAAGGGGAAGGGTTCCTGGCCCAAAGGTTCTGATTTAGAAGACATTTCCAAATTATGGCCTTTGTTAAGTACACGTGTGAAATTTATCCAAAGTTACTATACAAAGAGTGGGAAACTTAAGTCCTTGTTGGAAGCATCTAGTCTTTCTCGGTGTTTAAAGATGCACTGTGTGAAAGTAGAGGGCTAAAATAATGCACTTTATACTGTTTTTTTTTTTCTTCACAAGAGTGATTGCATTTGGCAAATGGAATTGTTTGATGTCTTGGAGCGTAAGCTAACTTCCCGTGGAGGGGTGGGGGGGGGAGGGGGCAGGCAGGGAAAGGCTCGATCTTTGTCCATTACATTTGTTCAGACTGCCTAGCCGTTGTCCAATACACTCATCTGTGTTGATGTTGCAGGATATTAAAAGTTAAGTCCTAAAGCTGGAACTAAGTCAGAGATGGTAAAAAAAAAAAAAAAAGTCCCTATATGAATGTCCCATTTGTCTTTGGGAAAACTGCCCTATGGAAGTGACCTGTGTTAAAGCCACCTCTTGAAGCTAGGTGCCATCCTGAACCTTATCCTGGAGCAGTGAGTGAAGACAGGTGGAGGGGAAGGGCTTCTCGCAAACTCTCCACACCTGGAAGGTGGTTTTAGATTATAGTCACAGGCCTATATATGCATTTTGGGTAACATATTTGGGGTTATTATGCACAAATCTCAGGCTGTACTCACAAGCTTTGTTCAATATCCTCAGGAGACAACACGTCATAAAAGGACGAGCTGACTAATTAGCCAACTTGCAAACAACCCTTTGTTATAACTGATAGAAAGGATGCTCCTTAAACATGAAATTGCTGCACCCTCCCGGGCTGCATGCATCAGGTCATGCCCTTAGGCGACAGTGGAGGGGCAGGAGGAAGCGCACAGGGAAAGGCGTGTCTTCCGGCTGCCCTGAAGGGTTATGCATTAGCAATTTTGAGGGAACAAACTTTCCTGGTATTATCAGAATGGCAGAGTTCTGGTAACTCTCGGAAACATTATGTCTACTGCATTTTGCTGCTTGTACGCCTCATTAGAAATTAAGAGAATGAAGCATTTTAATTGCAACCCTGCCAGTACTTCTATCTAGAGGCCTGTTGGCATTTTTGTCTTCCGTGAAATTTTTGTTTCCAAGAAAATCAGGATTACAGTTATTTTTAAGAGATTGAGTTGGTAGAATGCATGCTTGGATCTCAAAAGCACTCCTGCTGGGGCTAGAGGAATAGCTAAGTAGTTAAAGCAGTTGCCCAGCGAGTGCTGAGTACCCCGAGTTTGATTCCCCAGCACCACATAAGCTGGGTGTGGTGGTGCATGCCTGTAATCCTAGCACTGGGGAGGCTGGGGCAGGAGGATTGCTATGAGTACAAGGCCAGTCTGGGCTACACAGTGAGCTCAGAACCAGCCTGAACTATAGAGCAAGACCTTGTCTCAAAAAAAAAAAAAAAAAAAAAATTTCTGCAGCTTTAGGGTTTTGAACTGGTGAGTGGTGAATGTTCATGATGAGTGGGAAAGTGTGACCCTCTATGTGGTCTCAGTCACATGGAACAACAGCACGTTGTGCATGTCCTCACAAGACTTGGAACAACATGGTTGACTTTGGCTGTTTGACTGTGAGCGACATTGTTCTTGCATTTCTTTTTCAGCTTCCTATAAGGCCCATGTTAACTTTTTAAAAATACGCTCTTCCCTCCAAAAAGGGGGAAATGGAACACTATATATTTAGAAATAGTACAGCCTGACATGTAAAGAATTAAAAAATATTCAGAGAAACCCAAAAGTGTGGCCAAGAGACTGTTCCATAGAGTGGTTAGTGTAGATGCAAGGAAGCCAGGTGGTGCCCATCAGGATGACAGCAGCCTGACCCCAAAGGATTGCAGAGATCCTTAGGGCTGTCATCCATCCCAGTGCTACTGCCTTGGGGACAGAACAGTTTAAAAGGAGGGGCACGAGTTGCCCACAGGACCTTGGGTCTTGCTGCTTGTTGTTTCCTGGGGTATTTGCTTCCCACATGTCAGCACAGTACTCTTGAGGCTGTTCTAGCAGGGGCTCCAGTGTTTGTTAGGGGTTTTGGAAAAACAGAGTACATATGTGCTTGTGTATGTGCATGCATGCGTATGTACAATATGCTGGTGCTCTATCATTGAGCTAAATCCCAGCTCTGTGTATTTATTTGTTTAGAGACAGAGTCTTGTTAAGTCCCTTGGTTGTGCGTGTGTGTGTGTATGGGATTATCAGGTCTAAAGAGAGCATCCAAGAAGGATAGCTGGAGATTTAGCACTACCATTAAAAGTCACCCCTAGAGTAATACCACAGGAAAAGTACCACTTCCGGCACCACATGGCCACCTGTATGCAGTGCCCGCCTGGAAAAGACATGGGCATAGGATTTTCATGAAGCATGGGGCTGTAGCCAAAGGACAATAGAAGAAATGATGACAGTCGAAGAGAGACAAGGAAGCTGTAGATTTGAGGAAACTGTAGCTTTAAGAAAAATGTACCCTCAAGAAATAATCAAAGTTCCCAAAGTTGCCCATGTCTTTCATTTCCTAGGTCTGTTTTTTTTTTTCCCTAGGCTCCTCAATCTTAAATTCTAAAGAGTATAAAGGATAGTAGAGATCCAAAAATTCAGCCTGTGCTTTCCTTCAGATACTAAAGTTCATAAATTCCTAAAGATACAACAAATACTTCCATTCTCAAAGGAGCAGTACTATTGTTGGGCGCCATATCTCTAAACTTTAGACACATAGTAAGAGTTTGTATGTTGACCTAGCTGATAGGATCTGTTTGTGTTTTATCTCATTATTGGGCAACTTGACCTCACGGAATCAGACACAGGTAAGTGGCAAATAATTCAAAGAATAAACACCCTCACTCAACCTTCCAAAGGGCACCCCAAGTCCACAGAGAGGCCAGCATCCTCCCTCTTTCGTTGGGCCAGATGCCTGTTCCCCGGAGTCATGTCCCTGAGGTTCTCAGGCTGAGCTCCACCGCAGATCCTCTGCTTTCTAATTCTACAGAATGAACCAGCCTGTGCTGCTCACTGCTGCGCCCTGAAATGCTTTATTTGTGTCCATGAGTCAAGAGCCTGCCCAGGGCAGGTGAGCTCCTTATGCCTCTGCAGAAGGCCCTCCTCAGACCCATCTGGTAACATGACCAGCAAAGTCACAGGGGTGAGGACGTGAAGACACAGCACACGGCAGTCACCTTCACCTCAGACCTTCCAGCCTCTGTAAGAATTACAGTATGATGTCCCATTGTAGTAGCACAGCCAGATGAAGACAGCAGACATAGGTAAATGAGAGTAATGCAACAAGCACACTATAACACAAGCAGCTCCTCCATTAACCCAGTGATTAGAAGGTACAATTTTTCTGAGGTGTGTACATAACACTTAGGAGACCTGGTCTACTAGGCCACAATTCAAATGCCAAACAATTCATCTATTTAATTAGTTATTAGTAACAAAAGGTAAAATTATTTTAATTCTTGATATTCCTAGAAATTAGGCTCTCTCATGTAATCTTACATTCTTATGACTTTGAAACCAATAACTGTAAGATTTATGGAAGAAGGCATAATCAATATTAGAAATAATGAATATATACATTACACAAAGTAAAACATAAGAGAATTTAATTAATAATTTTATACAATAAATCTGAAAGCTTAGATGGAATGGGCAAATAAGTAAAAATTAAAACATCAGAAGATACAGGACATGTAAAGAATCCTGTAATTTTTCAATAAATTAAACCAATTAAAAATCTTTCAATAAATAAAATATCAATGCAAGTCACTCAGGTCCACACCTAGAATCCCAGCACTCTGGAAAGCTGAGGCAGGAGGATCCCAAGATCAAGCTCCGCTCTAGCAATTCAGCGACTTAGAGAGACCCAAAATTTAAAAAATCAGAAATTGGAGATGTAGCTCGGTGTGAAAGAACTGGGTTCAATCCTCAGTATCACACAAAGAAAGAATGAGAGAAAGAAAGAAAGAAAAGAAAAAAGCGAGAAAAAAATACATGCAAGCCTCAGAAGATTTTATCTACTTGTCCTCATTTTCAAGGAGGAAATAATTCTAGTCCTATGAAAATATTCCAGAGAATAGAACTATGGAAATACTCTACAGCTCTGAAATGAGAAAACAAAACAATAGGCACATCTCACTTAAGAACTTAAATAAGAAAAAATTAAGTAATGTTAGCAAACCGAGTCCAAAATGTATAGAAAAGGTAACTTATGGCAGCAGGGATGCTGGGTTAGCTGAATATTAGCAAGTGATATACATAAACAAAATTCTACATTAAGTTCAAAGGAGAACAATCATGGAACTTTTATTTTAATGAGAAGAAATTTTTCACTTCTAAAAAAATATAAATTATCAGCAAACTAAAACTATTTGTGAAAAATTTCATTCCATAAGATTGTAGAATCTATAAACAAATAAGACAAATATTGTACTAAATAGAAAAATACTGAAGTGTTTTATTATGAGCAGGAAAAGTCAGTGATGTTTTCCCACTTCTAGTCAGCATGTATTGTCAATGGGAAGGATAAACACATGAAACACATAGGGACTGAAGGACAGAGGAGGAAAGAAACATGGAAAGGAATTTGACAGATGATGTGATTTCCAAAGCAGTACAATTAATAAGTGCATTCCACAAATATATGTGGTTTAAAAAAATCATTTATATACAATAATACCAAGCATTTTTAAACCATACCTAGGTGAAAGATAAGCATTTTGATTCATTGAAATGATGAAGAGTTTGAGTTTTTCATTTAAAAATATAAAATTATATTAAAGGCCATTTTAAAAAGGCAAAGAAATTAAGGACCACCCAATTTTCATAGACCAGAAGACTCCACAGCCTGAAGGTTTTGATAATCTCCAAACAGATACACAGTTTAGTGCAAATGTAGCACCAACTCTCAGAGCCATTTTGTGATACTTGATAATTTCCAAAAGTTATACTTTTGCAGCAAGGTTTTAACAGAGGTTTGTGAAGAAGAAACCAGGTAAGGAGTCCTGTCTCATCAGGCCTATGAAGACACAATGAATAGGGCTAGATGAATGGCACAGCCGTTAAAGCACTTGCCTTGCAAAGTAGAGGCTCTGAGTTCAATTCCTAAGCACCAAAGCCAGGCGTGGTGGAGCATACCTGTAATGCTAGCACTTGGGAGGCTGAGGCAGGAGGATTTCTATGAGTCCAAGGCCAGCCTGGGCTACAGAGTGAGTCTAGGCTATAGAGCAAGACCCTGTCTCAAAAACAAAAGCAAAAAAAGACACAATGATTAATAAAACATGACATTTGCTCATGGCTGCATTCATAGATCCACTAAGCAGAATACACTATATACATAACATGTATAAATCTACATATGTCTGCATATACAAGAAATGTGAATAATAATAATAAAGCATGAGCTTTTCAGTGACTTATCTTAAGAAAAATCAGTTATCTATTAAAAAGGAATTAAATTGGGGTATTACCTCATACACAATACTAATACATAGAAATTAACCTCGGATGCTTTAAAGATTTAAATGTGTAACATGAAACTACATTTAAGAGTACCATATGAGATAACCTTTATAATTTCAGAAAAGGAATGCATTTCTTAAGATTAAGAAAGCAAACCATGAAGGAAAGCAACTGTTCTCATATCAAAACTAAGTGTTCTGTTTGTCATAAGAAAGCATTTTTACCTGCTCATAATGAAATGATAAACATGGAACAAACACAACTGGCAAAGACAGGAAAATATATAACAATCGAAGATCTAGAAACTGATAGAAAAAGGATAATCCAAAAGAGAAATGCACAAAAGACTCGAGGAAACATGTCACAAGAAAAGTCAACGGATAATAAAAACGTGGGAAGATGCTCATTAGTAGTCAGGAGAAGGTGAATTAAATCCACAGTTAGATGCCATTTCACAGCCAATGAACTGGCAGTGTTTCCCAAGTCGGCCAGTGTCAAGTTTTGACAAGGATGTTAGTGAAAACTCACACACTGCTTCAGGGTACCAATCTGGCGCTGCGTAGTGAGGATGGAGGCGTGCTTCCCAAAAGACAGGAATTCCATTCCAAGAAACACACGGAACACTCGTGCACACAATCACATGACATGCTTCGGGGAAGGTACCTATAAAATGTTCAGAGCAGTGTGGCTTGCAGTAGCAAATCTTCAGAATCACGCCAAATGCCCAGCTACTAGAGAGCGCACAAAGATTCCGGTACATCTGAACCATGCGATGCAGTAAAGCAATGAAAACAGGAAAACAAGCTCGTGAGCATATGGTGGGCGGCTGCTCTCAGGAGAGTATGTGGAGGGGCATAAAGCAAATTGCACGGGAATGCATATGGTAGGATTCCATCTAAACACAGTTTCAAATTTGCAGCACCAGGCCATATGTTCTTTCTCAAAGCTACAAGTGAGAGCCGTACTTGGCTCTCTACCGTCTCATGTCAGCAGATGGTCCTGGAGTTGTACAGTAAATTATAAATATATAGTGGCCGTTCTATACGGATACAGTCATAATGGTCTCAACTAGGGAGAAAAGCAATTAAAAAAGATAGTCAAACACTTCAGTGTCGTGGTTGCCTCTGGGGACAAGGAGAAAAGGAACTATCATTGGGATTGCAAAGATCATGATTATAATGTCCATTTCTTACTGAGTATATTGTTACTGATTGCATTGTCTGGCTGTGGACTTATGTGCATAAGGTATCCTGTGATGCTATTATTCTAATCCTAATCCTTTATGCCAGAACCCCTGGTGTGTTTTCTAATCCTACCATGAATAAATTGCTACTTTTAAAGTCCACAAACGCCAACAGGCGCTTAAGCCACCTGGCACAGGGTGGACTAAAACAAGCTAGCCTCGGGCAAATCTGGTCTTGATTGCATAAACCCCAAGTGACACCGCGGAGCTTACTTAACTGAGTAAGTAAATTTTGGTGGATAATTTGTAGAAACTATGAAAATACGAATGTTCTGGTCATTTGATCAGCAATCCAATAATTTCAAATCTATGCCAGAAAAGCGCTCTCTAAATGTCACATAGACTTATGGAGCAAGCTACTTCATTGAGATATTGTTAAGGACAGAAAAAAATTAGAAGTAACCTTCAATATGAAAATTGTTAAATAAATTATGATACATCAATATTGGGAATGTATTACATAGTCATTAAAATGAATTAGGAAGCTAACACATTGGCACAGGAAAATCCCTGATAATATCCGCATTTGTGTACTCGGAGTTTGAAGCTCAGAAAAGTTTAGAGGCATTCAGTTTTTCCAGCTGGTCGGAGGCAGAACAGGGCCCACTACCCACGTCATTTATTCTCTGATAAGAATGATTTCTGCTCCAACACACAACCATCCTTAAGGAATCTAAGGCTAGCTATGGTTCACACACACACAAGCAATTTTTTTTTTCTTTTTCAGTTTTCAAAGTCATAATTGCAAGGGTAGAAACATGATGATTTTCGGGCCTTTCTGAAATCTAATCAGGCCACTGGTGAAACACAAGCTCTTTGAGACCGAGGCACCTGTGTTAGGTGGGCTCTGTGGAGCGAGAGACTTGTGGTTGGAAGTGTGGCTTACTTTCCTTTCTGCTGTCATCACCTGTCCCTGGTACAATTTTTCATCTAAAAACTACATTCCTGGGTTGGGGTGTCACATGAAGGCGTCTCTAAGGCTCTCAGATGAATAATTTAGTCACTCTGGCTGTCTCAGAGGTGCTGAGCCATCTCTCAAGTGGGATCAGAGGAGGAAAAGAAGAGGTTGCCCTGACCCTGTGCCTGCATCTGTCTCAACTGGTTGTGCTTTTCTGTCTCCCTTGGAGTCAGTTTCAAAGATTGATTAGAAGACTCCCTGGGGAGGAAAAACAACAGATAATCACAAAGGGATTGGGGGCTTTGCTTTTTTGCTTCTTTTTTTTTTTAATGTGGAGGAGAGATGGGTGAGGCCATAGGAACCCATGGGTCCCAATGCTGAGGTGCCCTTGGAAGAGGGAGGGGCCTGGGGTTGGTGTATTTGAAATTTTTTTTAATTTTTAGGGGTTTTTTTCTTTTTAATTTTATTTTAGATTTTTAGTTTTGGAAAGGGAATGACTGAATCATTTTTTAAAGTAACTGATATTTCCTTAATTTTTTTTTCCTTCACTAATGGAGTTTTGTACAGAGAGACAGATCAGAAAGACACAGAAATACAGATCTTGTTCTGTGTATGCCTGGGCAATGGTGAGCAAGAACTGAGTCCAGGTCCCTTGTATCCATAAGAAGAGATTGCCAAGCCACCTGAAAGCCAAGCTATCAGAGACTGCCCACTGGTCTCCCCCACAGAACACACCTGCGGCCTCTGAGAGAAGCCTGGCTCCTGTAAACACTAGGTCCCAGAGGACCCTGGACAATCTACATCATGCGGACTGATTGCCAGTATTAAACAAATATGGGTGTTTTCTTGACATTGTTCTCTAAACAATATTGTACAACAACTATTTACATATCAATTACACTGTGTTGAGAATTAGAGGTTATCTAGACATGATTTAAAGAATATAAGGGCTATACCTAGGTCCTATGCACAGACTATGCCATTTTATATAAGGAAGTAGGATCCTGTAATCAGTCCCCTGTTAACACTAAAGGTGACTGTGTGTGTATATAATTTCTCACAATAATCATAGAGAGCCAGCATTTATATCTTAATTTTGTAGATAAAGGACTAGAGATTCTAAGGTTAAAGAACTGCCCAAGATATCTCTATTTTCAAGCAGTAGGATTAGAGTTTAGACCCAGCCCCTATCATTCTAAAATCCATGCATTTCCTAAGACATCTTCTTCCACAGACACTGATACAGCCAGTGCTATTTGAACCACCACTGTCTTTCTTACTCATTGCTGGGACAAAATACATGACATTCACAACATAAGGGAAGAATTATTTATCTCACAGTTCTAGAAGGTCTCACAGAGTCTGTTCATGGGCAGCAGACCACAGCAGAAGCACATGGCTGAGGCTGGAGAGCTGCTCATGACATTGCAGACAAAGCCAAGTGAAGTGAGGACGAAGTTGGCATCTGGCAACTCAGTCAGGCAAGGCCGGAACTTTCCCAGGAAGAAGTTTCCTGCCTTTACTCAGTCCAAGCTGCCAGTTGGGCACCTCACACCCACGGTGGGTGCCCCTAACTTACTTCCTGGCCCACAAGTCAACAACACATATCTGAAAGCTCTGCATACCCTGATCTCAACAAGTTGACATAATACCCCCAGGTCCAGCTATAAGCCCTTTCGTCCAGGACTCACCTCCCAGAAGTACTTGGTCCCACAGTTATCCCACTCTACCTAAATTCATGAGGTTTGAGGGGAACACTCTAGATCCGAACCACAGCAGCCATGAATTAAATCTCATATGTAGAATTTTCTGCAAATTCCATTTAAATTTGTGAGGTCCCTCAAAGACTGTGAAACAATGAAAGCCCTGCCATTTTAGATTTTCCCTGGTGTCCTCTTTGCCTGGTCATCTTTGCTGTGTAGCTGCCTCAGTGACCACGGACTCAGTCTCTGCTGTTACTCTGCCCCCAGACTGCCATTGGAAATCCCCCAGTCAGGCACAGGGCATCAGATGAAATTCAAATCTCTGCTAGATTCTTGCCATTGTTAGTTTATTCTTCTGCTAACTGTTCTTCGCCCCTCTTCCCTTTTGTTGTTGTAATCCTTCCCATTCTTGTGGGGTTTGCTTTTAGAAGCCCCACCCCATCTCCACTTCAGCACTGGGAATTCTTTGGGGCATGAGCCCCTTCTCAGTCACCAGTAAATAAAGAGTTCTTAAATTTTTCAAAAAGGTGGTGCTTCTCCTGTGTAATACTGTGTCACTCAATTGTAACAACTGAAAAGCCTAAGAAGGACTGAAGGCACCCAAGCTCATAAGCAGATCACCATTAGCCTGTCTGAGGACAGAGGCTACTTGCTACTCCATTGCCTTTCCTGTACTGAGTCTCTGTAGGGTTGTCCTATGAAGTTCCATGCAGTTCCTGCTAATCCAAGACAGCTCTGTGAAGACGCTGGGGTGACCTGCTATCTCTGGAAATACTCTTTCCTCAGCCCATCAGGAAACAAGAGTGCAACACCCAGCAGAATGGGGACAACCATTGAATGGTTCTATGATTATTAGTGCTAGGACAGGTTACATAGATACTAATTATACTGATTTTTAAAATGTTGATTGTAAAAGAGTACCGCATATGCTGCCAGGAGCAGTCTCAACACCTCGAGTTTGCCAGTGTGTGACTCATCAGAACAGCATGTAGAGGGGTGGTCGGTACCATTCACTTCTGTATAAGCTCATGCCATGATGTTCACACAGAAGCAAAGTCAACAATGCAGCATTTCAGGGCTGAATTGATATTGCAAACATGATAGTATTATTTTCTTCAAAAGTTTTTGATAACTGAATTGGGCACCAAATAGCTGCTCAGTATCTAGACCTTTCACATTAATAAGAAGTCATGTAGAGCTTACTAGAAAGAGCACCCATGGGAGTTCCCAGGACAGAGGCCCTAGTTAGAATCACACCCTCTTCTGCATGGGGATTTTCCTCCAAAAGGATTTCAACGAGGTTGGAAAGGTTTAACATCATAGCTATGATCTCTAGAACACACCCCAGACCTGGTCTGCTTAGATGACCAGAGCTTGGTACCCTTTTCAGGCCCTGAACCCACATTCAGGAAGATTTTCCAAGTTTATGGAGGCTTGAGAGTCACCCTGAGAACCGTGACAACCCCACATATTCTCCACTCCTCCTCTGTGCTCAGGGCACCCTCTGTTCAGTCATTCTCTGTTATGGTTTAGCTAAGGAGCATCCCTTCATGTATTTTGGAGGTGATTAGAATGTGAGAGTTGTAGATTCATGTACGTATTTCACACACTGTTAGGAGATGGGGCCTAGTCAGGAGGGTCAGATGACTGAGGGAGTGGTGGGTCACTGAGGATGGGACCTGGAAGGATTTACTCTTGCCTCCACTTTTCCTCAACCCCATCTTTGCTTTTGCAATGTAGTGAGCAGCTATTCTCTTCCAGACCCTTGTAGCATGTCACCACTGCCCGTGAACATGAACAAGACTGGAACCTTTGAGGATACCAGGTATTGTGTCCCAGCAACAAGAAAGTGACCAAGACACTTCCCACTTCCTGAGTGTACATCTTTCTTCCACCACCTGTAAGAGACAACAGGATCAGTGCTGGTAAGTAGGCATTGTCCTTCACATTCTTCTCTTCTTGGGAACCGTATTTTAACCAGACCTTTGAAATCTAGCTACACTAGACCCTTTCTCCACACTCAGCAATACATGAGTAGATGTTTGGCTTTCCAAAATAAGCACCAAATCTACCGGTTGTACTCAAACCCCACATTTTAGACATGTATTTGCTCCTTGGTTAAAAAAAAAAGTCAGCACCTTCTCCCACAAATAAAAGCACAGCTATCTGCATGATGTGTATGGTTTTTTTACCTGAACCTTTAGTTTGCAGGTGAGTCCACTGAAAATGTGAGGGAAAATGCCAGATTTCAGGTATCCTTGAAGTGACAAAGTAGGATACCTTCCCAGTGTAAACTCATTTGGGTGGCCAAGAAGAAGTCCAGAGGAACTGCCCCGTTCCTATTCCCAGCCCAGCAAACCTCTTGTCCTTCAGGAGTAATTGCAAAGGTTTTTCTCAAGAAGAGACAACGGCAAGAGACAGAATTAATCCCCGGGCTTGATGAGTGTAAGGGTCAGAAAGAAGTACCAATACTAACATTGCCAAAGGGCCTAAATGTACCACACGCTACATGAAGACATTGAGCTCATAATAGTTCATAACTACATAAGTCTTACATTCATGTGGCTTTGCTTCCCAAGGATGATTCTAATGCCAGGAAATATATTTGGTTGCTGCAATTAAAGGAGGAGAAGTGTCCTGGTACTGAGAGGGTAGAGGCCAAGAATGTTGCTAAACATGTCAGCCCCCAGCCCCCCAACAAAGAATCGCCCGTTCAAAATACCAATGATGTCAAGACTGAGAAATTCTGGTTTTCAATTCACGTATTACTACCATTTTTTTCCAGATATGAAAGTGGATGCCCAAAAAGACTAAATCAGTTTCCGAAGATCAATATTAAAAAAGCAGGATTCAAATAAAAATCTCTCCAATCTCCACATAAACTTTAGGAAGTCATCATTTCAGCACTGCCTTGAGATGTGCCTGGCATGTTTTTAGCATTACTTCCAGCTATGTACATGACCCTCCTTCGGAAAGCAGAGTAAATCAATACACCCATACAACCAAACTGTGTAAAGCTAAGAAGTACGGATCCACAACTATGTGTTAACAAATATGTCGGCATTAAGTCATGGAAGACGAGGCCTGTTTGGTCATTTAAGGAAAATACTTGAGTCTGAGTTTATAATTACTAAGAGTAGCCTATTGCCATCATACTTGTCTGAAATTCTTCCAGATAATTAATCAATATAAAGATTTGTTAGTTTAATCTACATTTTGTTCTGCATGTTAATAAAGGAACACGCCTTCACCCAAAGCAATGTAAGATGGACAGGGGCATTTTGGGTACAGAGCCAATGGGAAGAAACACTATTGGGTGAAGACTCACCTGTCTGTTTGCTTTAGAAACCCCACAGCCATCTGAGTATCTGCTGGCAGCAGTCTCGGGACAAACTCCTGTCAAGAATCCTAACCACCGCCAACCTCAGGACCTTGCCTTGTGCATCAGCCAGGCTACCTGAGGCCATGGTCAGTCTTCACACATCCTCTGGGACTGCACAGTGTTATAGAAGATGCCTTACCGCGTGCATGCTCCACCTGCATACCCACAGACCTCTGCCACAAGACCAAAGGGTGTGGCATGACTTACAGAGGCAGCAGGGGGCTCTAGGGAGGGATCTTCTGATTGGTGGACTGGTGACGCCATTTGTTTCATAATGAAATGCTTTAGAACATACTCAATGCCAACATGACAGTTTATGTAGAGAAGTCTAGTGCAAGCACAATATAAAAACTGATGAATTTAAATGTCCAATAAATATCTTAGCAAGGCTACAGGGCAAAGGGTCATCCAGAAGAACAATTCACTTTTCTGTAATCAGCAATAAACAACTTTCTATAAAAGGAAATTTTTACAAGTCCGTAAAGAAATAATTAAATCCTTAGGAATAAATTAATGGAAGATGTTTAGGATCTCCTCAAAGAAAGCGACAAAGTAGTCTTAAGAGTGACAGTGGCCTTGAGAAATGAGCAAAAGAAACGTGGGAAGTAATAATGGCTGAGGATTTAACATTATTGGCAGACACTAAATCAAAGGTCCAGTGATCTCTGAGAACAACAATAAAAAATGTAAAGTATAAGACATGCATACACATACATCACGTATATATAACATCCAAATCACAGAAAACCGGGTTAAATAGATCTTGAGAGAAGTTGGGGAGGCGGGGCGGGGGGCGCAGTCCATGCCCCATACACAGGAGCAAGAATGTGAATCCCATGCACTTCTCCTTAGAAGCAGTGCAGGCAGGAAGGAAGTGGAGGAAAAGATTTAACTTACGAAAAAAAATACCAACTTAGAATTCTGAATGCAGTGAGATACCTTCCAAATGTGAGGGAGCAATATGATTTCTCAGATTAAAAACTAAGGGTCTATAACACTGGTAGACCTATCCAAAGAGAAAGGTGGTATCTTTTTGTTTAAGTTTTTCAGAAAGAGGAAAAGCTACATAGATCAGAAAGTTAGCAGTGTTAGAGAAGGAATAAAAGAAAGTTATATAGAAAAAAACTTTATCTTTGTCTCAAACACACAAACACACTCAAACACAGCCCTTCTGTGACCAGATGTATGGGAGTTTATCCCACACCAAGCAATTCCCACCTTTGTAGACAACCGTCAGTTGCTGTCCCCTTTCAATTCAATTCTGACACTACTCAAAGAGTTCAGTCTCCCAAGACTGCCCACTCTGGACACAAACCACAAGTAATAAGGCCCCATGTTTCCCATAATTCTGACCACCATGGCTGCATATCAGAGGTCTGCACAAGCCCTACTCAGACTCAGTCATTTTCTCCGATGGCTCACAGAAACCTGGAAAACGTTTTCTTATGTTAGGTAGCTGAAGAGAAGGCAAGGTGTGGGAGGCAAGGCCTGGAGTTTCTACCCGCTCAAGGCATGAGTCGTTTTCCCAGCACCTCCATGTGTTCAGCAAACCCAAAGCTCTCCAAAAGCCATCGTTTTGCAAGTTTTTTTTTTTTTTTTTTTGAGGATTCAGTATGTAGGCATGATAGGTTACATCATCAACTACTGGTGATCAGCTCACTCTCAGCCCCTCCCCTCTCCTTGGAAGCTTTGCAGGTAAAGGGTGCTGAAAGTCCCAACTCTCTAATCACAGAGTTGATTCCCCCCTGCAGCCAGTTTCCCCCTATATCAGTCATCCCAGCCAACAGTCATCTCATTAGCATACAAAAGCACATCTCTTCAGAGACCCCTAAAGGGTTTAAAAAGTGTGCACCATCAAATGAGAATGAAGACTGATATAGGTATAGACAGATGTTTTACTATATCTTCATACCACAGGGATTAAATAAACTCATTTTCTCTATTAAGTAGCCTGATGGTTAACAGCTTTAAGTCTGTAAGAGCAACAACGTTCTGGGCGATTGTAAGGGAAGGATAGGAGAAATGTGTGAGAGCCACGCTAGGAGGGAAGGAAGAGGAATCGGGGCCCCACTACCCTGCTGTAAGGCCTCTCAGGGCACCAGCAATGGAGAAGCAGGGTGTCTTTGGAAAGTAATATTAAATTAGTTGTAAATGTCTGTTGCAAACCTCAGGCCAATTTTTTTTAATTAAACAAGTATAATTTGTAAGACAAGAGAGAAATAGATTCCTATAAATTGTGCATTTAAAATCAAAGGAAACAAAAAGTGAAAGAGAATGAAGAAAAAAGTTAATGAACACAGTTATCAATAGGGTAGCTTTTAATCCAACCATCATTTTAATGAAAGGGCTGAGTAAACAAACATTAATTAGTAAGGTATATGAGAAAGACTGATCAGCAAATAGTATACCCAACAGAGTTGGGAGTTTGTATAAATTTTGTGCTTATAAAGTTAACATGAGATCAGTCAGCACACATGAAACTAATAGAATGTAAGTTCAGGGCAGGACATAAATTAAGATTAAGATAACAATCCATTTAGGAAACATGCCATGACTCATAGGGAACTTCTGGGGTTTTTAGAATGCACATATCTGTGAGGTCATAATCAACCACTCCCATTGAATAATGTGAAAATCCCCTCTTGGTTCATGCCCTTGCAGTCCATCCTTGGCCCTTGAGATGACTTGCTCAAGGTCCAAGCTCATTATAAACTCAAAAATATGGCCTGTATCTCATGCATCCAATTAAAACCCAAAAGATCATGGGAGCACACATGCACAGGTGAAATTTTTCCCATTTTATTGATATGTATAAATGCAGAATTTAGAGTTTCCATTGATCTTGAGCATTTTCTGCACATACATACCTTGGCAAGGTTAAAAGACCTAGCCCTCTCTCCTTTTGCCCCCCCCCCACTCACTTCCCCACCCCATCCCCAGTTCCCATTATTTTCCACTTTAAGTTCTGTGATATAATTGTAGTCGGGTTTCTCATATCAGAGAAACCCTTCAATGTTTCACCTTCTGCTTCTGACTCCACTAAGCACCGATGGTCTCAAGTTGCCTCCATTTGCCTACAAAAGCCTCCGACCTATCTGACTTCATAGATGCATAGTATTCCACGTGCATAAATATCACAATTTGCGTATCCATTGGTGTGTTGATGGGTATTTTGGTGACTTCCATATTTTAGCTATTGTTAGTTGTGCTGCTGTGATCAAGAGTATACATGTACCTCTGTTAGGTGTTGTTTTTAACTCTTTTGGGAATATTCCCAGGAGAGGTATCGCTGGATCAAAGGGGATATTTATTTCTAGTCTTTGGAGAGCTCTCCATACTGCTTTCCAAATGGGGTTATACCAATTTACATTCCCATCAGCAGTGCAGGAGAGTTCCTTTTTCCCCACAGCCTTGCCAGCACTGGTTGCTGTTTGAGTTCTTGATATAGGCCAATCTCTCTGGAGTGAGATGGTATCTTAGCATTGTTTTGATTTGCATCTCTCTTATGGCTAAAGATGTTGAACATCTTTTCGTGTATTTATTGGCGATTTGAACTTCTTCATCAGTGAACTGTGTCTTCATTTCAATTGCCCATTTTTCAATAGGGTCCTTGAATTTGGGAGACTTACTTTTCTTCCGTTCCCTGTATATTCTGGTTATGAGCCTCTTATCATAGCAATCAAACAAAAAAAATGAAATAAAGAGAATCTGCATCAAAAAGGAGGAGGTCAAACTATCCTTATTTGAAGATGATATGATTATATACGTGGACGACCCCAAAAACTCCTGCTACAAAACTCTTGGAAATGATAAAGAAATTAAGCCAAATTACAGGCTACAAAATCAATACTAAAAATCAATAGCTTTTCTCTACACTAACAATGAACTCACTGAGAACGATCTCAGAAAAACAATTCCATTCTCAATAACACAGCAAAAAATTAAATACCTAGGAGTATACCTAACCAAGGTAGTGAAGGACCTATATAAAGAGAACTACATTACATTGAAGAAAGAAATTGTAGGTGACATTAGAAAATGGAAAGGCATTCCCTGTTCTTAGATAGGCAGAATGAATATAGTCAAAATAACTATACTGCTGAAACTGATATGTAGATTCAATACAATTCCTATCAAAATAACAACAATTTTTTTCAAAGAATTTGAAACAACAATCCTTATATTCATATGCAACCAAAAGAGGCCCAGAATAGCCAAAGCAATCCTGAGTAACAAGACCAAGGCAGGGGGCATTACAATACCAGACATTAGGCTGTAGTATAAAGCAATAGTCATAAAAACAATTTGGTACTGGCACAAAAACAGACAGATAGACCAGTGGAACGGAATTGAACATATAGAGGCAAACCCAAATACCCTTAACTACTTAATCTTCGATAAAGGAACCAAAAACATACACTGGAAAAAAGGATAGTCTGTTCAACAAATGGTACTGGGAAAACTGGACATCCACATGCAGAAGAATGAATCTAGTCACACACCTGTCACCATGCACCAAAATCAAGCCAAAGTGGATCAAAGACCTAGATATTAAAACTGAAACACTGAACCTTCTAGAAGACATATTAGGCAAATATCTAAAAGACATAGGTGTAGGTAAAGACTTTCTTAATAAGACACCAAAAGCAAAAGAAATTATCCCCACAATTAACAAATGGGTCACGTCAAATTAAAAGTTTCTGCAAAGCAAAGGAAATTATCAACATTGTAAAAAGAGAAACAAAGACTGGGGAAAAAAAATTCATCATCAGCACAGGTGAAATTTGATAAGTCACCCTGAACAGGTGGCTTAGTAAAATTACTTCCTCATTCAACTAGTCTAAAAAACACTTACAAGGTGCCTCATGGGCAAACACTTCAAGACTTCTTCTGGTTAATGGAAGCTTATACTCCTCCATCCTTATCTTTTCAAAGTAACTACCAATTTTACGATTTGCCTCGTTTGTCCCCAGTTATTCTTCTGCATTGTGGCCGCGGAAGATGCTTGGGCCAAGGACTGAAAATCCAGACTCTCGATCTCTTGTTCCTGTGGTTACTGTAATCATCAAGGATCATGATAGGAAGAGTGAGAGACAGAGGATCAGGAACTGTCATCTACCAGAGAACGTTTCTAGTATCTGGAGCTTCGTAAGAAAAAAAGATGGTAAATGATCTACAGAGAAATCGGGAGGCAAGAAGGGCACCGCCCCCTGTTGGGCCCAGTGGTACTTCGGGATGAGTGAAACAAACAAGGGGAGTGGACAGATAAAGGAGTAAATGGAGAACCCACAGGAGTAGTCCGAAGAAGAAGCAACGTTTGGGGAAGCACAGCAAGGTAACGTTTAAATTAAAGAGCTGATGCAGCCTATATACCAGCACTCTAGGAGGCTGAGACAGGAGGATCACAAGTTGGAGCCCAGCTGAGGCAGCGTAGTGACTAGGCAGAATCATGCCTCAAACTAAAACACAAAGAAAGGGTGCTAGGGACGTAGCTCAGAGCAAACCCCTGGGGTCAATTCCCAGTAAGCCCCCTGCCGAAAAATAGCACACAATACAGGGAAAGTCACTGGAAAACTGGTGGGACTTTGCAATCTAGGACACCCAGTGGTGGGGCTCAGAAATTCAAAAGTAATGACCAGCTGACTTCCAGTGAGAGATGAGAGATGAAACTGGGAGGCTTAGACCTTTAGACAGTTGTGTCAGTGGGGATGCACAGTGGCACTGTGAAAGAAGGTAAAGGCCACAACCTTCAAAAGCAGACTCAGGAGACTGCCAACACATCACACCCTAGAAGGTCAAACCACTGAATGACCTAATGAGCTAGACCAACAAAGTTGGTGTCCACCAACCTTCCACATTCCTGAACTGGAAGTACCCTAAACGATTCATTTCTCAAAGCAAGTTTTCAATGTAGGATTCATCCAATGATCCATCTCAGAAGACACCATCTGTGAAAATTCCCTTAAAAAATAAAAGGCCTCCCCTGCATTTGCTTTGTGGGAATTATTCAAATTTCCCTATTCAGTATGCCTGAATTACAACCTTTCCCAGATAAATGCTATTTTCCTTTACTTCTGTGTCAATTTTTTTTTTAAAGACAGGATCTCACTTTGTAGTCTAGGTTGGTCCTGAACTCGCAGTGTAAACCACGCTGGCCTTGAACTCATGTCGATCCTCCTGCCTTAGCACCCTAGGTGCTGGGATTATATGCAATGCCACCAGGCCAGTTAATCTTTATGTGGTGCTGGGAGATCAAAGCCAAGGCCCTGTGCATGCTAGATACACACTGTAGCCACTGAGCTACACCTTTAGCTCTCAGTTTCTTTTCTTTTAATTAACAGTATTAATCCTGATGGTGTATGGACAGAAGGTAGATAGCATTTCTGCTTGGAGCCTCAGCAGGGATTGGCTACAGAGTGGAGTGGGGAGTCAGGGTGAGTCCTTCAAGGACAACACAAAGCTCCATATATGCACGCGCACACACATGCACACACACACACACACACACACACACACACACACACACACCTTCTAACCCTTTAATTCCACTATGGGCCAACTTGAAGCTAGCTGACAAGGCTGAGTTCAGTCCCCTTAGTACAATTCATGTGTAAATTTTTTTAAAAGGCTAGGGATTTAATTAATTTCTGCTAAATTTTATCTGTCTAAATCAAGCTCATTTTTTTCAGCCAGCTGAGATCCTTTTGATACTGTATGCTTTCAAGTTTTCTTCAAAAATAAAAAGGAAGTATAGAGGGCCTTTGTGTCTTAGAAGCACCCCTCTCCTACTGCAGGCCTGCACCCACAGGCAGCCCTTCAAAGGCCTCTTTCACCACTGGAGACTGTAGGTGTCCCGCCATTTACTTCATTTCTCTAGATAATACATTTATTATCCTAGTTTTTGACTTGCCAGCTTCACGGTATGCTGTTTTCTCTGACTGGTGGCTTCTGGACCCCTCCCTAGAGCTACTCTCCACTACGCCTGAGAGGAGAAGGCTGCCTGCCAGGGCTCCCTCAGGGAAGCATCAGGTGAGGCAGGCCCCGAGAAGCGGGGAGAGGGGCTCAACCTGCACCTGTGCTGCTCCACCCACCCTGTGTACTATGCAGCGAAGAGTAGCAAACACTTCAGGGGCTCCTCAGCCAGGTGCCCCTACAGTGCTCCTCCACTCCCTCCCGAGGGCTCCAGGTGGTGCCCACACTAAAACCAAGGCCTACCCCGGGGTACCTGTGGCCTCAGCACCCTGAAACTGCCTGGTGCTCCTCTTTTGAAAGGTCAGCAGTCTCACTCCAGCTCTCCACTGACTTGCCCTCACTTAAGAATGACAGCAGTTCAGCAATTCAGTGGCACTCCCTGCTTTCTTCGGCTCTTTCTCCAAATGTTGCAGACCTGACTGTCCTTGGTGGACAGTCTGGTGACTTCAGTAGGGCGCACCTCTGGACGTTGCTCACCATTTGAGTTTCTTCCCACTCTATCACCTGGACTTTCAAAGTGTCAGGTGCCAAAATTGTCAAAAATCACTTCCTGCCAGGCTCCGTGGCACAAGCCATAGTCCTAGTACTCTGAGATGCTGACGTAGGAGGATCACCTATTTGAGCCCAGCCTAGGCATCCTAGCAAATCAAGAAAGACTGTCTCAAAGTCAAAACTAAAAATAGGCCAGGGATGTAGTTCAGTGTGAAGGCCCTGAGCTCAATCTCTAGTATCACCCTCCCACCACCACCAAAAGAAGGAAGGAAGGAAGGAAGGAAGGAAGGAAGGAAGGAAGGAAGGAAGGAAAGAAAGAGAGGGAGGGAGGGAGGGAGGGAAAAGAAAGAAAGAAAGAAAGAAAGAAAGAAAGAAAGTAAGAAAGAAAAGGAAGGAAGGAAGGAAGAGGAAGGAAGGAAGGAAGGAAGGAAGGAAGGAAGGAAGGAAGGAAGGACGGTAGGAAGGCAGGAAGGAAAAATCACTTTCTGCTGGGTGACCCCAGAGGGATTCTGTCTCCCCTCTGACTTCTTCTGAACCACAAACAATCAGCAGTGCCTTGTAAAAACTGCAGGCCAGCTCCCATGCCCAGCAACGTGGTGCAAGAGGATTCTGTCTCCTGTTCTTGGGGTTCAGCTTCTACTCCCCTGAGTATCCTAAGGGAAAATGCCCTTAGCCTTGAGGAAGCTTTAGCCTCACACACCACCTGTCAAATTGCTGCCAAGATCAATTAGCTTCGGGCTTAGACCATGACTTATTTGTAGATCTCTTTGTTTGTTGCTGGGTTTCTAGTTGCTTCTTTCTCCTTATTAAAAAGCAGCATGTGCATTCTTGTTATGTAACCAAATAAATTGGGTTCATTTCCTAGCGAGTGTAATCCCAAGAACACACACAGGCCCAATGTAGGAGTGAAGAAGGAGGATTTCATTACCTGCAGGTAAGGATGTCACTTTGTTGATTTCACCCCTCTCAGAACCAAAGGGGCCCAGCATCTTGGCTTGTCAGGCTTAGACATCTTCATGGGGGGTGGGGGCTGGGGGCGGAAGGGGGGGGCATGTCCCTTCTGGGCAGGCATGTTCCTTGATGTGTCGGTAGTAGGACTCAGATTTCAAGAAGGAAAGAGGAAAGGAAGGAAAGCCCGAGCTACATCCGGTTGGCATGTGAAGTGGGGGACGGGTCCCCTGGTGAAAGGGGGGTGGGTCCTCTGGAGCGCTGGTCCACAGTTTGTTTGCTAACAGCTACAGTTTTGGGTATATCTAATCTTTAAGCCATCCTGTATTCTCTGGTAGACGAATTTTTTTCCTACTACTTTTTTTGTCAAGTTTATCACCTTAGGGACCCCAACTTAGGCGCTGGTGTGCCCAGACACCACCCCCTGGCACACTGCTGTGGCCTGCATTTGGGCCTCCTCTTCCTCTGCGGGCTCCCTTCGTTGGCAGGCTCCACAGCTTCATTCTGGGTGGAAAGCAAACACTTTCAGTCTCTACATCTTCTGAAATATCTTTATTCCTCTCTCCTAGTGGTTTGATCTTCCAACCAGGTGTCGGATTTAAAGATCAAAGGAATCTCCACCGCCACTTCCCCTCACACAGTGCTGCTGTTCTCTGGAGTTCTAGATTACTGATGGGAATCCTGATGTCATTCGCATTTTGTTTGTTTGTTTGTTTGTTTGTTTTGAGACAGGGTCTCACAGTGTAGCCCAGGCTGGTCCTGCACTCACTATGGAGCCCAGGCTGGCCTTGGACTCATGGCCATCCTCCTGCCTCAGCCTCCCAAGGGCTGGGATTACAGGCATGTGGTCACCATGCCCGAGGATTTTACTTTCCTGAGGTCTCTATCCTCACTCTCTTCCTCATCTGCTTGTGAAAACTTTTAAAAACCTTCTCTTTGTTGTTGTTGGGCTGGAATTCCACAGTGTATAATACATGCCTTGTCTAAATTGCGCCACCCCAGCAGGCAGACCCCTGTGGCTCGTGCCTCCCAGGCTGCGGGAGCCACCGCCCCTTCTCTTCCCCAGCCTCATTTGCGTCATACACACAGCCAGACCTTGGTACTTAGGGACTCTGCAACTACCATTGAGCCACCCGCGTGTTGAGACCGAGGGCGGAAGCCGCGCCTGCAGGGATAGGGGCTCTGATCCTCTCCCCTTCCCTTTACTTCCAAAACAATGCAGGGAATGAGCTATTTCCACAGAATTTCCGCTGTCATGGCTACTGCAGGTTATCTGGAAACGGGAGCACGTGAAAGGCTGCTGTGGCCGGCACGCAGAGCGCCAGGCTGTGGGTGTAGGGAGTCCTGAAATCCACGCTCCACAGCCGCCGGCCGACTCGGGAGAGTGTTTGGAGTACCTTTCTCCTTCCCATCCTCCTCGTTTTCTTTTTGAGAAATTCCTTGTTACACCTCTTACCTTATTTCCCAACTCCTCAGGTTTATTGCCCCAGGAAACCCAAGGAGTTTCTCTGGTTTTGTTATCAGTCAAGAACATTTTCTGAATATTTACCTTTCAATTTTTTGAGTTTTTGTGTCAGTCATTATGTGACTCATTTCCAAAAATTACTCCTTATTACTTGCCTTTCCTTTTTCAAACCTGTTTTGTTTTGTTTTGTTTGTCAAGGGCCATCTGCATATTTTTGGCATCATTCATGGGCCACACAAAATTGTCTATGGTAAAAGTAGGTCTAGTTCCCCTTTCTGGTCAGCGAAGACTTTTCCCTTTGTCCTTGGTTCCTAAATAAAGCATCCTCCCTGCACCTTGAAGAAAAAAATAAAGAAGAAAATAAAAATAAGCAAAAAGGAGTCTGCTATATATAGTAAAACATTTGATTATTGTATAATTAACTTAGCCCTAACTTGATAGCTGCTTTGCCAGAGCAGGACAAGAGGTACAGGCTGCACCCAGCCCCCGGGCTGAATGTCCTCTACCTGCTTTGGGGCTCTTCTGCATCCTTACGTCTCTGAGGACACTAGAGCTCAACTTTCTTTTCTATTACATTCTCTTCTTGTGTGTTTCTTGTTCTGAGGTTAGTTTTGTTACTCCTTTTGGACGACCTGATCTTTTTCTTCCACAAGGATGGCTTGGTTGTCATTTAAAGTTGTCCATCAAAGTTTAGAAGTGAATGGCCAGGCCTGTTATCCTAGAGAAGTGTCTAATCATTGTCTCTGCTGAGTACAGTCTCCGGCTGAGAGATCTATTTCTAGACCAGGTGGTGTCTGCCTTAGATAGGAGGCTTCTCCGACAGGGAGGCCCCAGATCTCAGGGAGAGGAGGGGTTTTCCTCCCACACCAACCCCCTTGGCTCTCTTACACAGTTTCTTAATTTTCTTTAAAATATCCACATTTTTTCTCCTGGGAGAAAGTTCCTGTGGCCTGCCTGATATTTCACACCAAAAGTGAGGAATTGGGGACAGTCTGTCCCTACCCCGAAACAAAGCAATCTCCCTGCCTTTATCCCCATTTTCAAGCCCTGCATCCCAGTGACCCTGAGCCCAGACCCTGCACACAACATCCCTACCATGTGTACGCCCCTTCCTACGTGTCCCGTGGGCCAAGGGCTCCGGTTTCCCAAAGGAGGTAAGATGGGAATGATAGTCAAAAGGGAGAGAAGGAAAAAATCATAACTGTGTTTTTGATGAAAGTTTCAGCTTCAGTTCATAGGCCCAAACTAAAAAATAAATAATAATAATAATAATAATTCCTATTACGAGAACCTTAAAGACTTTCACCTGGGCTCTAGGCCTGAGCCTTTGGCCTGCAAATCGTGCTCGCCCCTAGGAGTCACCTTCATCCTTGGGAGGCTGCACTGCTGAGAGGGAAAGTATATCTCAGCCTCAAACTCACAGAAGTGGTGTGCTCTTTAGCATAGCACTCAAGTAAGGAGATTCCACAGACAAAGGTGACCCATCTGAGGTCACCAGGGGTGGCTGTCGCTTCTGAGTGGGCCACCATCCCTCCCCTTGCAGGAGCTATGGCCTTTCATCAACACATTGTCTCACCAAGTTCCATAGCTGTCCATCCTTAAGCCCCATAAGTATGCCTAGCTCTGGCTACGGAGATCACCTCTCTTTCTGTTTCATGAGGGCTCACAGCATATTTGTTTTCATAATGTCTTTATTTCCACCTAAAAATCTTTCCCAAGTCTTTTACTCAGTAGCTGCAAAAGTTCTTTTCCATCTAGAAGACTCAGAGGGCCTGTTCTGTGGGCAGGTTGGGAGCGGGGGAAGGGTGCTGTGTCCCTTTAGGGGTGCATATGGATCATGTCTAGTGGGTAACACATCCATTGCCTGGAATTCTTGAAACCCCTCAAGTGACTAAAGTCTCTTATAGCCTCACCACTTTGCAAGATCATTCCTTTCATTTCTTATGCCATGCAAGATGGCATGCACCAGCCGATGTCATGGGTCAGTAAGAGAAATGTACCGCGGAGGCAAGATAAGGGTAAGATTTAGGGCAGATTACACAGTCAAGGGAGACACCGGGTGAGTTCCAAGAGAAGAACCGCACATCATGCTGAGGGGTTGAGATCTTTTATGTGAGTCTGAGCGTCTGAAAAGGGGTAAAGGCCACTAAGGAGATTACCCAAAGAGATTCTCCCAGCACCTCGCTCCTCAGACTTTTGTGTTGTGCCTAAATTCCCTAATCTCAAGTTGCAGCCTGATTGGAGCATTTCCTTCATCTTCACAGAGGATCTTTTAGCTTCATTAGGAGAGATCTACGCAGAGCAGCTTTTAGAGGGGAAGGGTCAAGAGAAATCCCTGGAGAAATATGAATGGGTCTATTGCAAAGTCCATTGTGGCCACGTGATCATAGACCCCATGGGCATGGTGGCTTTTTATGCCATTTTTATTAATATCTATGCAATACCTAAAGTTTACAATGAAATTGAGCATTTCGTATAGATATATATCATCTCAGCTTTACAGTCCCTACTCATTTTGGCCCTCCCACACGCTTCTCTTCCCCCTAACTCCTACTGTCACACCCATTTGGTTCTATAGAATGCCTGTAATCAGGGTTTACCAAATCAGAGAAACCATGCAATATTTAACATATTTAATCTTTTGCATCTGACTCACTTCACAACTCAAATCATTACTCTTTGGCTCAGCTTCCCACCCCTAGAATGGGTTTCAGTGGCCATATCTCGATGCCTCTTCTCTGGGTCCAGCAGAGCCTTTTATCGGGATATTTGCCAAAATTTCTTTCCCCGCCCCCCCGTATCTTATTATATCTTTGTTGAGATTCTTTAACATTGCCTCATCCACCAGTCTGCATGAGAAGAGAACTATAACAATGACATTCATAAGGCTAGAAAATGTGAGAAAGAAAAAAATTAAATTTCATATTCTTTAGCTGAGTACTGTAGGGCAAATGCTTATACATTCAAAAACAGACACTGGCTCTGCCCTTCCTTGCTCTCGGTTCCCTATCCACCAAGCCATAAACATTTTTACTGGCTCCACCACACACTTCCACCATTGCTGGCCACCCATGAATGGACTGAGACCTTCTGAAACTGTGAGCTGAAACGAACTTTTCCCTGTTGAGTTGTGGGTGTCAGGTATTGTGTCACAGCAATGAGAAAGTAACTAAGACATTTGTGAATGGATTCAGTAGGTCTACACTGGCACCAGAAGGCCGCCAGGGACTCCGAGGTGCTCATGATAAGTGGGGAGAGAGTGGAGAGTGAACCGGTGGTACTCCGCTCCACAGAGCTTTGCATGCGACAAGCTATTGGTGTTCCTGATCATGTGTGAGCAGCAAGGATTTACTTCACCTCTCTGATCTCTGGTTCCCTTTTTTGTGAAGAGTAGAGAAGAAAATAACAATAACAAACATAAACAAACAAGTACACCCACTGTGACAACTGGTGGTGACAACTGACAACGGCCATATGTGCAAAACCCTGCTGCCCAGAAAATTGTTCCTCTTGGTATAAACCTACACCCAGTGGATATATTTTTATGGGAAATTCTTCACCTTTGGCCTGTCTTCCCCTCCCGGGCTGGGCTCTATGTTGTCTCCTCCATTAAACTGACCATTTGCTAGAGATTCAAGTCTCCCAGGCATTTCTCCAGCTTTTACCCACGTAGTGGGAGGCCTCCTTGCCTTTCTCAGCTCTGGTCCACACAGGCTGACTATAAAAGGTAAGATTCTCCTGGCATGTCATTTCCACCTGTACCAAACCACCTGGTCCTTCCACTGGCTTTCTACATTCTTTCATGTCCCTTAGCTGTGCTGTTTGGATAAAATGCTGGATAAAATGCTGCTGTAAGCTAAGCGCATAGACTGCAGCTGTCCCAAGACTCCCCTGATGGCTCAGAGATCTGCCGTCTGCCTCCCATTGTGACAGGCAACCTCTAAAAACAGAGAACAAAAAAAATTAATTTCAGTAAGCAAAGCAAGGACTCCTCTCCTGCTACATTACATATTCGTCTGCTTCCCATTGCTGAGACAACATAGCTGACATTCCCAACTTTAAGGAGAAATGGGTTATTTGGGCTCATGGTTTCAGAGCATGAGGTCAATGGCCAGGTGGCATCAAGGTGGAAATATCACAAAGAAAAGGAGTGGGAAGGAAACCTGCTCCACTTCTGGTATCTAGAAAGCAGAGATCGGGGGCGAGACTGAGAAGAAGGGACCAGGGACCAGTATAGATCTCAAGGTCACGGGATCCACCCAGACATACCAGAAGTATGCTTTGCTAATATCCTAAGCATCTCTCAAGCAAATCAAGTTATCATCATACTTGCTTTAAGATGCTCATGGGAGCATTCAGGTCTCCACAAGCAAGGGACACTCCTCAGAAAGAATGTCCTGCCGGGAGAGGGGAGAGCTTGCTAGCCAAGGCCACAGGGCTTGCAACTGTTGGTCTCCCTGTTCCTGGCCCAAGCCTCCCATCACCTGCTCTTCCCATGCCCACCTCCAGCTCTTCGTAGTCAGGAGTCACCCACACCACAACAAACTGGATTCCCGGGGCTTTCTCTCCTCCTCTCTCAAAATATGAATAACCACGAGCTACAAATTTGCCAATCAGGTAAGTGAAACTTTGCTTCTGGATGAATGAAAATGAAATCAAAATAAAGTCAAAAAACATTTGTTATGTGGATGGAAGGGTGTTATGTCTTGTGTGTATGTAGCATTCAAATGAATCAATAAAACATTTACCATCCCTCCCAATGAGGAAGCACCATAAAACACTCTCCTAAAGAACACATGATTTTTAAGTAAGCACATTAACAGTATATGCAAACTCCTTGATAATCCAAAAAATACAAACTCCAGTAATGGCATCTCTTTCTCATCTGTAGAACTACTAATGATTTGAGTCTGATGCCCAGTTCTGGCAAGGGGCTCTGAGGTGACCACTGGTCATCCTGACTCGAAATCTGAAATTACACATCTGCAATTTACAAACATATCTAAAGCCTTAAACACACTGACCTTCAGCCTAGAAATTCCACTGTTGGAAGACAAGTTACGGGAAAAAATATAAAATGCAAATATTTTGGCTCGCTTAGTTATTGCAGCACTATTTGGAAAACAAAACAACCTAGTAATTAAAATGAATTAAAGAGCTCTTCTACCTTTAGATGGGAAAACACAATGGTAGGTAGTGAAATCTCAGTACTCAAAACCCCGTATTCAATAAAAGCTCAGTGATATCAAGCCAATATCCATAATTGCAAATAAAAGACTAAAATTAAATAACATGAACATGCTAGAGATTGTGAGCCCTTGCTAGAAATTTGGTTTCTTTTCCTCTCTCTTCCTCTTCTTAGATTTATTTCTTACAAAGAACATCTACTACTTCCAGGAAGGGAAAATGTTTTCATCAAAAACTCGGAAGAGCCCAAGTAGCATCTTGCTATCTCTGCAGCAGGTTGACCAGGGCCTCCTCCCAAGGCTGGAAGTGTGCACATGTCAGTGCAGTGTGGGGACACGGCAGGCAGGGGTCACCTTCCGAGCGCCGCTTCTGCCCTGTGTTAGGCTGAGAAGGAGAAGGCAACGTCCCTCTGATCTCACCACACTCTCTCCTTCCTTGGAGGATGCTGCAGATTTCATCAGACACAGAGCCCACTCCCCACGAAGATCTGAGTCTCAGTCCAGGCTGAACATGTCCTTGTCACTGCTCTGACTCTCAGTGTTCTCACCTTGAAAATGGGCTCATGGCAACACCCAAACACCAAGGCATCTGCTAACAGTACACTCCTGGCCCTTGATGTTGGACTCTTACCAGTGCACCAAATTGTTCATATAATTCTTTTGGATTCTTTTTTAAAATCATTCATTTCTAGTTAGATAGTTCCATAGTTAGGATTTCTAAACTACACCCAGCATTTCTCTGCTAGATAAACTACTACTCACTATCAAACATTATCTTCTTTTCTGGATGGTATGGGACCGTTGGCTTAAGTAAAGTGTGTTCCAAAGGAGGAAGAGGTCGATCATACTTAAGTAATGTCTGTATTAGTTTGGGTTGTTTCAAAAGACAGAATTTACAGATTTTATCACACAAAGGTCTATTAGGAAGGCTTACAAATCTAAGGATAGAGGGGGTCCAAGATGGCTGCTCAGCCATGAAGTAGATCTCCTGCTCAGGACTGCAGAACCACCTGTGAGATGAGAGTCTGCTGTAGAACTTGGGTGAAGATCAAAGTCTGAAGATTGGTGACTGAAGAGCAGCAACAGGCAGACAGGCACAAGTCAAGACTGGAACAAATCTGTGCTGATGATGTGTGATGTGTAGCAAGTCGGCGTCCGTAGACAATCCAAAGGTGAGAACTTTCCTAGAGGAAAAAGCTGTAACAATCTTCCCTCTTCCTTCCTTTTATGCTGTTAGAGTTCCAGTTGGCCTCCCACATCTGGGTGGGTGTTCTTCTCTCATTGGCCAGCCCACAAATGACTCACACTCTAATCCAGACCAGTTCTTGATCCCCAATCTAGGGTGGTTGACAAATCCTCATCCTAATGGGGGTGTGGGTCCTAATTCCCTCAAGTTGACATAATGCCATGAATGAACACAAACCGCCCCTTGACAACTTGACAATCAGTCACAGCTCCTTGAACCATGCTTCATTCCCAAGTACAATAGCCAACGTAGTAATTATGCCTGACACAGCACACCTGCACTGAGTACAAACAGAAGCGCAATGAGTTCCTCCCCACGATAGAGAACAAAGTTCCTCTTTGGAGAATACCTATTCTCTTGACATTCAATTACTTAACATTAGTGTAATTTAACAAATTCCATAACAATGTAATATATATGTACAAGCATCATGAAAGAAAATCTGATTACAGTCTTTGTCTCAACAACTGTCATGTGGTTGTAGCTGGTATTTATAACTACCTTCTTCTACTACCTATTCTGTGTTTCCTTGACCCTAAGCAAGTACCTCAGCAGATCTTGGTTCTTTCCCTGGCTGGGTGACCCATACCTTCATTCCTGAAGGTTCTGAAGCATTTGTTATCTTCTCTAGACTGGGTTGTGTCATTTTCCCATTAATTTTAATAACAGGACACGGTGAGACTAGGAGGCACCCTGAAGGATCTCCTGCAGTCCAAACATAGTCATCCCAGCCTCCATTATGGAGTATCAATCCAACTTCCCCTTGGTAGTCTGGATCAATCACCCCTGCTAACGCTGTCTCTCTTTCTGGCTTGCTGGTTCCATGGTACAAGGAGGCCAAAATGACCAGGGGGAAGTCTCAGCTTCCAGTTTAGTGGGATTGTTGCTGTGCCTCCTGGTATAAGCCTTCCCCCTTTTGGACCTAAGACTTCTAGACCAGCAGAGCATGAGTTTGCAGGGACAGGAAGCAGAAAATTTTGTTAATGGGTCATTGGGGTGATGGTGAGTGGTACCATCCTGGTCTCCACCCCTTGATTCCTGGGCCCAAGAATCCCGACCATGGGAGAAACAGTACCATATATGGGTCACTGATTCAGAGCATACACAGCTTTCTGAAGAACTTTGCCCCAACCCTGCAAGGTATTACCACATAGCTGACGCCGTAACTGTGTCTTCAGAAGGCCATTCCATTGTTCTATCAGTCCAGCTTCTTCTGGATGACAGGGAACATGGTAAGACCAGTGAATTCCAAGGGCTTGGCCCCATTGCCACACTTCCTTAGCCGTATAATGTGTTCGGTGGTCAGATGCAATGCTGTGCGGGATACCATGGAGATAGGTGAGGCATTCTGTAAGTCCACAAATGGTAGTTCTGGCAGAAGCATTACGCACAGGAAAGGCAAATCCATAGCCTGAGTAAGTATCTATCTCAGTAAGACAAAATGCTGTCCTTTCTATGGTGGAAGTGGCCCCGTATAATCAACCTGCAACCAGGTTGCAGGCTGGTCACCTGGAGGAATGGTGCCATATCGGGGACCCAGCGTTGGTATCTGCAGTTGGCAGTGGGCATTCAGCAGTGGCTATAGCTAGGTCTGTCTTGGTGAGGGGAAGTCGATGTTGTTGAGCCAACGCATAACCTCCATCCCTGCCACCATGGCCACTCTGTTCATGGGCCCGTTGGGCAATAACAGGGGTAGCCGAGGAAAGAGGTCGACTGCTCTCAACAGAATGAGTCATCCTGTCCACTTGATTGTTAAAGTCATCTTCTGTTGAGACTAGTTTTTGGTGAGCATTTACGTGGGACACAAATATCTTCACATCTTCTTCCCACGTGGAGAGTTCTGTCCACATACCTCATCCCCAAATATCTTTCTCACCAATCTTCCAGTTGTGTTCTTTCCATGTCGCAGACCAGCCAGCCAGACCATTTGCTACAGCCCACAAATCAGTATATATTCGCACATCTGGCCATTTGTTCTTCCAAGCAAAATGCACTGCTTGAAGCTCTGCCCACTGTGGAGATTTTCCTTCACCACTGTCCTTCAGGGATGTCCCAGAGAGGGGCTGCAGCGCAGCAGCTGTCCACTTCCGTGTGGTGCCTGCATAACGTGCAGAACCGTCTGGAAACCAGGCCCTGCTCTTCTCTTCCTCTGTCAGCTGATCATAGGGTACACCCATGAAGCCATAGGTGCGTGCTGGGGGACAGAGGGCAATATAACAGGAGTAGGCACCACGGTCAGTTGAGCCACTTCATGCAATTTACTTGTGCCTTCTGGACCTGCTCAGGTCCGGTCACGTATACACCACTTCTATTTAATGATGGACTGTTGCTGAGCATGTCCAACTTTATGACTTGAAGGGTCAGACAGCACCCAGTTCATTATGGGCAGCTCAGGTCTCATGGTAACCTGGTGTCCCATAGTCAAACATTCAGTTTCCACTAAGGCCCAGTAGCAGGCCAGAAGCTGTTTCTCAAAGGGAAAGTAGTTATCTGCAGATGATGGCAGGGCCTTGCTGCAAAATCCCAAGGGTCTCCGTTGTGATTCACCCATGGGAGCCTGCCAGAGGCTCCAAACAGCATCCCTGTCTGCCACCAAAACCTCAAGCTGAGTCGCGTATGGCCCAAGTGGCAGAGCAGCCTGCACAGCAGCCTGGACCTGTTGCAGAGCTGTTCCGGGCCCCACTCAAAATCAGCAGCTTTTCACGTTACTCAGTAAATTGGTTGGAGTAACACACCCAAGTGAGGGATATGCAGCCTCCCAAATCCAAATAGGCCTACTAGGTGTTGTGCCTCTTTATTTGTATGTAGGAGGGGCCAGATGTAATAATTTGTCCTTTACCTTTGAAGGTACATCTCTGCAGCCCCACGCCACTGGACTCCTAGGAATTTTACTGAGGTTGAGGGCCCTTGCCTGGACAGAACATTCAACAGTCCCACACGCAACATTTTGGTATTATAATAAATGCTACTTTGGTCTGTGTGTTCCATTAATTCATTTTGGCTTAATAATTCTTGCTAATTTTTGGTGCTCTCACTTCTGTCCTACTAGAAAAATTAAGTAAGTGAACCTCTTATGACTGCATCTCAGGCCAGTGAGTTCTAAGTGAGCCTTCAACACACCTCCTGCGTGCAGTCACCTGGTGACTTGCTCTTTTGTCACCTGGTGGGCCTTTCAACTTCCTCCTACTTCTCTAGCTGCATTTTTATTTATGAAATAAATAAAATAGCTCCAGTTGCCCAATAGGGCTATATGTGTAGTAAGAATCAAAACTTCAAACTCATACAACAAACATCTTGAATTCTACTAGATGTCCTTTCTCTTCTCACTGTCACTTGGTAGACTTTTCTTCTTATCAAACTCTGAAACACGGAGTTCTTACTTCCGAATTACAGAAGAGGAAACCAAGGTACAAAGCCAAAAGTATCCACACCTGGACAAAGACATTCATGGAATAGTTCTGTTCAAGCCAGCATATATATATAGAGCCTCTAGCCAGACGAAAGATCTATAGGAAGGGCAAGTTTTCATTATCTCCTCCCCACTGTGTCAGCATGAGGCCCAAACAAGGATGCCTGGAGTTCCTGCATCTAGGAAGTGGGCAGGGCCTCCCGTTGCATGCCTCCAGGGGGCAGCCTCACGTTGTGTCCAATGGAGGCACACAGCATCTCTGGAGCATGAAATATTTGCCCCTCCTTCAATTTGTGTATGAACAACCTTAGTAACAGTAGAACACAGGGGAAAGGGTCACAATGGCACTTTGAAGCACAGTCAAGTGGGCAACAATGAAAAGCTATGTGCATTGGCTCTCTAACATGGGAGCACAAGGGTGGTAGAGCAAAGCATCTGGGGTATTGCTCAGAGGTACAGCACCAGTGAGGCCCAGGGTTCTATCTTCACCACCAGAAAACTGAAGCAAACATTGGCAGGATTCAGCAGTGAAGCCACTGGGTCCTGGGCTTTCCTTTGTTGGGAGACGTGTTATTGATCCTATCTTTTCACTTGTCAGCTCAAGTTTTTTTGTGTCATTCTGGTACAATTCTGGTAAATTCTATATTTGTAGAAATGTATCTCTTTCTTCCAGATATTCTAATTTGTTAGTGTGTAGTTATTGATATTCACCCCAGAGGATCCTTTGTATTTCTGTGGTGTCAGCTGTAAAGTCTCCTTTGTTATCTGTGATTTTGTTTATTGAGGTCTTCTTCTCTTCCCCACCTGCCTTGGTAAGTCTAACTAAAGGTTGGCCAGTTTGGTCTTATTTCATTAATTTCTGCCCTGGTATTTGTTTTTTTTTTCCTCGCAGAAATTTTGAATTTAATTTGTTTTTGCTTTTCTAGCTACCTGACAAGCATCACTAGGTTGTTAACTTGAATTTTTAATGTAAATATTTATTGTGATAAACTTCCCTATTAGTAGTACCTCTGGAGTATTCCATATATTTGGATAAGTTGTGCTTCTGTTTTTACTTGTTTCAAGAGAGATTTTAATTTTATTTTTGATTTCTTTGATTGCCCTCTGTTCATTCAGTAACATTGTACTTTGGCTTCCATGTATTTCTAGAAGTCCTCCGATTCCTTATGTCTTGATTTCTAGTTTGATATTATCTCATTGTGCACAGAAAATATAAATTGCATAATTTAAATTTTGTTAAATTTGACCTATTCTGGAAAATGATCTGTGTGCTGCTGAGAAGTTGAGCTCTGCAGCAGTTACATGAAATGTTCTATAAAAGTTAGGTCCGTCTGAACTATAGGGTAGATTAAATCACATGTGTCTTCGTTGATATTTTTCTTTTCTAGATGGTCTGTCCGTTGACTGAGGGGTCATTGATATTCTCCATTGTTAGCATGTTTGAATTCAGCTCTTCCTTTCGAACTAACGTTTGCCTTCTAGAATTTGTTGCTGCACCCTTGGTCTTTTTGCCCCTGGTATGTCTTCTTATTAAATTGATGCCTTTATATTTATTTATTTATTTTGTGGTCCTGAGCATGGAGGCCAGAGCCTTCACAGCGAGCACAATGAGCCTTCACATTCCCCCAAACATTTTTTGAAAAAAATTTCCCATTTTATTAATATGTATAAGTGCAAAATTTAAATTTTACAATGGAGTTGAGCATTTTGTGCACATATGTATCTTGTCAAGGTAACAAGGGCTTTCTGACTCGCTTTCTGTCCCTCCCCATACAATCTCCTCCCTGCTTCCTCCCCAACCCTATGCCCCTTGGTTCACTTTCTTTTTCCTTTTAAGTTCCATAGGAGTTGTGCTCTGGGACTCTCATATCAGAGAGACCATTCAATGTTTCACCTTCTGCTTCTGACTCACTTCACTAAGCATGATGTTCTCAAATTTCTTCCATTTGCCTGTAAAAGCCTCCACATTGTTGGACTTAGTATTCTATTGTGTATAAATACCACAATTTATGTATCCACTGGTCTGTTGACGGGTATTTTGGTGACTTCCATATTTTAGCTATTGTTAGTTGTGCTGCTATGATCATGAGTATACATGTACCTCTGTTATGTGTTGTTTTGATCTCTTTCGGTAATATTCCCAGGAGGAGTGTTGCTAGACTGAAGGGGATATTTATTTCTAGTCTTTTGAGAGATATCCATACTGCTTTCCAAAGTGATTGTATGAAATTACATTCCCACCAGCAGTGCAGGAAGGTTCCTTTCTCCCCACAGCCTCGCCAGCACTGATTACTATTTGACTTGTTGATATAGGCCATCATCTCTGGAGTGAGATGGTATCTTAGTGTTGTTTTGATTTGCATTTCTATTATGGCTAGAGAGGTTGAACACCTTTTCATGTATTTATTAGCCATGTGAACTTCTTTGTGAGTGAACTGCCTCTTCTTTTGTCCACTTTTCAATAGGATCCTTTATTTTGGTAGGCTTACTTTTCTTCAGCTCCCTGTATATTCTACTTATGAGCTTCCTATCTGGGATATCCGTGGTGAATTTTTTTTTCCAATTATGTTGGTTCTCTTTTAACAATGTTGATAGTTTCCTTTGCAGAAACTTTCTAATTTGACCCATTTGTTAATAATGGGGATAATTTCTTTTGCTTTCGGTGTCCTGTCAAGAAAGTCTTTGCCTACCCCTGTGTCTTTTAGATATTTGCCTAATTTGTCTTCTAGGCGGTTCAGTATTTCACTTTTAATGTCTAGGTCTTTGATCCACATTGATTTTGGTGCATGGTGATAGGTGTGTGACTAGATTCATTCCCTGCATGTGGGTGTCCAGTTTTCTCAGCACCATTTGTTGAACAGGCTGTCCTTTTTCCATTGTATGCATTTGGCCCCTTTGTCAAGATTAAGTAATTGAGGGTATTTGGGTTTGTCTCTGAATCTTCGATTCTGTTCCGCCGGTCTGTCTGATCTTGGGCCAATACCAAATTGTTTTTATGACTATTGCTTTATAGTACAGCCTGATGTCTGGAATTGTAATGCCTCCTGCCTTGGTCTTATTACTTTGGCTATTCTTGGTCTCTTTTGGTTCCATATGAATTTAAGAATTGTTGTTTCAAGTTCGTTGAAGAAATTTGTAGTTATTTTGATATGAATTGCATTGAATCTGTATATCAGTTTTGGTAGTATAGTCATTTTGACTATATTTATTTTGCCTATCCAAGAGCAGGGGATGCCTTTCCATTTTATAATGTCTCCTAAAACTTCTTTCTTCAATGTAATGTAGTTTTCTTTATATAAGTCCTTCACTTCCTTGGTTAGGTATACTTCTAGGTATTTAAATTTTTTCTGAGCTATTGATAATGGAATTGTTTTTCTGAGTTCTTGCTCAATAAGTTGATTGTTAGTGTAGAAAATAGCTACTGTTTTTCAGTTTTAATTTTTTAGCCTGTAATTTGGCTAATTTTTTTTTTATTTCCAAGAGTTTCATACTGGACTTTTAGGTTTTTCCATGTAGGTAATCATGTCATCTGCAAATAAGGAGAGTTTGACCTCCTTCTTTCCAATGCAGATTCCCTTTATTTCATTTTCTTGTCTGATCGCTATGGCAAGTGTTTCAAGGACTATGTTGAATAGAAGTGGTGAGAGTGGGCAACCTTGTCTTGTTCCTGATTTGAGAGGGAATGATTTCAATTTTTCTCCATTTACTATAATATTTGCAGTAGGTTTAGCATATATGACTTCTAAGAGTCTTATGTAGAGCCCTTCTGTGCCTATTTTTCTCAGTGTTTTTATCATGATGGGTGCTGGAATTTGTCAAAGGCTTTTTCTGCGTCAATAGAAATGATCATGTGGCTTTTGTTTTTGCTTTTGTTGATGTGGTTTATTACACTGATTGATTTAAGTATGTTGAACCAGCCTTGCATCTCAGGGATGAAGCCCACTTGATCATGGTGTATGATCTTTCTGATGACTTGTTGGATTCTGTTTGCCAAAATCTTATTGAGGATTTTTGTATCTCTATTCATTAAGGATATTGCTCTATAATTTTCCTTCCTAGTTAAGTCTTCATCTGGTTTGGGCACTAGTGTGATGCTAGCCTCAAGAAGTTAGTTTGGTAACGTTCCTTCACTTTCTACTTTATGAAACAGTTTGAGGAGGATTGGAGTTAATTCTTTCCCAAAGTACTGAAAACATTCTGTTGTGAATCCGTCTGGGCCTGGACTTTTACTTGTAGGTAGAGCTTTCATTACTGCTTGAATTTCTGTGTGTGTGATGGGGGTGTTCAAGTTTTTTTATGCCTTCCTTATTTAATTTTGGTATTTTATATGTATCTATGAAGTCATTCATTTCTTCCCAGTTCTCAAATTTGTTAGAATATAGGTGTTCAAAGTATTTTCTTATGATATTCTGAATTTCTGCAGAGTCTGTTGTAATTTCACCCTTTTCATTTCTAAGTGCGCTAATCTGTAACTTTTCTTTCCTTTTCTTGGTGAGTTTAGCTAGGGGTTTGTCAAATTTGTTAACTCTTTCAAGGAACCAGCTGTTTGACTCATTAATCTTTTTTATTGTCTTCTTAATTTCAATTTTATTGATTTCAGATCTGAATTACCCTAAACATGAATGGCCTCAACTCACCTATTAAAAGACATAGATTAGCTGACTAGATCAAAAAACAGAAACCCACAATTTGCAGCCTGCAAGAGACACACTTCACCAACAAGGAATTCATAGACTGAAAATAAAAGGATAGAATTCAATATTTCATGCAGCAGGTCCCAGGAAACAAGCAGGGGTAATTATCTTAGTCTCAGGGTCATCAGATTTCAAAGGAAAACAAGTGAAGAGAGACAAAGATGCCCACTATATACTGGTTAAAGGAACACTAGAATAGGAAGAAATCACAATTATCTATATATAAGACCCCCAAATCTGGAGCACCCAATTATGTAAACCAAAAATAATTAGACCTGAAAGATCACATAGGCCTCAATACAATTATAGTAGGGGACTTTAATGCTCCACTATCACAGATAGATAGATCAACCAGATAAAAAAATCCGCAAAGATATACAACTACTGAATGACGCTATAGAAAACTTGGACATAGCAGATGTTTACAGAGCTTTCCACCCAACATCAACTGATTACATGTTCTTCTCGAAGCATATGGAACATTTTCTAAAATAAACTGTGTCCTAGGCCATAACTTATGCTTAAACAAGTGCAGAGGGATAGAAATAATTCCCTGTATACTCTATCAGACCATAGTGGAATAAAACTGGAACTTAACAGCAGCAGAAACAGAAGAAAATACACAAATATCTGGAGACTTAATAACTTACTATTGACCAAACAGTGGATCATGGAAGAAATCAGAGAAGAAATCAAAAAGTTCATAGAGTTAAATGATGATGGAAGTACAACCTATCAAATTCTGTGGGGCACAATGAAAGCAGTACTCAGAGGAAAATTCATAGCCATAAATGCACACATCAAAAGAACAGAACAGTCACAAATAAATACGCTAATGATGCACCTTAAGGACCTAGAGAAGAAAGAACAACTTAACCATTTTTTAAAATTTTTTTAGCATCACATGGTCGCGCCAAGTTCCCAGGCTAGGCTCAAACTTGTGATCTTCCTGTCTGGGCTACCCAATCCAAATCTCAATCATTATACTAAATATTCTTTATTTCTTTGTAAATTTTTGACTTGATGTTTATTTTATCTGATGTAAATATTCCAGCTTTGTTTTCCATTTCTGTGGAATAGCTTTTCCCAAGCATTACTTTCAGTCAAAGTGCATCTTTACTAATGAAGTATTTTATAGCCTTTTTTACTCAGTCTACTAATCTTTATCTTTTAATTGAAAGATTTGATCCATTTACATTTAAGAACTTTAACGATGGCTGTTTTGACTGTTCCTTGGAATTTTCTTCTCTCATTGTTGTCTCTGTAGTTTTTTATTCTTGTTCTTTTCTGTATCTGTTTTTCCAGTGGGTTTTACACTTTTACAAGTTTCTGTGATAATGTTTATAGTTCTTTTTCTTTCTTTCTTTCTTTCTTTCTTTCTTTCTTTCTTTCTTTCCTTCTTCCTTTCTCTCTTCCTTTTTAGGAAGTTACCTTTCTTTTCCTTTTAGAGGTGTGACTTCATGAAGCATCTTTGTAAGGCTCATTTGGTGGAGATCAAGTTCTATAGTTTTCTATAATGTTTGCTTATCACCAAAAGTCTTTATTTCTGAAACGTAGCTTTGCTAAGTGTCATGCTCCTGACTTGAAGATTTTTCTTTCAGAACTTTCAAAATGTCACCTCATTCCTTCTTGTCTGTGGGAACTATTTTCTCTAAGATCTAGAACAAGACAAGCCTGTCTACTGATACCGCTCTTTTTCAACATGACTTCTGATGAAAAAAAATTGTGAAAGCAATTCCATTCCCAAGACACACACACACACACACACACACACACACACACACACACACACACACAATGAAATACTGAGGGATAAATTTAAGACAGTGAGTAGGAGGCAACCTACCCAGGATCTCCTCCAAGATAGTGGGAGCTTTTACCCCTCTATCCTTTGCTTCTAAGAAAGATCTGTTGTTCTTCACCTTGAAGACAAAAAAAGAGAAGTGAATAACCTCTATAATAGAAATTAGAAAACACTGGCGAAATAAATTGTAGAAGATATGCACCAAGAAGGAGGAGGAGGAAGAGGAGGAGGAGAAGGAGGGGCAAGAGGAGGATGGAAAAGATGATGAGGGGGAGGATGATGGCATGTCATGTATTAGAAGAACCATTATTATTAAAGTCTGTGTTACCCAAAGCAACTTACACATTCAGTGTAATGTTCACCAAAATAATAATGATATTCTTCATATACATAAGAAAAAACCCTAAAATTTGTGTGGCAGCACAAAAGATCTTGATGTGCTAAAAAAAAAAATCTTGGGCAAAAAGAACATGTCTGAGAGTATCACAATGCCAAGCTCAAGACACCCTAAAGGGCCACAGAAACCATGAATACACTGGTGTAGAAGCCAATACATATACCAGTAAAATAGGTCCCAGGTATACATTAATACATTTAAAACTAATTGATTCTCTAGAAAGGCACCAAAAATATTAGAGTAACAATAGCCTCCTCAACAAATGGCACTAAGAAAAATGGATATCAATAGGAGAACAAAAATTGACCCCAATTGCTCTCAATATACATTTTGAGACAATATGTCTAAGTTGCCCAGGCTGGGCTGGGACTTGCTAATCCTCCTCCCTGAACTTCCTGAGTGGGAGGGATTGCAAGAGTGAATCACCATGCCTGGCTAGCAATGAATTTTTGTAAATAAAACCCCAAAAGTGCAGACAATAAACTAAAAAAATAGGCATATGAGATTATATTAAACTAAGAAGCTTCTGCACAGAAAGGAGAACAATAAACAAAGTGAAAAATACAACTTGCAAAAGAAAATATTTTCCAACTGGCCATCTGGCAAAGGACTGATATCCAGGAGATATATAGCTACACGTATAGATACAAAGACAGTTATAAAAATTCATTAAAAGCAAACTCCAATTAACAATGAGCAAATGGTCTGAATAGACACTTTGTTAAAGGAGGAAGTATGTTATGGCCAGCAAAAATATTTTTTATAATTGCTCAACATCACAAAGCAGCAGAAAAAATGAAGACGACAATGAGACCACAATGAGACGACAACCACTTATTCAGAATGACTATTACAAAAAAAAAGTACTAGCAAGAAAGTGGAGAAAAGGGAACACAGTGTTGGTGGGAGCGTGAATCAGAGGTTCCTCAGAAAGCTAGACATGGAACTACGTGTAATCCAGTTATTTGTCTCCTGGATATGTAGCCAAAGAAGATGAAATCAACATAACAAAGTGTTACCCATGCCCCCAAATGCACCGAAGCATTATTCACAATAGCCAAGACAAGAAATCCATTTAAGCGCCATCCACTAGTGGATAAACAGATAAAGAAAATGTGGTATAGGTACGCAATGGAACATTACTCCACCATAAAAAGAATGAAATCCTGTCGTTTGTAGCAAATGGAGGAGAGTTGAGAATATTGGTGTTAAGTTAACCAAACCAAACACGTAAAGACACTTGCTCTCTGTGACTGTTGAAGATATTCTGTCAATTTGAGGGAATTAGGAACCACACCTCCATTAGGAGTAGGGACCATGCCTAGATTGGGAATTGAGAACAGCCTGGATTTGAGTGTGAGTGATTTGTGGGCTGGCCAATGAGAGAAGAACATCCACCCAGATGTGGGAGGGCCAACTGGAGCTCCAAGGGCACAAAAGGAAGGAATAGAGAAGATTGTTACAGCTTCTTCTTCTGGAATAGCTCCCACCTTCGCAATTTTCTACAGATGCCAATTTCCTACACATCACAGATCGTCAGCACAGATTCGCTCCGGTCTCAACTTGTGCCTGTCTGCCCATTGCTGCTCTTCAGTTGGAGATCTTCCGTCTCCAGTCTTCACCATTGTTCTTTGAACAACCAAGACCTGCAGCAGGCTCTCACCTCACTGTCCTGCAGTACCGGACAGGAGATCTACTGCTTGGTTGAGCAGCCATCTTGGACCAGCTCCATCCTTGGATTTGTAAGCCTTCCTAATAGATCCTTTTGTGATAAAAATCTGTAAATTCTGTCTCTGAAAGAATCCAAACTAATACACTCTCTTCTATGCAAAAATCAAAACACGTTTATCTCAAAGCAGAAAAGAGTGCAGGCACAGTGGCTCGTGCCTATAATCCCAGTCCCTGCCAGACTGTGGCAGGCGGATCACAAGTGGGTAACTAAGTGACTTAGTGAGACCCCATCTCAAAATTGGACATAAAAAAGGATTGGGTAGAATCAATAGATGTGGTCAATGCAAATGCCCAGAGTTCAAGCCCTACAGTTATACAAACACACACACACACACACATGCACACACACGAAGGGAGGGAGGGAGGCAGGGAAGAGGAAGGGGAAAGAAGGAGAGAGAGAGAGAGAGAGAGAGAGAGAGAGAGAGAGAGGGAGAGAAGTAGGAGAATAGTACTTACTGGGGCTAAGACGGTGCTGGGCAGGGAGATAGAAGAGGGAGGTTGGGTCCCAAAACACAGACAGGAGGTATAATAGGGTGACTATAGTTCACACACACACACACACACACACACACACACACACACACACACACACACACACGTTTCTGTATTTTGTGAGGAACCAGGAGGGTTGCGCTCCAAGGCCCCACGCTTTAGTATCAGTAACCAGGAGGCGGCCCGTGCCCCTTGCTCTGGGGTTGCACTGAGGTATCCCACCGCGCTCCATGAATAGGGACGATTACCGACGGCTAACTAAAAGGACAAATTGTTTTTTGGTCTTTGCGTTTGTTTGTCTTCTGATTTTTAATGCCCCGACTAGCTCAGAGAGACCAGCCTTTCCTTTCCGGGGAGGCAGAGCAGACTTGGTGGCCTTCCTGCCGGGTCAGCTCTGGGAGTTTCCGGGGCGCGCTGCGGGGGGTCCCCAGCTGCAGCGTCGGTGTGTGGCAGTCGGAGAGACAAGAAAAAAACTCCAGTGGCGTCCCGCGCGGGACGCTAGGGCTGGCGTGCAGACGTGGGCGGGGTGTGGAGCGAAGAAGAGGCGGCGCCCTGCCTGCCAGCGGCGGGACGGACGGCGGGACGGACAGCGGGACGGACCCGAGCCTGGCCGGGCCGGACCGCAGCCGCGACGCCCGCCGCGCGGAGCCGAGTCCTGACGTGAGTACCGCCGGCCGGCCGGGCGCTTTCCCGGAGGACCGCTTCTGGGGCGGGAACTTGTCCCGCAAAGTCTAAAGAGGTCGCCTAGCTAGCGGGAGGGAGAGGCCGCACGTCCCGCCAGCGGAGGCAGGGTCCCCGCAGCTCCCGGGCCACAGCGCGGCGACTCGGGACTGCACGTTACCGGTCGGGCAACTGCGGCCTGACCTTTAGGGGCTGTGAGACCCTCTGGTCCTCGGAGGCAGGCTTCCTCTTCTTCTCTTCTCTTCTTTTCTTTCCTTTCTTTTCTTTGTCTTTCTTCCTTCCCCCCCCCCACCCCCTTCTCTCCTTCCTTCCTTCCTTTCATGCAACACTGGGGGCAGAGAGCCGGGGCCTGCACGCTGGGCTCAGTCGCCAGCCCATTGTTTTCATTCTTGATTTTGAGACAGGGTCTGGCCAAGTCCCTGAAGTTGCCCAGATTGGGCTGGAACTTGTGATCTGAGCCTTCTGCGCCAGCTTTTCATTTCTACCATTGGCTCTGGGATAAAAACTAAAATCTTACTTAAAAATAAAACTGGCCTATGTTTATTTATTTTGGTGCTAGGGATGGAGGGCAGGGATCTGCGTGGAGCTGCTTCCCCAGCCCTTTCTTAATGTCTGATTTTGCCAAGTTGCTGAGTTGCCCCGGCTGGGGCCCGGGGGTCATATTTGGAAGAGCTGGGGCTGCAGGACAGCACCGCCAGGCCAGGCTCAGGACTGCCCCGTCATCCCCTGGGCTCCCAGGGACAGAGCTTGTCAAAGAGCGGGTCGTCTAGCCCTCCACTGTGAGCAGCTAAGATGGCGGCCTGATGGCGACGGCATGGGTAGGAGAGCCGCTGAGCTTGTGCGTGCGTGTGCGTGTGTGTGTGTGTGTGTGTGTGTGTGTGTGTGTGTGTGTGTGTGTGTGGTTCTGGGATCAAGACCAGGCCCCTCATATTGATCTATGTCCCCAGTCCATTTTTGTTTTTGACTGTGGGCTCAAACTTGCAATTTGCTTCCTCAACGTCCTGCGGTGCTTGGAATATAGGCCTACAACCCCCCTAACCGACTCTAACTTTTCATGTGTCTTTAGATCACAGGTGGTGGCCAGAGCCCCCTGCACAACCCCGGGGGTAGATGAGGTAGCTCAGATCTGCAGGTTGTACTTGGGCAGCGCTTGTGCCTGGAGCACATGTGAGCAAGTGCAGGTGGAGACTGGGTGGAGTCTGTCTGTGTTTCAATTATGTGTGTCACTTACTAGCAAGTAAACCTGCCCCCACTCCAACTGCATCGGCTGCAGAATGGGAATCCTAGTAGGACATTTCTCACCGGATTATAAGAATTGAGTGCATTCAAACAGACTCATACCCAGAGGGGAGTAAATGTCTTCTGCCCATTAACTTCGCCTACAAAGATGGCCCCTCACACCCGTTAGTATTATGTGTGTGCATGTGTGCCAGGGTCGATGAAACCAAGACAGAGCCCCGTCATGTTCCCAGCGCAGGCCCTAAGGAAGTGCAGCCATTCCCACGTCTGGAGAGGACCGTCCATGCGTCCTCACCGCTCCAGACAGCTCCAGGACTCCACTTTCAGACTTGACCTATGACTGTAGACACTGATGGGGAAGCAGTGTACTGTTCCAAGCTCACCCTCCAAATCTGATTTATGGCAGGATCCCTGCTGAGGGGCCCTAGCTCTTGCTGCTGACTCAGACAGGATGTGTCTACATCCTGTCTCAGTTATGTAGCTGTAACTGCTTCTCAGAACCCAAGGTTAGAGTGGAGAGGAGCTACTTCCCTGCCCGCCTGGGCTCAGCTGGCTGTCCTAGGCCTAAACATGTCAGTTACTGCAAGTGAGTCACGCACAGCAGCCTGTTGCCTTGTCCTTGAGTGGAAAGGGTCAACATGAAGTGAGGAGACGGCCAGTTTGTCAGCTTTATATAGAATCTGCTGCTCGCCTCTGGCAGAAGCAGGGAGTGCTACACTAAGTGCCAAATGAAATTCCATCACGGCCATTGCTCAATCCCCCCAGATATTATTGGTGGTGTTGGGAGTCACATGCAGCTGGCAGAGTCAGCAGTTGGACGTTCCTCTGAGTGTCTTTGGTTGGGTCAGTGCTTCTGGGGACTTGCAAAGCATGCTGGAAAACAGGGGTGTTGGGTCGTATACATTCTGTGTTTGCAGTAAGAATGGACAACTCCTTTGACCATTAGGAGGGAAGGTTGAGAGGTTAGGGCAGCCAGCTGTTGCCTCTAGGGAAGGTGGAGCTGGCTGTTCCCAGCCTCTGCGAGGTCTCTGCGAGGTCTCAGTCCAAACATCTTCCAGTATCTGAGAGCACAAGCAGAAAAAAAAAACCAAACACACAAAAAATTTGAATGATGAACTAAAGTAGAAAAGGGAAGGACAAAGGACAACCCCTTTCCACTTCAAGGACCATTACTTTATTGATTATTGAGAATATTTCTGGAAGTTTTATATGTGTATACAATTCCTTCTTAATTTACCTAATGGAAACTATTTTATATATACTACTTCCTTTTGTCTTTTTTCTATCTTAATATATTGCAAAGATGATACTTTATCACTGTATGATAACTCATGACTGCAGGTTACAAATTGTATGAGTGTATGAATGAGTTGGCTTAATCCTTTTAACCAATTTCCCTGCTAATAGACATTAGTTTGGATGTGGACTTTAACGTAATTTTTAACTAGATGCAGTGCTGCTGTGATAATCCTTATAAATTGAAGTTTACCTGTATGGGCTTGTATGTCTTCAGGATAAATTTCCCAACCCTAGAACTTAATTTATGGGACAAAGTCTATGTATGTTTAAGATGTTCGTAGATACTCAGAAACTGCCCCCTTGAAGGTCACAGCAGTGGCTGATGCTTAGGGGTTACCTATGAAGCCAGCTCTTGCCCCACAACCTCACTCATACTACATAGCTTTCTTTCTTGGTCAAATTGATAGATAGAAAGTATTTTCACTTTGGAATGTTCCTCTGTGACTCTAAGTGAAGACGCATATCTTTCCTTGCCTTTAGGGGACAGATCACTTTCTTGGGCAGTGCCAGCAGAGCCCTGCCCTTGGGTGGAGTCAGGCTTGGATGGTTACCAGCTATAGAACAGAGGCCAAGTGCCTCAGAGCCTCAGTGTTCTCATGGGCCCATGACAGCAGTAGCTGCCCTCAAAGGGCCATATGACAAAAAGGAGCCTGGCCCCATGCCCACCAATAATGGTATTGATGGGGTTGGTAATAGGACTTATCAAAGCAGTCTGACCTGCAGGTGCTGCTCGTCTCAAGCATTTCCCCTGCGAGCAGTTGCCTTTTGCTTTTATTAACAACAGCACTGCTGACTCTAGGCTAATTCGTGTATGTAGGTCCTTGCCTGGATCACTCCCTGTGTACACATTCGCACGCAAGCACGCACGCGCGCGCGCGCACACACACACACACACACCCCCTTGGAATAAGGGTTGATCTTTTTGCTGTCTAGCAGAAGAAACCCTGGAGGCTCAGGGAAGGCCACCTACCTCAGGGTCTCTGGTCCCAGGGACAAAGCCAGGCTGAAGTCAGAGACTGTCCAGGGCATCAAGGCTTGCTGGCATGTGCCTTTCTGCTCATCGCAGGGAGTGTGCCCAGAAATCACTTCAGGTGGGTGACACAGGGATCCCTGGGGCACCGAACCTCAGATACCTGCCAGCCATGCCACAGCTCCTTGCCCTGGCCCATGATCCAGTCCAGTCTATGGCTGCCCCCACCGCTGTCTTCCCTGTGATCAGTCCTGCCCCTACCTACCCCAGCGCCCTGCACCATGCTGGGGCATTAACGTTTCTGTGCAACCCCCCAGTCTGTGTCTGGCTTCACCCTTCTCACTGCCTGCATCCCACTGTGACTCTGAGTGTAACACACACACACACACACACCTGCTTCTATGTCAAGGCTTGGCTTATGCATTCCCACCTCACAGAAAGTTTTTCCAACCATAGAAATCACCCAGGATGGCCCAGGGGACACTTTGCAGTCCTGACAGAGTCCATCTCCTTCCCTGAGGCCTGACCTCTTGACTCTGTGATCCCTTCCCTACTTGGAATCTGGCACACAAACGTGTCAGACAAGTGTCTGACTTAGGAATGAACGATTGCTCAGAGGACCCCACAGCTAACCCTCAGAGCTGGCACCGGACTCCAAGGCCAATGTCTCTTCCAAAGGCCAGTGGTCCCTTGTAAAAGTCATAAGCTTGGCAGGTCTTAAGCCAGAGCTTGGCACATGCTGGGGATCTAGGTAATAATAAAAGGAAACAGACAGAAAATTAAACCAGAACACTTTCTAAGAACCAGCAAGAAGGCCCCAGACATCACTTCCTACCCGGCGCGGAATCATAGTCATGTCCTTCTCTCTACCCACCTTCCTCTCATCTTGGCCTGGAAGTCTTCTGAGACCATATATAATCTGCCCTTCTGGGGGAATGCTGGCCCCTCCTCTTAGTTATTACACATTTTAATTTTTGTACATTATTCCAGAACAATGTTCCTGTACAAAATCGTAGCCCACGCAGAAACTGACAGGGGTCCCTTTCCCTGGCACTGGCTAGAGCCCAGCCCCTGCTCTGGGTTGCGTCTCAGGCAGGCTAGTTGGATAGGGCCCTTATGTGGTTCCTTGCCATGCCCTCCCTGCTGCTGGAGTCCCTGTGTGTGGTCACTGCACAGGGGAGCCTCTATTCCTTCTGCACAGACAGTGTCCCGTGCTCATCCTCCTCGGCTTATTCCTGACTCCTGAGGATATAGTAGCTCCTCTCTCATGTTTCTGCTTACCTGAAAAATGCCTTATGAAAACCACACAACCTGCCTCCCATTACCAAGCCTTTGTGATCACGTATAATTGGGTGACAAGCACCAACTCCTTCCCTGGCTGTGCCCATTTTGGGGCACTTGTGTGGAGCCCCGTTCGAGGTGCCTGGCTATCTCACTGCACCCCGCGCACCCTGGCACAGCTCCTTATCTCTGCTTTGCACAGGATTGGGAGCTGTCACCACGCTCCCTCCCTCTCCCTGCTGGTGTGCTCTGTGTGCAGTGCTGAGGGGCTTGAGCAGGGGACTTTCAGTTGATCCCAGGCCCAGCCCTGCCAATTCTCTTCTATGGAAATTATCTTTTTAATGAGGAATATTCATGTTTTACCAGTGGCCAATGGATACTCTGCGAAGTGTCAAGGAAGGAAATGCTGGTTTTCTTAGTTAAAACCTCCCAGCAGACCACTTGGGCCTACAGCCTTCTGTGTTGGGCCCTGGTCAGTGACTTTGTCCACCTGGTAGCAGAGTTCACTCGCTGCCAGCTCCTCTCTCACTTTGGGATGTTCAGTGAAATTCACACATGGCCAGGAGCAAGGCTACAGGATTCAAGTTCAGAATCCTCTTCAGCATTAAAAAAAAAAAAAAAAAAATCATCTAAAATACACTTCATCGATGGCTAGTGGCAGCAAATAAGCAGCACTTGGAACCCAAGGACTTGGTTTGGAATCTGGAGCCACTGTGATCTGGCTGTGTGCCTGGAGGAGTCACTGAGATTCTGTAGTCCGCTCATTGTTTAGAGCAGGGGCGGCCTCGGGGGCCCGGGGACTGTGTATTCTTACAGGGCCCTGCGCCTCAAGGACCCTCCAGCCCTTCAACTGCCCATGCCTGTCACTGCCTTGAAGCTCTCTATTTTCCACAAGGAACTCCGGTTTTCATCTTGCAGCCTGCCCCCAAGTTCTGGAGGCAGCCTTGATCCTCTGATGATCTCTGCCCAGATGTGTGTTCTCAGGATTGTAGGTCTTCTCATAGAGGGAACTCCTAGTACATCGTGCACGTTGAGTAATTGTGCTCAGTGGCAGTCACTGGCTGAGTGGGTTCCAAGTGGGCTCGCCCAGCCTTGCCTCTGTTTGCTCATTTACCATTCAAATTAATGCCCAAGGTGAGGATAGTAATTTATGCCCTGGGAACACAGGCGCAACGCCTCCCAAGCTCTGGTTTGACGGCTGCCCCTCTGAGCTGTGAGCGCCGCCCCTAACACTGAGCACCCCTGTTTTATCAGAATCTGCTCAGGCAGAGTTGCAAGTGGGTTGAGTCCCCTGCAGTCGGCTGCCCTGCTTCCATACTGGTGACCAAGGGAGGGGACTAATCTCTTCCCCGAGACTCACATCGCAGTACCTGGAATCTCAGCTTCTTGGTCTTCCATGGGACAGAGAAGGCTGTGAATTCACCCCGTAACCCCAACACCCTGGGAGGCTGAGGCAAGAGGAGCCCAGCATGGGCAATTTAGCAACTCAGCAAGACCTTCTCTCAAAATGAAAACTAGAAAATGGTCTGGGGATATAGCTCAGCCTGAAGGTCTGGGAAATAGATTCCAAACATCACACTGCTCCATGCTCTGCACACACAGCTCTGTGGAGGGAGGAAGGGGTGTCTGCGGGGACAGATGAAACTTGAGCCATCTCCCAGCATGCCCACAGCAGCAGGGCAGACCCTGCCTTCCCTGCCCTGCTCCTAGGAAGCCTCATTATCTTGAATCACACCCTGGGTCAGGCGTGTTGTGTGAATCACCTTCCCTCAACTTCTGCATTACTTCTTATTTTAGTGAAATTGACCTCAGCATTGGCTGACAATCTGGAGTGTTCCTGTCTTGTTAATTTTGGTCTCTTTTCTTTTCCTTTCTCACCAACTCGGCAGCCTCTCTGTGTCCTTCTTCCTGCCATAGTGACGGTCCCTGACTCTAAGCAGAGACAGGGCTGCACTTAACACCAGTTATCTCCTTTCACCCCAGCAGCCCCAGGGGAGGTATTTTTATCACTGTGCTGCATGTGACGGTGGCCCTGAAACCAGAGAAGGAATGAGACAGATCTTGCTGCCAACCCAGGTGGGCCCCTCGGTTCCCCCTGTATGCGCTGCACTAGGGCTGTGAACAAAGTAGCAGCCACCCAGCCCCTAGCATCAGGGCTGAGGTTCCATGCACTTTCACACCTTCACAATGGGTCTTAGTTTCTTTTAAAATCAGAAAGAAAGAAAAAAATAATTCTTAGGGTCACAGGGCACACTTGCCCTTATGCCAGTGCATTCGTAAAATTTATGATGTTTGTAAGGACGTGGAAAGGAACTCACGAAGGCAGAACCCCTGAGCTCTTGTAGCCCTGAGCCTGGCCAGTAGAGGTACAGGACCAGGGACTGCCAGCCCCACTTGCCACCCTTTCCCTGACTCTGTCCCTTTCTCTGTCTTCTATGCTTTTTTTATTCTTTTGACCTCTTAAGCCATGGAATTTGGCTGATTCTAAAATTCACTTTCTTTCCTCTATATTGTTATGTTTCTAAAAGCTACCGATGTTCACTGCATAATTGTAGGTGCATGACCAGGAGATAGGAGGTAGGAAGAGTAGTCTCTTTACAAGACAGTGACTTAGAGAAGGTCATGGGACAGATGACAATTGAGTTCCAGAGAGATCGGTGAGGGGTCCTCGAGGGAGCCTGGCAGAATCCGCAGGGTGGCACTGGTCCCTCCACTTGGGGCACAGAGGGGATGCAGAGTGATGCCCAAGCCAAGGTCCTAGCACTGTGCCCTGTATTGGGAGTGTATGGCTCTTTGCAGGCCCATTCTTCTCTGCTCAGTGAGAGCATATGCCACTGTCACCCGGGTGGCCCTGATAGTGTCACTTATGCAGACATCAATTCAGCTCAGAGATATGGCAGCTAAGGTTCAAAGAAGTCACCTCCCTTTGCCTCCCCATCAGTCAGCCTTGAAGCCAGGAGTGTGTCCTCCGCCACTGGGCCTCCCTCACTGCCCTGACTCCTGGCGCCTCTACTGGGTTCCATACAGCCCAGGCCAGCCCAGCCCAGCCCTCTTGCCTCCCGGAGAAAGGCCTTTCCCTGTCCACCCCCTCTTCACCAGCACCTGCCTGGTGGCCCAACAGCTGCTACGGCAGCATATGAAGGGGAGCATAAGTGCTGACTTACTGTTAAGTATGGCCCCTGTTGTCCCCGGGGGAAGTAGCTGGCAGCTGCCTCTTAGGGTTATTGCAAGTGTGCCAGAGAAAATCACACCCTGACCAGGTCCTGGAGTTCCTCACCCCAGAGCCCTGGGCTGGCAGCTTTGGGTGTGTTAAAACGCAGCCAGACACCAGACCATGGCAGCCACGTGACTTCACCGTGTGTTACACTTTTCCAGGCATTTCCAAATCTGTCTCCTTTCTGCATTTAAGAGACAAAGCCCTTCGATCTTCACAGGTGAAGAGAGCGATTCTCAGGGGGCAACTCAGCAGAATTCATGCCACCAAGTCGTAGCAGACAGTCAGCCTAGAACATGGGTCTTCCTAAGTGGGAGGCGCTGAGGGTGACATGGAAGAGTCAAGAGAGGGAAGAAACAGGGAGTCTCATCTTAAGTCTCCTGTTCCTTCGCCACCCCTCCCCCATAAACAAATATGCTTGTATACGTGCACACATTCGTCCAGGCAGTCGTGTGCACACATGACAGACACATGCACACACACAGATTCCCTCCTGTACCTCCGTGTTGAATTCCACAGCAGCGGACAGGCATCAACTTGAAGCTGTCTCAGGCATTTGGTTTGGCAGAGGACAAGGCAAACAGGTATTTGTTTCTTAAGACCTACTAAGATAACTAGAAAAAAATGTAAGTACCCCAGAAGGCTATGGCATCTTCAGGCCTTGTGTATCAAGTACCCAATGCTTTTGAGACATTTTTCTCTTCTGTTTTGGAGACACCATTCCCATTTCTTTGCCCCCATGTAGTGTGAGTGCCATATGCCTGGCTACCCACAGTGAGCTCTGTTCCCCACAGCCTCTGCTGTCTGCCGTCTTGCTCAAGGTCAGCGATCCGGGCTCGCCAGGGTGAGAGTTGGAGAACTAAGCACAGTGGTTGTGTAGTTTTGTTGGTGTTTCGTTTAGTTCAGCATTGCCTCTCACGTGCCCTCCCCTACTGAAGGCACCAAGTCCAGCAACAAAGACTACCAAGGCAGTCTACCCCAACAGGTTCTCTGTGCCCCTGGCCAGGCACCACTGGTTAAATTCCTGAGTCAGTCTTCAGACATGACTCCTGCTCCCAGCCTTCTAATTACTCCCAGCCATTACATGCTCTAGAGGTTTGGTTTTGTTTGTGTAATCTCAAGGCTACAGGAACCTCTTGGACAGCAGGTGACAAGAGCCATTTGGGTTTGGCTTTCCTCTCCTCTACCTCCTCTGCCGTATGTCCAGGTCAGGCATTGTAGTTCAGTCTGATTCATGTGACTTTAATTCTATGAGTCCCTGTTGTGTGTAAGGTACTGCACAGGCAACAAGGAGTCACAGCGTTGTTGTCAAAGGGTCTTCAGCGCAGTGAGGGAGGCAAGACCCATGAATGTCAATTAACAACGCAGGTCTAAATGTGGCACACCAGACCACACACTGCCCGCTTAGGCATATGTGGCAGAGCTGGTTGGTCCTCTTGGGAGTGTGAGGCACACGTTAGACCTTCAAAATATCTGACTGCTCATCTGAGGTCCCTACCCAAAAGGCACGCACAAAAATGGCATCACCAATTGAAATCTCTATTGCAGTTATTTTTGTTTTTGGTTATTCTTTAACAGCAGTGACAACTCTGGAAGTTAATTCATAGATGAAGTTCAGAAATAAAAGCAGCAGAGTGCCCATTCGATCTAGATGAGTAGGAAAGAGGAGGCAGTGACTACACTCCCAGTGGTCCATACTGAGACAAGCTTGAAAACTCCTGCCTGTCGGGGTGTCCCAAAGCAGGAACAGTTAGTTAACCGATACACAGCTACTGACTACTGTCATTGATGATCCTCTGGGTTCATCCTCTGGGTTGCTCTCTTTACGGTTAGCAGTTTGCCTATACCCAGGCACGGCAGTTTGTCACTGTGCCCAAATTCCATTGGAAGAGAGCTGATGCGACCTCAGGAGCCCTAGACTCAGATTCCAAGAGGAAAATCTGGAAAAGCATAGAAAGGAACTGCATGGAACTTTCTATATAAAAAGCAATTCACTCACAAATATTTATTCATTACCTGGGCCTCTCATTAGGGACATATAGAGCCATGGTGGACCCACCTTGCCTGTAGTCCTTGGAATTGAGAGAAGACAAAGAGAGCATCAGATACGATCCCTGCCCTCGCAGCACCCCTGATCTCTCAGGGCACCAAGGTAGGCACCAAGATGGGAATAAAAAGTGTCCATTTCTCCTGGTGAAAAATAACACACAAATTCCGCTTATGAATCCAGTTGCTTATGACTTAGTAGCTGAATAGACATCTACGTATTTCAGGAATAACTCTTCAGTTGCACAACTCCTCTCTTACAAATGGGCACCATTCTACGTTCTAGTTAATATTAAACTATAGCACATTTCTACTTTAATATAGCTTTAACTTGTTGACGGAGAATCTTGTGCTCTTATAAACAAGTGGCCAGTGATCCATTGTTGATCGTGGAGGACATCCAGCTGGGGACAGCCTGAGCCTGGGCGATAGGCAAGGATGGCAAGTAGAAAGAGCCCTCCGTGCAGGAGTGCCCAGCTTCTGCGAGGAAGCAGCAGGTGCTGGCTAGTGCCACTTGTTGTCGGCCATCTTGATGCACCATGGAGAGGCTGCGGTGGGTGCACCACTGTCGGCATGGTGCAGGACGCCACTGTGAGTGGCAGGGCTGTGATATAAGCCCACTTAGCACAACTTCTGGGCCAACTTGAGCCTCTGCATGAAGCCAGCCACATATGTGCAGGGAATGAGGAGTCTGAAGGGAGAATAAGGAGTTCATTCACAGGGGAACGGAGAAAAGTTGGTTCCGGTAGGCTCAGCACAATCATTTATGTCGGGCTTTGGAAGTTAATTACCCTGGCTCATTTCCTATTTAAGAATCCTGGAGTCTCTGAAAACCACTTTCGGAACATACTATTTTTAAACAGTTTTATTTACAGTGATATTTGTTATTCACTGAGAAAACAAACAGTGCCAGAGGAAGTCCTGTCCATCTCTGTGGACACTGTGGTCAAAGGCGGGTGAAATCCATGATATTCCCTCATAGTGCCTGTGGCTCCGAGCCCTTGTGCCCCACGCCCAGCCAGTTCCGACCCACCCTTCTTGTCATTATGTCCTTGAAAGCTTTTGGTGCTGTTAACAAAAGTCATCCCCAAGGTTTCACCTTGTTGGCATTATAGTTAGCTGAGATCCTGGCCACATCTCGCCCTCCTTGTCCCTGGGCTATAGGGACAGAGGACTGACTTTCTGCGTGATGAAAGGCTGACCTTTACTGCCCAGCCTCTGCCCTGGGAAATGCTGCTGGTTCACTGGGGGGTGACAAAGGGCAGCAGGATGGAGAGCGCCACAAGAGGGAAAGCCCTTCCCTGCCAGCCTAGGCATTGGCAGATAATCAGGAAACGAAAACTGAGGCGCTTCCTGTGAGCCCCGGCTAGCTGGGCCTCCTGGCAGGCCTCCCTGGCTGCTGCCTGCTCCCTGCCTGTAGCTATGGTCTTTCCCCCACTCACCCACGAGACCACAGTGTCCTTTGAACACAGGCCCCTGGGCACTGCCCTCCCCCACTTTACCTGGGCAGGTACAGGAAGAGGAGGCAGAGTGAAAGCCCAGCTGGTCAGGCAGCTTGCCCCTGAGCCCTCCAGCGGGGCATCAGCCGGCTCCCTCTGTGCGTGCTCTCCATGACACGTGTGAGGGGAGAGACCTTTCCAAGTGGAGGGTGACAGACCTGCGCCTTGCCCATTTCCTTCCTGAAGCCTCTCCCCGCCGCAGGAGCCAGCTTTGGATGTGGTGAATCAGGGGTTGTTTGTGCCAGACCTGGCCAGTTATGAAGTGAAGGCCCCGAGCTCCACGTGGCATCCCTAAGTCTACACCAGTGTCCTCATTACTGAGCCCGGCCTATTTGGCCCTTTTTGTTGGTCTGTAGCAATACATCAGTCATTGAAATGGTAAATTTTTGAAAGAAAGTGTATTCATAAGGAGGCTACACTTCCTGGCTAAGGCAGGAGGAGAGGTGACATCAGGTGGGAAGAGGAAGGCAGGTTTCAGGAGGCCGAGTGCACTCGCTGTGAGTTGTGCTCGGTGCTTTTCGGTGGTTCAGCTGCCTTTGAGTCACCCTTACCCCTGTGGGTAGCCACTCACCATGCTCCCAGTGAACTCACTGGTTCGTCCACCTGGACTTTGGTGCACTTGTTACTTTGGTCTGTAGGCTGTGCACTGTCTGGGGTGAGTAGATGTGTGTTCCGTCTCCCCAGGAAGAGGTTTTACACGGCACATGGTCATGTAGAATTTTCTGCGTGAAACTTTCCCTGGGCAACTGAAAATCTTCTTGGGTGTGTGTGTAATCCAACTCCATCAGATGGAACCCTCCTGACTCACACATTAGACATGTTATCTTGGCTTCTAAAATTGTGGTTTTTCAGAATCAACCAAAAGGGAGTAACTAAGGGCACGAAAGTGGGTTAAATCTAGAAAAGCAATGAGCGGAGAGCAGGTGATGCGGCTGAGTGGGTTAAACCCAGCGGTTTCGCTCCAGCGCAGGAGCAGGTGTCTTATGCAAGATTTCCCTCCGCTGCACTCTGTGCTCTGTCCCCTACACCGGTAGCTGGTGGCCCAGGAGTTACATTCCATAAATAAGTGTTGTGACCCTTGCAGTGTTACTGACAGTGAACAAGCCAGCAGTAAGCTGGGAGGGGCTGCCAGTTTGAAGGGCGTAGCTAGGGCAGCTTCAGGGCAGCTTCAGGGCAGAGGTGATGTGTGAGAAAAATCCGAAGAAAGCAGGCCCAGCAAGCACGGGGTGTCTGAGGGGAGCAGCACAGACAGAGCGCTCCAAGCACACAGGCCAGGCACCCCCTCCTCTCCCTGTGTCCACAGCCTGGGCCGGTAGGGGTGCTGGCATTCACCAGCTGGCTCTACGCAGAGGTGGCTCTCCGTGTGCTTCTCGGGAGAGGAGGGTTAGTATAAGCCTCCTGAGAAGGCAGGTCTCAACTCCTGCTGCCCTCTGGACCCGTCCTGCGTCCATCACAGGCTGTATGTTCCAGGCCTGGTCCTAAGTCTGTGGGTCCATTGGGAAGAAGTAGAACCTTTAATAGGCAAGGCCAGGTTGGCAGTCTTTAAGGTATTGGGATGGTGCCCACAGAAGGGATAGGGGACCCTGCTCCCTACCATCGAATGAACAGGTTTGCCATGTACTTCCTTCTGTCATGATGTGCTGCCTCACTACAAGCCCAAAGGACTGAAACCTGCAAAGCTTGGAGCCAAATAAGCCTTTTCTCGTTATGAGCTGATGATCTCAAGCACTTGTTACAGTGACAGAAAGCTGACTAGCATTGGTCCTCATTGATGCAAATTTGAATCTTGAGTGTACCTGAATGCTGGGGGTTTGGAAAGGTATGAAATAAGGAAAGGCCATATCAATGGGAAATGGTAGAACCCAGACTGGAATTTGGGGTTTTCCACACCTGTACCCCACAGGCTCACCTGCTGGCAGGCGATCACACTGTGTGCTTTAGGCACTGTCACTTTAAGGAGGTGGGTGGTTTCAAGTTGAGCCCTGCCTGCGCCTTGCCACACACACGTGCACACTGTCATGGAGACCCAGATGTCACAGCCTGCAGGGGATCAGCCTCTTGGCTGTCAGCTCAAGTCTCTGCTGTGTGGCAGACCCCGGGCAGCCAGAGGGTTCCCTCTCATCAGCAAATAGGAATGCATGCACCTGGTGATCTGTCCTAAGCAGAAAAACAGTGGGAGGAAGGGGTGGAGGGGTGGTGGCCAGGAACATGGAGGGATACAGCTCTTCCTCCCTGGCATGATCTGAGCAGGCGGTGAGGTGTCTGCCTCCTGTGTGCACCAGCAGGACGCAGAGCGTGGCCCCACTTCCCAGCTGCTTACCTAGCCGGGTGAGTGCGCAAGCGTGGACAGTTCCTGGGGGGGGGGGGGGGGGGGAACTTCTCCCTCCTCCTTCAAGTGGAAAGGCGAGGCTCCTCCCCCCTGGGCCTGCCTCTGATAAGCCTCCTCTGGCAATTGACCTTATCAAGTAGCTGCAGGAGGCCTGAGGATCAGGCCCTGCCTGGGCACCTGGTGCTGATAAAGTGTGCCTGGCCTGGTCATTCACCACTGCTGTCTCAGATCTCTCTCCAGGCTCGGCACAGGGAAACAGAGCAGTAAGGCCTAGGAGAGTTACTTACTTCCTTACATACCAAAGCAGGCTGCTGGTGGCCGAAGGCCACGGGACCTGATTGGGAAGTCACGGGACCCAACTCGGGAGGAGAAGGGCAATGGAGGTGCCCTCTGCAAGGTGGCAGCAGGCTTTCTGCCTCCCAGAGCATCACAGGATTGTGTGTGCCCCAAAGCCACTCAGGATTTCTTGTAAGGCAGGAGCCTCTGGTATCATTGTCCAGCTGAGACACAGAGACTCACTCATAAAAGGTCTTCAGGCACTTCGTGTAACACGCTGTGATCAGGGTGGAAGTCAGGCTTGCTGAGGCCAAGAGCCCAGGCTGCCTTTCTCCCTCTGGGGAGCTCTGACTGGAGGCTTGGTCATCACCCCAGACACCGCCTGCTTGAACTTTTAGAAGTGCACTTTAGCATCTAAGCATCTGTGACTGTTACATATCCAGCCTGTGTGGTGAACTCAAAGGGTTGGGCTGTCTACGGATCTGGTGTGTGGTAGCTGGGTTGTACCTACACCGAAACATTTTTTAATGTTTGTCTGAAACTCAAATTTAACTAATGTCCCAGTTTATCCAGCCACTGTAGTCGAGCAGCGAATAGACATAGAGGTTTGGTTTTTGTCATCTTGGGGATTGAACCCAAGACCTGTGTGTGCTAAACATGTGCTCTGCCCCTGAGCTGTTCCCTCCAGAAACTTATTTTTATGTAAACTTGAAAATGTAAAGCACATGTTCATTTTGGCACTTGAAATCATATCATTGAGAAAGTAATTCAGTAACTGGACATAAGGGAATGGAGAATAGGAAGTCTTTATTTGTGACTCTCCTTCCTTTCCCTCCCTTCCGGGGATGTTAACTCCTTGTCACACTCCTGCTCGAACCCCAGGCTCTCAGACATGGTGCCCTTGGGAGTTTGCCTTTCTGCCATACGACCTCATACCCAAAGCCCATCCCTGTCTTCTTTCACCCCTTTCAGCCTCTTCTAGTGACATCCTGGCCTTCTCTCTCTAGTTTCCAAGGCCCTTCTATATTCTGGCTGCCTTTTTCCCATCCCCTATCTCTGCACATTTCCAGAGAATGCCCTACTCCGTAACCGCTCCCCTACAGGCTTTGCTTCCGTGCCAATCTCTAATAATAAAATTCACCGCCAAAAGTGGTAGTGACGGTGAAGAAGTGATAAGACAAGGAAAAGGAAGACGGGACAATAAACTCACAATATGTACTGGACTTAACTATTTGTACACTTTTCTTCCTTTCTTCTAAAGTCTCAGCTGTTACATTTCTCAAAACTAAATTTAAAATTAATTATATAAAAGCTATAAAACAAAAATTTCACTTTTTATTATGAAACTGTTCATACTTTGAAAAGATACAGGATTTGAAATCTATATTATTTTAAATTTGGTAGCCTGTCAGGGACTGTGTAATCCTGATGCCTCAAGCAGATTCCAGTCTGTAGCTGTCTGATGTCTTTCACTGCTTTCATCCTGTTATTTGGTTTGCTTGAGCAAAATCTTCTCGCTATTACTAAAGAAATCAGCATGCCAGTCTGACAGATGAGTAGCTTGTGTGGCGATTAACTTTACGCTCCAGAGAATTAGAATTTTAGCTTGATTTGAAGTGCCTGTGAGAAGCGAAGAGCATAGCTTCCTATTTGTGTTGGCAGCACTGGGAGCAGGCCTGTGTGGTTCACCCACTCCTGCTGGCCATGAAGTGTCAACCCACTGTTGGACTTCAGTGATGTGACCCGAAACTCTCGGAAGTGAAACAAGGCCTAAGTTTGTTGGCTCTTCTTTGATTAGTCCTGGGACATTTATCACTTTCTCTGAAAGAAACATTTAATTTAGATGGCAGTTGATTTGTGTCGTGGAATTTCAGCTGACAAGAGACAGAGTTATGTATGTGTTTATGGCTTCTTTGCTTTTAAAAGATTAATGTTGGGCAAATATAAATCACGAGACCTGGACGGGGGGCTGGGAAGATGGAGCTGGAGCTTGACAGACTGATGGATTGAGACATATACAGAGTGTTTTCATCAGCTAGAAAAACAGTGGGAGGAAGGGGTGGAGGGGTGGTGGCCAGGAACATGGAGGGACACAGCTCTTCCTCCCTGGCATGGAGAAATCACAGCACAGAGGCTCCCACCAGGGCAGGCCGCTTCCTGGCTATGTCACAGATGCAAAATGAGGAAGTGAACTGGTGACTTCCTGAGAGCCCTTCCTGCCTGCGACCCAGAAGACAGGATCTGGAGGACAAAGCAGGGCTGATAGCCCAGAGGGAAGCTCTCAGAGGCCCAACTGCTCCAGAAGATAAATGAGCACACCCTGTCACCCAGTCACAGGAACTGGCCTCTGAGCCTGGGGCCACTCTCTGCCCTCTGCAGCCCTAGTCCAGGCTTCGGGCCCCTGCGAAAGCTTGTGTGTGTGTGTGTGTGTGTGTGTGTGTGTGTGTGTGTGTGTGTGTGTGTAAGAGAGAGAGTGCATGCACACACGTATGCACATGACGACACGTGCATGTGGAGAGGTCATTCTTGACCATATGAGGATAGTAGGACGAGCTTTCCTTTCTGAGAGTAGGACAGCACCCGCGACACTCTGGGTGCTATCACCATCCTCTTTCTCTACAGAAGAGGAAGCTGAATCAGAGGGAGGCACATGTAAACACGAGTCCCAGGACTCTTGACAAATCCCTGTGGCACCAAAGCCCCTGCTGCCAGTGCCACCCATCCAGATGGCCCCTCGTAGCAATTGTAGAATGATTTTTGCAAAACATAGTTTCTTGATGTGTATCTATCCTTGATTTTCCCTAAACCCAGGCAGTATGCTTCCAATATGCACACCCAAATGCACCCTGCCTTCCCTAGCACGCTTTATAAACTCCACTCTAGCATAAAAGATACAGCATTGTATTAACATTGAACAAGGGCTTGCTGCCTGACCACATAGGAGACAATGGTATCCACCAGGTTTTTTGAGCAAAGAGATGGCTTCATTGTATTTAACTGGTGAGGACGACAGAAGCTGAAAACAAGCTCAGCTCTGGGCTCCCACTCCAGCTGCATCATTCCACAGTGAGGGAATTTATAGAGAGAAAGGAGAAGCCACCTTTGCTTCGTTTTGTTTAATCACCACTGTTCTTGTTCTGTCTGCTTGAGGAGATGACCTTAAGCTCAGGGAGCCACAGGGACAGCACAGTCCCAGCACCAGGGTCACAGGCTTTGGCTCTGAGTCTCTGACGAATGCCCCTTGAGGGGCCAGGCTGGTGAGCTCTGGCTCCATTTTGCTCCATCCAGGATAGGAGCCACTTGTTGAATGGATAGCCAAGGAAGGGGCAGTTCTAGGGATTTTTATGCAGGCACAAAGAGCCACATGTTTCCTTCTAGGTTATCATGTCCTATGAGGGAGTTTTGAACTTGTGACTTCAAAAGGTCACTGATTGATGGGATAAGCCGGCTTCTTCTGCACATGTTCATTCTCAGAAAGCTGGTTCAAACCCATGCTTGAGTGCTTCCAGAGGCTTTTTCTGAAAGTCTAAATACCTTGTGATTCAGGATATTTTGATATTTAAGGAATTCATGTCCGGGTGTGCCCAGGACCGAGCCGATTTTATTTGGTGAACATTAAGACCAACACTCCCGTGGGCCAGCCCCCACCTCCCTCTTCAGCATCATCTTGGTGATCCTGGCTGCTACCCTGGCTGAAGCTTCTCTCCAGTGGGTCTTTTCTGCAGCCCTTGGGGTTCCCCTGGGACCACCCCCTCAGGTGCAGGAGGAAGAAAAGCATGCTAGAGAGCAGCAGACATGACATCCAGCTTCCTGTTCCCACAGCGCCCCTTCCTGCCAGGATCCTCCATGCTGTGTCTCCTTCTTGCCCACATACAGTGGGCCCCAGTGTCTGTCCCAATGTCTGTCCCAGTCCTCAGTGTGCCTCGTGGGGAAGCCCCGACCTGCCTGAACTGTAGGTACACATCTCTCTTCCAACAGATTCCCATGGAGACTTTGAGCAGAGACTGCAGAAGCCCCCCACCCCTGGCTCAGTGACTCACTCACTGTGGACATGGGCTCTGCCTTTCCTGCTCATCAAACTCCATGAAGGAAGGAAAAAAAAAAAAAACACTTCCTATGTCCTGTATGCAGACAGAGGAGCCTCCTGCAAACCCGATAACAAAGCATGGCTAACTAAATCATCATTATTTACACATGCAGCTCAATTGAGGCTATTTAGTCATGTAATTAGGTACCTAATTATGCTGAAAATGCAATTATATGATTTTTAAGTGAATTAAGTCCTCCAGAGAAGTGGTGAAGACTCACGCACGTGATCCCGCTGGAGAGCAGGGACCTCTTGAATCACATGTGTGAACACACACAAGACACTCAGACACACGTGCACACACGTAGAGGACGTGTTCCTAAGGACCTGCAGAGGCCTGCTGCACACCAGGAACTAGATAAATGACAATGGTCATTAATGTCATTGGAAGCCCAGCATGCAGCTATGGAGTGACTGCTTAGTGGAGCAGACACTCTTAGTGACGTGATTGTTCAGCATGTAAGAAACAAATGTGTGGAAAAAATACTAAAGCTAGAGTAATTAACTGGGATCTGCCAAAGAGCATCACTCATCCCTCACCTGCCACGTGTCCGAGGTTAAGGGGAGAGTGTGGGTTTGCTTTCTATAGCTGGACAGAATGGTGGGCACCATAGCTTAACGGAGAAGTTCAGTTTGGCCTAGCCGATGGTTGGCTGACTCTAAGGCAGGAACACCATGGGAGAGGGGCTTGGTGGCAGGTGGGTTTCCTCACTTTATGGTGGATGGGAGATAGATAGGGGAAAAGTGTCAGAGAGGGGCACACCCTCCAAAGACATTCCCCCAGTGGAAGGCCGAAGGGCACCATGTCCTAACCGCAGCTCCAGCTGTGAGCGTCAGGGGGTTAATACACTAATCACTGTAGCATCCCCATGGCCAGTCCCCTGTCCAAGCGTCTCTGGATTCAGTCAAGGTGACAATTACAATTGATAGTTAGAACAAGAAATCCAGACCTTGTCCTCTAATAGCTCAAAAATGAATGCAGAAACCAACATCTGCAGTGTGTGTGTGTGTGTGTGTGTGTGTGTGTGTGTGTGTGTGTGCGTGCATGCGCGCGTGTGTGTGTGCATGTGCGTATGTGTGTGTGTGTGTGCGGGCGCGTGAGTGTGTGCATGTGCGTATGTGTGTGTGTGCACCAGGGATTGAATCCAGCCCTTTGCACTGAGCTCCACCCTCAGCTCTTTTTATTCTGAGAGGATTTCACTAAGTTTCTAAATTGCCTAAGGTTTTGAGCTTGCTTGAGGATTTGTGCCTCCTGCCTCAGCCTCCCAGAGAGTGGGGATTAGAGGCATATGCCACCATGTCCGGCTCCTGAAAAGTATTTAAACGGTGACATGAAGAAATTGTTTAGAAAACTACAATTTGTGGGCTCAATGCTGCTGGGGCCTTTGTGTATACAATCAACTAGCTAGAAATGTTTTAGGGTTTTTGTTTGTTTGTTTGTTTGTTTTTCAAGGGATATAAACACATAAGCAGAGAAGAATACACAACGAAGAATATACATTCCCCCCAAGGCCTAAAATATTTACTGCACAGCCTTTTGTGAGAAAGCCTGCCAAGCTCTACCATGCAAGAGTAGAGGAAGGAGCACCCAGCCCTTGTGGGAATGCCAGGGAAGGGAGAAGGAAACATTGCTGATCCTTCACAGTCTGAAGGATCTCCTTGCTCCTCTTGCCATTTCTGAGACAGGGTCCTTCCTTTGTCTCTCAAATCGCCTTCCTTCCAAACAGCGTGCACTACCCCCCCTACCCCCCATCGGGTATGACTTCCTTGTGCCGTCACCACACACAGTGGTACATGTTCTTTCCAGCCACATTCCCTACTTAACCTCAGCCACATGCTCTTGCCACTGTATACTACGATGGCATTAGCAGCGGCCGTGCCACCCTAGGGTTTCCATTACTACTCTCTGCCAACCTCTACCAACGGCAGCCTGTGCCCCTCAGTTCTACATCTGCAACCCAGCACCTTCTCAGCCCATGACCACCTCCGATCCCATGAGCTGCCACCCTCTGCATTCTCAAACTGCAGCCCACAAAGCTTAGATGCTACAGCTTGTTGCATCAGGCCTTCACTGTGTGCCGTCGTTGTGTGCGGCCTATTTTTGAGACTACCTTCGTTGCTCGTCTTCAGCATCACGAAGGAATCATTGTTTCTAGAGGCCAAATCCCAGTGCTGATTTGAAAGTGTGGAAACAAAGGGCAGGCAAAGTCGATGATAAACAATCTGCCTCACCTTGGGAAAGGAAGCCAGAGATGGGGAAGGGGATGAAGCAATGAGAAATAGTCGGGGCACAGGGATCAAGAGACAAGTAGTGAACCAGGAAAGGGAACTCAAGAGGAGAAACTGAGTCTGCACTTTTAGTATAAGTTGCCTTCCCATGAGCCTGAAACCTGAGGCTCCCCTCAGAGAGGACTGGCCAGAGGATTCCCAACTACTCCAGAAGTAAGAGGAACCTCTCCAGCATAGAGTCCATGGACATACTCAAAGCAAGGTTCCTGAGAAGCTGACCTGTTTCTGCCTGGGGACGTTTGAACTTACCGCTGTGGCTCAAGTACCTCAGTCCACAATGGCAGCCCAGGGAAAGTTTGGCATAACCAATGCTCATGTAACATACCACCTCTCTACCACAGGGTGTGTTTCTTTATTGGAAATGCTTACTTGAAGCATCTGCTTTCCAGAGTAGGCAGAAAATGAACAGGAAGCATGAGGGATCATTCAGGGTATGGACATGTCACCTGACAACAGCTGGCTTGGGAAGACATGGAGAGGCCAAAGGCACCTGCGGGGGAGTGAGGCAGGCAGGTCAGAGCAGGTGGAGCGGACTTCCGCAGACCTCCTAGTGTAAGGCTTTGGAGCTTCTGTGAGACGATAGCCTATTCCGATGATCCATGCCTATTTCTTGACTGTAGAAGAGGCCACGATGACTACAGATAACTTGAAAAGCATGGAAGTGTATTAGAAGAAAACAAAACCACACACGACCCCATCGGCCTCGCGGAAGCTTCCACCTAAACTTTGCAGTGCACTTCCTCTACTTCTTCACCTCAGGTTCTTTGGGAATACTGAGTACCACCTTGTTTATTGGGACCTGGTTCTTCAATGTCATACAGTGAGCATTTCTTCCTGTCACTAAGAATTCACATGTCACTTCATTAACTGCATAATATTTGTATCTGAATTTACATAACCACTTCCCTAGTGTGCAATTCGCTTGTTCTATTTTATTTTCCCCTTTAAGCCACATTGCAGTGTACTTCCCTGAGCACTGATTTTTTTTTTCTTTTTTCATTTGGTTTTGTTTCTGTTCCTAATTATTTATTGAGGGTCATCACCAGAGGCAACTTGTTTGAGAGTTTGTGTGATACATTGCCAAATAGTGATGAGGTCCGTGAAGAGGCCTATTTTTGAGACTACTGTGACTAAGGACACAAATATGGTTTGGAATGATGACCACTAATACTCAGATAGCAGCCTGTGCCAGGCATCACACCTGGTGCTGGCCACGTGCTAACAGCAATCCTACACAGTAGCACTACCGCATTTCACATGGGAAGAAACCAGTGCTAGAAATACCACATTGCTTCCCAGGATGGCTCAAGTGCGAGTGTTAGAACACTTACCCAACTGTGTGCTCCACGCCTGGCAAGTGTGCTGACCTCATGGGCAGCCAGTCCCAGCCTGGCAAGCAGGAGCACTATGAGAACCCTGTACCTACCAGTGCATCGTCACTCTCTTAAAGGAGTTGTCTGGGTGGGGCAGCAAATAGGTGTGTTCGCAGCTCCTGTGTTCCTGACACTGTCATTGGGCTTAGAGCTGAGAAGCCAAGCAGATGCTGATTGGGGTGGATCACACCCTCCTGATCCTCACAGGGTTTGATAATATCCATCTCCTTTGTGGTGTGGCACCCTGGGCATCTTTCTATCATCAGACCCCATCCATCCTTAAATTAATCAGCGGTGGTAGTTTTTCCTTCCGTTGTCTCATTTTGATCGCTTGGTACACAAGTGGGCACCAGGTTGGGTATTAGAAGTCTTGCACCATTTCCAAACAAGTCTAAGGAGACTGAAATCTCGTGCGCCATTGTGAGCATCCACTACATCCTGGTATGAGGACCCCCTGTCCTAGCGTGTAGCACCAATCACTGGGAGTAGTCAGGAAAGCAAGTAGAGAGGACAGCTTCTAACTTCGATTTCTACTATGCCATATTCCAACTACATCAGCTGGCGCTTGAAAGTAAGAAGATCAAGGTAGCTGTGACTGTGATTTCCTGCTTGCGTGGATAAAGAGCATCAACAGCCCATTACCACCTAGTTCTGTTTCCTGAAGTCTACTATCACCCTCTTGCCCTCTTGCAAAGGGGTGAGGCCTAACAGTTAACATCTCAACTGTGTTGTGGTGCTCTTGGGCTGTCATGAGCTCACTGTGAGGCCATCAAAGTGGGGCTCCTGGACCACCAGCATCTGCAGCACTCGAGGAAGTCAGCAGTGCACGTGCGCAGGCCCACTTCAACCCTGATGACCGCTCATGATCTCAGGATGCAATAGGAAGCGGCGATCTGTGGCCAGCAAGTCCCCAGTTGGTTTTACACATGCTGAAATTTCTGGGCCAGTGCTTTATCTTTTCAGCCCCACAATCACCTTATTCAGTAGTGGTTTTTCTACCGCTGTTTTATAGAGGAAGAAAGGAAACTCCAGGCGTCATTCTAACCAAATATGGAAAAGATAGAATAAGGGACCCTTTGAGAAAGATACTAAGTCTCTCAGGGAATTTAATTCCTTCCATTCTTAGGGCCCTGAGTAAATGGTGGCTGTGTTAATCTATTCCTTAGTTATACATCATACAATACATTCTTATCGAATGCTGCCATTAGCCCCGGCAAGAGAAACGGGTATGTTCTTTCCCTAAAGAACCCAGCTGTCCTGAACACTGGTCCTGTGCAGGCCTACCATGTACATCCACCCATACAGTAGAGTATCCCTCAACCTCAGAGGTTAGAGGTTCCAGAGATACCTGCTCCACATTTTGCCAGATCCACTAGGATATGTTTTGGTAGTCTCTGCAATAAGACTGAGCTGGTTTCATAGCGAGTTGCTATTGCCCACTCTAGCCTAGGCAGATAGATGCTGATCAGGCTGCCAGCGGCTTCCTAGTCTCACCATCCTCCTCGGGAGCCAGGCTTGTGAACTTGACCAGAACCTTCTCCTTCATGACTTTCTATCCCTCCTAAATTTGACTTTCCTGAAATCCTTCAGCAGTGTATGTCAGGGAAACAATGGCTCACCATTCCTTCACTCTGTGCCATGAACATGGGGGGAGGGGGATATTTGCTGCCTTCTTGATAAACTGCGACCTCACACAATTCAAAGCGTGCAACATCCCCCTCACTTGAGGAAAATTCCCATCTGGGCCGTGGTGGCATCACCGTGCCTAGCAATGCTTGCTGTCATCCTATGCTGTTGCTGAAGAGTGAAGAAAAGGTATTCCTCGTCTTACTTAACCCCGTAGCCTGCTAAAGCAGATGGGCCATGGTGTTAAAATAAGGCTTTATTAAAATTTAAAAAGAGGCTGGGGAGTGGCCTTTCAAGGATAATAGTGGAGAAAGATACATAGAGAAAACCTTGGAACCAGATACAAAGAGCTGTGACTTAGGGCATCCTCTCATTCTTACCAGTCACTGTCCTTGAAGCACATCCCCAAAGCAAATGCCTAGATGTGACAAATGGCTGAGCAAGACTCCAAGGTGTACACAGGGTCGTAGTCCCCTTCCTGATTCTGCCTTCTGCCTATCTAGCCTCTGCCTTGTCCACAATTCCCAGATATAAAAATGGCTGTCTTCCCAGAACCCAGTGGCTACTTCTGGCCTCTTGGCCCCAGCTTCCCACTATAACATGGCAGTGGGATGTGGATGGTGTGGTGTGGCCTGTAAGGCTTCAGTCCTAGCATCTGCACTGGGTGTCTCTGCAGTGAGGACCAGGCCAGACAGAGTAACTGTTAGGAAGAAGAAAGTGGCCTGGTCATTTCATAGGCTGTCACAGCCACATAATTACATTGTGCAGCACTTGGGTGGACCTTTAATTAGAGAGACTGTTTCCAAGGTGACCCAGAGGGGACACCAAGATTGCCGCGTTGACCTTGAGACTTCCAGGTATGTTCTGACGGGGAAGGTCAGATTGAACCCAGATAAGGGCACACACATTTTCTGCGGTTGGGAGGGGTGGTCATGCAGAGGAGGCAGAGGGGCCCCCTCGAGCAGTCCCAGGAGCCCAGGCCTCTCAGACACAATGAGCAAGGATGACAGCAGTCAGAGGGACACCAGAGGTGTTAGAAAAAGTTTGCTGAAAGGGAGAACGAGCACCTGCCTGCTATAGTACCCAGAAGCCCTGAAGCCAAGTCACGTGGTCGAGCTCCCTCCACAGAGGCCCCAGGCACCACTCCACTCTAAGGTCCTCGTTGGTACCTAGTCACATAGAGAATGTGGAGAGCCTCAACTTTTCCCATCAGTATGCTACACCTCCACTACATTCAAATACATGAGGCTTTTGGGGAACACTCCAGACACAAACCGTAGCAAGTCCCTAAACAGGCCAAACAGGTCCTCACACAAGGTCCCTAAACACAAGATCGCAAGCAATTCGCATCTGATGCCTCATCCAGAAGCTGGCTTGTTGAGGTTCTCCTCGGGGCATTGGTGCCTCACAAGGTTCTGCCTGACTCCAAGCAGCCTGAACCCTAATCACTCCTGATGCCCAGGGTAGTGGCATGACGTGGAAAAATGATGACCCCTTTCCAGACTCAGCTTCCAAATCTGTAACATGGATAATACCAGCTCCTACCAAAGGGGTTCTTGCAAGGACTGAATGAGTGAACGCATCTTGAGAGCTGAGAATAGTATTTGGCAGGTGGTAAGCAGCCATGACCTGTGCTTAAAAGAAGAAACAGCACCTCCTTCCACCTGGCTGCGGTGGATGGACTGATGGAGGAAAGAGTCATCTTCACTTGGGAAGTTCCTTAGGGCAATTCTGATACTGAGTTCCTGGAACCATCTTTGATCAAGTTGCCATTCTTTCTTGCTGACCTATGAAGTGTTTAGTGATAGAGAAGGATCTAGAAGCCCATCCCCTTACTCCATCCCTTTATGTGTGTGTTCATTCACCCATGCCCTCAGTGAGTTACCTGTGAGTACGGCTATGCACTAGGCACTCAGAGGCTGCCCCTGTCCACAGTGGACAGCAGCAGCCGGCATCCACGTGAGCTTCTACCTCCTGCATCAGGTCTTAGAACTCAGAGCCCCCACACCCCCACCTCTCAGCATGTACCTACTCTTTCTCCTTGCTGACTTGGAAACCAGTTTTATCCTCCTACTTCTGGGTTCCTGGCTGGCCCCAGACTCCTTAGCCCAGCTCTTCTGCTCCTCTGCTCCTGGCCTCCAGCCCAGAAGCCATTTCTCCCTCACCCACTGTCCTTCCTGTCCCTCCTTCTGTCTCTCACCGGGGGAGTGTGACCTCACCACGCTGTAATTGAAGTGGTCTGCTAAGCGGAAATGCCTATCAGGAAGCAAGCTTCTCTGGTTTAATGTACAAAACTTGTAGTGGGAACAGGGCATTCAGTGTTAACACTGGTATTTCCACGGGCTAATAAATCCTTCTCCTCATCTGTCCCCTGGGGGGAGAAGAGACACTCTGCAGCAGGATGAGGTTTCTGCTCTCTTTAATATCCTTTGCCTCCTGAACTGCAGAAAACACACTCAGTATCTTGTGTAGCACCACAAGACCACTGTTCCCCCAGGAAAGTGATGCAAAGACCCAGAGAGCACTCTCAGGGAAGGACTTTGAAGAGAGAGAAAATGTATCCCAACGGTCAGAGAAACATCTAAGTCCTAGCCCTCTTTGAATGAGCTAAGTGATCCCAGGCCCATCACATCTCTGAACTTCAGTGTCCTACCTGTGAAATAGGATGGTAATGCCAGGCACCTCTCGGGATTGCTGTGAAAACCATGGGAAAGGGTAAGTGGCTCACACCCAGGTGCGAGCAGACCCTCCAGACATGGCCTGGGATAAACCCAAGAGCCCACTCCCACTCACAAGGCAGACACCTTCCGAGCATCCTTCAGGGGTGGGCCCTGGTCTCAGTGCTGGGATACAGCAGGGAGCTGCCCCAGTCCTGAGGCCCTGCTCAGCAGCCAAGCCGAGCCTGGGTCAGGTCTGGGCGCCTAGGCAGCAGTCTAGGTGGCCACGAGGCCATTCCTACATGCTGGGCCATTCAAAGAACCACTTCCAGATGTGCAGAGGATAAACTCAGGCCAAGGTGCTCCCAGGTTTGGACAGACTTCCTCTCCCCTCAGGCTCTTCTCTTGTGTCCACAGCACCGAGTCCAGGGATGCCCCAAAACACCGTGATGGACCTCGCCATCATTATAGGTAAGTCTCACTGCAGGATTTTCTGGTAGCGAGGACAGGCCGGTGAACCAGCCTGGGCAGAAGGTAGGCATGGCCGACACTTTTCTGTCCTGAGAGGGGTCTTTGACTGTCGAATGGAAGAGTCTAGTCCTAGTGAGTTCAACACAATGCCTGGTGGAGAAGGAAGGAGGAAGCCAGAGGGTCCTGAGCACCTGTGCCAGGCGGTGGCCTTTCTCCTGCATTTGACCACCTGGATTCAGCCTGGAGAACAGATAGAGGAGCTTAGGCAGAACAAGTTTATTCACGGGATTGAATGGGTGAGTGGACTGACTGGGACATCCTGGATTTCTTCCCCTCACCCCTCCTCCATTATCCCACCCAACACTGGTCCCTGCCCTGAGTCTCATATTCTCATCCTAAAGGAAACATAACACCTCCCTGGCCTCGTGTTGACCCCTGGCCACGTGGCTTCCCACTCATTATAGGTGGGCCCCAAACTGCATCTCAGGACCAATCTATTTTGGGAGGTGTCTCCTGCTGTCCTCTCTTGTTTGAGACCTACACTTCTCCCACAGCTTCTGCAATTAAAAGGTCAAGCAAAAGAAGCAGCAAAAGCCATCAAAGACACCTGTTCAATTTTGTTTAACCCAGCATTCTTTCTGTTATTGGGCCCTGAGCTCTTTATTCCTCAGATAATTTTATTAATATTGTGCAAACATAAGGGTACCCTAAAAGGCAAAAGGAAGTTTAGGAACTGTTTCATGGAAAGGACTTGGCAACAGCTTTAGCTTTACCATCTTCCCCAGTAAGATCTTCTCAAAGATACTGAATCAACCTGTACAGGCTTATTATACAGCTTCGAAGCAAATGGCCAAGGTAAAAATGCCACCCATGGGTCTGCTGTCCTTCAGCCCTTGCTGAAGTTCCCCAGTCCTAACAGCTCGCCCATCACTCCCAAGTCCCTGAAGGATATGACCCTTCCTGACCTGTTCACGTGTGCTTCCCTGCCCTCACCCAGCCCGGCTCAACCATGGCTTTGGCCTTGGCACAGTATCTTCCGCATGCCCAGTCCACTCCTTGGGCCAGATTCGGATGCTCCCTTCCCAAGGGCGAATGGCAGCAGTTAGTGAGGAGCAGCTCTCCAAGCAGTCAGCGCACAGGAAACAACACCTCTTCGCAGTTTTCTGGGACTTCCTTGGTTTTAGCACAGAATGCCCTGTGCCCCAGGAAACGCCCAGTTGGAATCACCTGAAGACAGGAACTGCTAAGTCCCTGAGCCCCTCAGTTTCCAACCACATACTTTTACTATGCAAACTACACACATTTTACATGGGTCCTCTTCCAGATCTGTCCTCTCGGGAGACATGAACACCTCCCGGTGGGGACCAGTCCCAGACGGCTGTCCTAGACAGTGTGCAGAGTGGTGGGGAAAGGGACGGGGAGGAGGCAGGGGAGAGAAGGGATCCTTTGAGGTGAGTGGGCACAGCGGAGGGGCAGGCACCCGACAGACAGGGAGAAGCAAAGGCGAACCACGGCCAGCCAGCCAGGAGCTGGGGCTGGTTACCACAGCATGTCTGTCCTGCTGAGCTGACCCCAGGGTTCTGACCCTCGCCCCCAAGGCACCTGCCGCAGACTGACCCTGAGTCCTTCCCTCCCACAGCGGTGGTCACAGCGGTGGCCCTGGTCCTGCTCTGCCTTCTCCTCATCATGCTTCGCTACCTGTTCCGGCACAAGGGCACATACCACACCAATGAAGCCAAGGGCACAGAGTTTGCTGAGAGTGCTGATGTAGCCCTGCAGAGTGACCCTTCTCTCCAGGACGCTGGTGACAATAGCAAGAAGGAGTACTTTATCTGAGAGCCACTAAGCTCCACCACCTCAAAAATCCTCCTGCAACTGCAAGAGAGGAAATACCCCTTCACTTACCACCACTGCTGGCACCACCAGGGAGACCTCAGGGGCAACTCCTCCCAAGATCCACACGAGAGAACACGAGGTACCTTCCTAGCAAAGAGACGAGGAGGACCCAGGCCGCAAGACACCTCTCCCGGGAATCCAGGGATGCTGTCGCTTGTGTTCTGCCAGGAAGAGAGAAAATTGGACACATTGGTCTCTCTGAGCAGCACAGGACATCGTCTCAGGGATGGGGATAGGCCCCCAGAGCTAGGGATGCTAGGGAGCATGACACCAATACACCAGCTGAGAATAATGGCATCAAATGTCAGTCCTTGACATTTGGGGGAACAGCAGGCACCTGAGCTGAAAGGTTCCTTTGTCTCCCATTGACTTAGCTCAAAATGACTGGAAATAAATTTGAGATGTTACCCAGCAATCCAAGTCATGAGGCCCTACCGTAATTATCTGAAGAGCCACCATCACCACCCAGTGCTTGTTTTCTTGAGTGTGATTTTGTTTTCCCTGACAGTCTCTGCATGTGGGGCTGGGACTGTCTAGTTCTGTCAAAGGGTGGACAATGGCCAGCATCTTTTCTGCACACAGGCACCCGCTTCATGAAATGAATGTGAAGATGAAGCATCCGGGACTGGTGGAGTAGTGCAGCAGTTAGAGCGCTTGCCTAGCAAGCGCAAGTCCCTGAGCTCAATTTCCCAGCACCACATAAGCTGGATGCAGTGGCACACACCTGTAATTCCAGCACTTGTGATGTTGAGGCAGGAGGATTGCCCGAGTTTGGGGCTAGATGGGCTCCATAGTGAGTTCAGGACCAGCCTGAACTACAGAATGAGACCCTTTCTCAAAAGAAAAGAAAAGAAAAGAAAAGAAAAAGAAAAAGAAAAAGTGAAGCATCCCTAAAAAATAGATTCCTGAGACCTGAGCACTGGGTGAAGTGTTGATTTGCTAATACACATTATTAGAAACAATAGTTCTATTAAACAATTGAGTGAACCCTGCCCTCTCATAGTCACATTGACAATGTTCCCCCAGGATTGGGGCATAGACTACAGAGCCCCAATCCCTAGACTTGGGCTTCCCTTTCCTGGTTTTGGAATCCTGGACCACCTTCTTGACCTCTGTCCTTAATGTTCTCATCCTTCAAGAAGAAATGATGCTGATAGCATGTCTGCAGTGCCCAGACTATGGCATTGAGGGCAGGATTAATTGTTCCAGGTATCCAGCACTGTCTGGATTCCCGAGCCACTAACATATGGGGTATATAGTGTGCATGTGAGTGTTGGTTCATGGAATTTCATCACTGTGTCACTTCTAAATGTCTCCCGAGGAGTGAGTGAAAATTAAAATGAGCAACAGAGGGAAATGAGCTTGTCAGCCACCCCCTTCTCTTCTGGGTGAGTTTTCGTAAGATTCTCAACAGCTCAGCAGTCAGAGACCGGCAGTTCTGAGATGAAGGCCTATGCCAGTGGCACCAGGTCACTCAGGGAGCCCCTCTGTCTGCTGAGGCTGTTCCAGCCCCACTTGGGAGTCAGACCCACTTCTGGGAGGATCTAAATTCAGTCTGGAGTGGCCACCACTCCCGAGGCTGTCATGAGGGAGAGAAGTAAAGTGGGGTCGTGGAGCTGATGATGGCAGGAGCCTTTCCCAAGTGCCTCCACTTCCTCTTCCATACAGTGGAAGTCCTGGCTGCAGTGGTCACCCCTTATCTGAGGGGATGCCTGAAACCGAAGATAGTACCAAATCGTGTATGTACTCTTTATATATGTATATATCTACCTATGATAAAGTTTAATTTATATATTAGTCATAGTAAGAGATTAACAGTAATAACCAAGAGTAAAATAGTAAATTTATAACTATAAATTATAATAAAAGTTACTTTAAAATTGTGACTTGTTTGTCTGTGATCTTCCAATAAATCTTCTTTGACTTTGAATACCTGTGAGTAACCAAAACTGCAGATAAAGCCACGTGACCAGACATTCCCATGTCACCCGCTAGATCTGTACACCAGTCTGGCAATGTGATTACAGGGTAGTCCAAAGAAAAAGGGTGCTCTGTCTGCACATAAGTCTAGAAAATGATGTAAGTAAGAAAAGTCAAACCAGACAGGGCTTCCTGGTATCTTACCAGTCCAGTGTGAACTGTGGCTCTGGAGGAAGGGAGCAGAGTCATGTAGCAGCCCCCCAGATTTGCTTGACCAGCTACCCCATTTTCTCACAGAGTACCTGTGATAGACTGGTGGACCAAGTGTCCCTCGGAACATGTTTGAAAAGCACTGAGCTAAAAGAAATGTAACATCCCTTCCTATGATACCACTTCCAAGTTTTGAGTGGATGCTGGCATAGGCCTTGTCTTTAGAGTTGGAAATGCAGAACACTGCCCCAGACCCACACGTCGCCATGCCTGAGCCTCTAAGGGAAAGGGCAGTCCCAGAGCCCTGGCTTCCCTGAGGGTGATGTCTGTGTTGCTCACCCGTTGGTGGGCCTGGGAGCCCCCATACTGCCTGAGCACTCTGAGAACTAGCCAGTCCTCATACCTGCCCTTCCTCACCTCTCTCATCTTTACCCCACTGCCTGCCCAGCATCCTGAAAAACTAACAAAACACAGCCTGTTCCCCAGCCCACAGGGTCCTGGCCCAGCCAAGATCAGGCTCAGCACTAGTGGTGGTGACGCAGCTGTGGGGACAGGCACCACCAAGGAGGGAGCTGGAGCTGTCATAGGCCAGACAGGAACAGGAGGGTAGAGTGACCCAATGAGATAGTGCTTGCCCCTCTGCGTGAGCACACACCACACACACACCATGCACACACAACATACCCACACATACATGCCATGAACACATACCCTCCCAAACTATGCACACAGACACCCCCCACACACGTACACATGCATGCAGATATATAAACACACACACACACACACACAGGTGGGCAAATACATGATGTCCCCTCAGATCGAGAAGCAACTTTCTCTACCTTTGATCTTTCTCTAGCAATGCGTTGAAGTTCTTATGCAGCATTCCTGCAACGAACGTTGACCAAGGCAAATACAAATACACACACGCAGAGGCTTCCAAAACTATTGAGGAAGAAAGAGGGAAAGCAGAGATGAAAAGGGAGGGGAAGAAGACAAGAATCTGGGGAAAGAGAGAAGGGGACGAGCACACGGGAGGAGATCCCAGCTCCTTGCACATGGGCCTCTTGAGCCCTCCCAGTGGCGCTGGCAGGTGGGTCTCCTTGTGTGCCCCTTAGACGTGTAGAAACCACAGCTCAATAAAGCTAAGTGTTCCTGGAAGCTGTGCGGGAAATATCTGAAGCAGACCCGCCCTCCCCTTCAGCAGGAACTCCTCAGGGAGCACAACAGGAGCACGAGACAGCCCCAGGCCAGGTCTCCTCATCCAGCAGCCCCAGCCTAAGATACCCTGAGCTCCTGTGCCACTAGCCTGTCCCTGATGAGAGCTGGCTGGAGCAAGAGGTCTCTGTGCGGCTGAAGGTGACAATCGAGTTGGCTTGCCTGGCCTTGGCAGGGTGCTGGTAAGGGAAAGACAGCCAGTACTTGGGCTGGTCACCCTCATCCACACCACAAACCTAAGGCTTTACGGTGGCTTTTTAAGGGATGTGACACAAGGGACACGGGCCAAAGAGCATCTGCAGTCCTTCTTTGGGAATGAGCATTTTGTAGAAGCGGGATTCCCCCTGGAAGGCTTGGGACAGGGGTTTCGTCATGGTGCCATTTAGTGGATCATTCCCTTCTTGGTAAGAGTGGCATGTTGCTTGCTTCCTGGGAGTTTGGGATGTGGATGAGAGTGACCAGCCCAAGTACTCGCTGTCTTTCCCTTGCCAGCATCCTGCCAAGGCCAGGCAAGCCAACTCAATTGTCACCTTCTGCCACATAGAGACCTCTTGTCCCAGCCAGCTTTCATCAGGAACAGGATAGTGGCACAGGAGTACAGGCTACCATAAGGCCTTGGGCCATATGATGGCTTTTTAAGGGATGTGACACTGGAATGGTTAAAGAAGAGGTGGTACCTATACATGATGGAATACTGTGCAGCCATAAAGACAGATACAAAGAAGCATTTGAACAAAAATGGGGCCACCTAGAGTCTATAATGCTCAGTGAAATGGACCAAGCACAAAAGGGTGACTATAGATGGGTGTCCCTCTTATGAAATGCACATAAATAAGAACAAAAAGAGGCCCAAATGTAAATGGCAGGTGAGAAAGAGAGGCAAAGGTCAGATAGAAAAGGAGTCCATCTCTGAAAAAGGGATGGACATAGACACTCACTAATTCCACAAACCCCTTGGTTCCAATGTATTACAGAGTTTGGAATTCATGTATTTACAAAAAAAAAGTTAAATTTTATGTCATGTGAATTTTTTATCAAAATAAAAAAGCCATCATAAACTGAAAATATAAAGTCAAAAATGCGTTTGATATGTCTAACCTAACAAAAATAAGTTGGTCTACAGATTCTCAAAACATGGACACCTTACAGTTGAGCAAAACTATCTAACATAAAGCCTAGTTTATAATAAAGTGTTGAATAACTCATGGAGTTCATTGACTATTGTAGTGACAGTGAAACACAGAATGATTACACAAGCACACTTCTGCCTCACTGTAAAGGCAGAAACTCCTGAGACAACCTATCATAAGTCAGGAATCATGTGCATTTCATGATGAAATGCAGATGATTGGGCGTGTGTGCGTGTGCGTGTGTGTGTGTGTGTGTGTGTGTGTGTGTGTGTGTGTGTGTGCGTGCGTGTGTGTGTGGAGGGCTTCAATCCACAAACACGTATTAGGTACCTGTGTACGTGTGGGGATTACTCGGCTGAAGATGAAGTTTCCACGTCGCGGGCGGATGCTCTGGAGAAGACAAGCGCGCACAGGTTTACCTTTCTTCAACGCCTAGAGGCTGAAAGTGGAGAGCAACACAGGTATATGGGAAAACCAAAGAGGGAAGGACAGTTCTATGGGGAGTGAGACAGACGGGGCACCCAGAGTGCAAGGGGACCTGGAGTCAGCTGGACAGGAGATGAGGGTTGGACCATAGGGAATCTCGAGCCCTATGCCAAGAAATTAGGACTTAGTCATTTGAGCAAATGGGAGTCCCTGAAGGATCAGGTTAGTGTCTATCATAAGGGTAAGGCAATGAGCAAAATACATAGGACAATGCAAAGATGAAAACGCACCGTGGAAATATAGAAGGGGCTTCTGAAGGCCAAGCAAGGCGTGATCTCCCACCACCCCGGGAGCTTACCTGCTCCTGCTTCCCCGTCATTCAGTCTAGATCTCATATGACGCATCCTGCCTACCTTAAGTGAAAAATGGGTCCCATCCTTTCTCTAGAAGAAAGGGCAGCAGGTTGGGGCTTGAGCCAAGCATTATGTAAACACCACAGAATTGTTTCTTCTTTGTTTTAGTGGAAGGAACTTCCGATGATTTTATCTTGGGGTTTTTTTTTTTTTCTGCTCAATTGTTTTTCTTTCCTTGCCTAAACATTTTTATCATCATGGCAACAGGGATGACTTCAGGCCAGCAAGATTTTAACAGGCCCAATGCCAGGAAGAGAACTATAGGAATTTTCATGCTTGCAATTTCACAAATCAACAACATAATGTTATGAAGTAAAGTGGTTCTGGAATCAGACAAAAATAACCTCACCTTGAATGCTAGCTAGCTCTGTGACCTAGGGAAAGTAACTTCATGCTTGATTCTTCAAATCAGCAACATGAAAATAAAAATACTTCAATTTTAGGACTTTTTGAATATGCATCTAAATAAGTTCGTGAAGAACTGTGAAAGTCTTGTGATTTTTCCCTGCTCTCAACTGAGCAAGTTTCATGGCTGGACAGAAAATGTGACAGTAAAGGCTCCTTTATCATAGCACAGCAAACAGCACGACACTCAGCTTATGGGCATCAAATGTCTTTGTCCCCTAGTTCCACATGGGTTATGAGGCTGGTCCCATACTTGCCCCTATGGATGGGGGTTGACTTCCAGAAAAGAGTCGTGAACAATAGCAAAAAAAAAAAAAAAATGCAAACAGAATTTCTTGGAAAGGGGAATCGGCTGACCCTTTGCTCTGGAAGAATACACTCCTCCCTTCCAAGACTGTTATACATGCAAATATTTCCTGTGAAAGATAGTTCAGAACAGTGGGTCATTCCTGTCTCATATACCTGATGTGAAAAATGGGAACAGTCCAGGAAGTGTGTCTCCCTCCCAAGAAGGCCCTGTGTCAGGTCCCCAGCACCGGACAAGTACCACCTGAACAAATGAGGGCCTCCACTCAGCCTGGCAACACAGCCGACGCTAGGCTCAGCTCTTTAAAGCATCCCAGGCTTCTTATCAGCAAATCAAAAACATCTGCTTTTTTGGCCACAGGAGTTGATTTTTGAAGTAGGAAATGTCTTCCCATTCCTTGGCAGGCTTGGTTGTTTTGATCAGCTTGCTGTCACAGAAACATGCAACAGCATGCAGCCAGGGGAAAGTCATGGCCCTGGTGGATTCCTAAGTCAGAGCTCAACAGTGAGGTTGGGCTGAATCTGCCGGCCTCTATCTCCAAGGTTTTCTGAGATCGAGACATCTCTCTTGCCAATATTACAAAGCACAAAGCAGGGTGAGCAGTTAACATGCTCAGAACCCCCGGTCTTCAACTTTGAACCAAACACACTGGCTGACTTTTATGTTTCAAATAGCTGAAATACTTCTTTTCCTCCCCAAGTCTAAAAATTCTTAGGAAGGAGTTCTGCATTCAGCCCTCCCAGGATCAGGCTTCTCCGGCCTCTAGAGAAGGACGACTTAGCTCACAGCTGCTGAGCGTCAGGCGCTACATTCTTAAGGAGACAGTGAAAGTGTTAACATCAAGTGATCACCTGAGCAGTGAACATACCTCCATCCATTCCTGGAGGCATCTCACAAGCAGCCGCTAGGTTACACTTGGCAGACACAATGCCAGTCAGAGGACTGAGCAGGGCATTGTCCTGCCTTGGAAAGCATGCACCAAAATGGCTCAGGCAGCAGAAGCCCACTGAAGATAACCCAACGAAGGCCACCTGGAGGAGGAAACCCAAGCCAGATTCTGAAGGAGCTGTATAGGCAGGAGGATATCACACCCAGAGAAAAAGAAATGAGATTGGAAGTGGCAAGTGGCTTGCTCTTTTTAGAACATGATGCAGGCAGGGAAGTGACCAAGGATGCCTGGACCACAGAGGGCTCAGAACCAGGTCATCATGGGCCTGGGCTCCAGGATGCACAGCTTGGATGTTGCCTCACAGGTGGTGAGAGCATTACTTCTGGAAAGGAGTGCAGATAAGTTCAGATCGGTAAATCACGTGGCCGGCAATGTTCCAAATAAATTAGAACTTGTACCCTGGGAGTAAGTAGGCATATTTGGGGGCCTTAATAATGGAAAAATACCCAGAGCAACAAAAATCATCTGTCTATACTGTTGTGATTCACCTGCTGAGTTGGCTATGAATACCTTCTGTATAGAAAGCCACAGCCCCTGAGCCAAAGATCAAGATGGTGCCGTGGGCTTTGTGGATGATGGCTGCTCCCCAGCCTGTCACTGAAGTATTTATGGGTTAACCGAAGTTGTTAAGTATCATATAGATACCTCACCAAATCCTCAGGGACAAAAGATGTCAGGCTAGAATCCCAGAGGGGAGATACAAACAAAAGATTCAAAAGGATACCGCATCAAGCGTGCTCTAGACAGTACCCACAATGCCAAGGGAGGGCCAGTCTACCCAAGCTTAAAACCCCAAGTAAGCCAGAAATTCCATGATTTGAGTCTTCTTTAGGATGGATGTTGTAAAGCTGTGCCACACATGTTTCTTGGGTCAAAGAGAAACAGGAGAACAATGAGGCCCCGACCTCTCTGGACAGTAATTTCCAGTAGAAAAGCCGGGAGGTAAGAGAGGAAAAGGGTGCTGGGCACATCTGAGGGTGCGAAGGAGGCCAAGTCAGCAAACACAGACCGCAGGCCATCGCACCAGAGGACCCCTCCTCCTTCTCTAAAGTACGGATAGGATGTAGGAGGCGTTCCTTCCTTCCATCCTTCCTTCTTGAAATATGAACCCCAAAGTAGCCTCCCCACATGAATATGTACAAGCCTCACAAGTTAATTGGACAGGCGAGGTGCCATTTTGAAAGCAGCAACCTTCTTCCTGCAGGTAGTAAACATCTTCCTCTACTCAAAAAGTATGCGACCTGGGTTTTCTAAAGTTGCCCTCACTGACAACTGAAGCCACTGTGTTCAGTTACTGATAAACACAGGAGGGCAGAAAGCACAGATGGTTACTACTGCTCTGCTCTGCCAAGCTCTGACACCTTTTTCATGTCAGAAAGTCAGTGTGGCCCAGGTAGAACACGCTATGGAGAAAAGGCTGGACTTAAATCACACCAAATACCCAGGAGTGTTGTAGGTAAGGCCATAGGGACCACTTGGGTCCAATTTTCTAATTTTCTTGAGAGATGAAAAAATGGTATCCTAGAGACTCCAGAAGAAGCAGGCTTCCCCTCGGTTTCAAATGCTGGTTTCCTGTGCCATCCCAGCATCTCTGCTATTCCCAACAACTGGGCTACCCTGGGCAGCTGTGGACTGCCAAGCACTGGTGCAACACTGCACCCCTGTGCAATCCTGGGCACCAGACGTGGGGGCGCCGATTCGACTGAACCTCTTGGTGTGTGATGGTCAATTGTCACCAGTTGAAGAAGACAAGGTGGTTTATGAAGGATGATATGGGGCTGTCCTCTTGGAGGCTCAAATCCTCCTCAATAAAGGAGGAATGATAAATTTTCTTCCCTCCATCATAAAACTGTTTCAATAAGCCAATGCCATGGGACACAGAGGTACATGGGAGAAACTCCGCTATCTCAAATACGTTTCCACTTCTTTCAATACTGTAGAAATGTACCATAAGGAAGATGTTTCTCACTGTTTATGTGGAATAGTTTTTACCCTCCAAGACATGTTTGTTTAAAAAAAAAAAAAAAAACTAGAGATGTGAAACAGCCAAACGAACTGAGTCAGAATTCTTGGCAGCAGACTGCAGTAGCCCCTAGGGAGGCAGAAGGAAGTTCTCTAACTTGCTTATTCCGACTACTAACTGCCTGCCATTGAAAAATAATTCCAACAGGAAAAAATGTGCAGTTGCATTATCAATCCAAAAAATATTGATAATTGTGTGTAAGAACAGATATATATGTGATTGTACATACATGTATAGCTGTGGGTGCACATCTATCATATTTTAACATACTCATTTAGGCAGAGGTTTTTTTTGTTTCATTTTGTTTTGTTTTTTATTAAGAAGCTTAACTAAAGCCACCAAGGTCTAGTGGTCTCACCCTGGCAGGTGAGGCCTGGCAGGTGGGCATAGCTTCTCTGACAGAACACTTTGCAGTGCATAATCTAGTAAATTCTCACATTCTTTGATTCAGAAATCTACGTCTAAGAGTAGATTATGATAAAAATTTCCTGAAATACGGACCAAGATTTCAATTTTAAAAGGCTCATAAAAACCTTACATTAGGGAAAATGCAGACATGTTTAAGTGGCCATCATTAGGAGAATGTTCAGAAAATGATATGGCCAACTTAGAATCAGATATTTTGTAGCAAAAGATGATATTGCACAGAAATTTTAATAAATTGTGGGAATACATGTGTTATAAGTGAAATATATTAAAATATACAAAAAGCTAAAACAAATTCAAGTATCCTAAAGAATTATAGGGAAGATCAGAAATGTTTATCTATGTGCACATTAGCAGGAACTACTCAGGGTGTCAAGACCTGAGAAGAAGTTTCCATAGAAATCAGAAAGCTTTTCTGGGATCTGTCTTCCGTGGAGGCTGGCACTGAAGCTCTGGCACATAAGTCTCCTTTTCGCCCTCTCAGGTTACCCCCTATGATCCCTCACGCTACTGTCTATATATATCCTATCAAGGTGGCCCACACTTGATGCAGGGTGGTCCCCACCTGCTGAGGTCTGGCACAGAGTCACAAGTAATGAATGAAGGATTTCAGGAAGAGGCAGAAATGTATGTGATGTGCCCACAGTCCCAAGGGCAGTTGGTGGATGTGCGAGAGGCCAGTGCCGGAGGTAGTGCCACGGCCTCTGCCACTTTGCAATGCTCATCTCTTCACAACCGTGTTCTCCAGAGCCTCCCTCAACAGTGAAGGTGCTTCATTTCTGGCAAAACTGGAAAATGTGTATGTTGCCTTGAAATCTCCTCCAATACATTAATTAGATCACCACCCTTAGCCTCTAGTCCGTCCCCCGTCATTTCAGTCTCAGGACAAGTCTCAGGACATGGGCAAAATGCAGACACACTTTTTGCCAAAGTATAACACATGTGGCTTCTAGTACAATTGCCTTTAGAGCTTTCCTTATAAAACCCTTGTTCTTGGCCTTTACAATCTGCGTTCTTATCAGCATTCTTCGTGTCAAAGCTCTGACCAGAATTTCCATCAAGCTCTACTTACAGCATTCTAGGACCTCTCTGGCCAGCATCTCCAAACTTGTCCAAATTTCTCCCACAAACCAATTACAAAGACTTCTTTTTAGTATGTATGGTAATAGAGCTTGAACCCAGGGTCTTCAAACTGAACTACACCCCAGCCCATGTCTTATTTTTGATTTTGAAATAGGTTTTTGCTAAGTGATTAAGTTGCCCATTCTGAGTTTGAAATTATGATCCTCCTGCCTCAGCCTCCCAAAGTACTGGGATTACAGGGCTGCACCACTGGACCTGGCTGTTCCAAGGCTCCTAAACCATATGTTTAGCTTCTGTCACAGAAACTATCCCATTGCTGATATTAATTTCTGTCTTCGGCACTTTTTCATCACTGGGACACAATGCTTAACACAACTTAAAGAAGGGGAGGTTTGGTTTAGCAGCTAAGGTAAATTTCTTTGCAATTTTTTTTCCAAAATTTATCTCACAGTTCCAAGGTCTCCATGGCTGGCTAGCAATGGTGGAATGCTTCGGCATAGAGAGAAGCAGCTCAGGGGATGGAGGAATGGCTCAGTGGTTGAACACTTGCCTAGCAAGTGCTACATTAAGTGCTAAGTACCTATGTTCAATTCCCTGGCACCACATAAGCTGGACATAGTGGCATATGTCTGTAATCCCAGCACCCAGGAGGCTGACACAGGAAGACTGCCTGAGTTCAAGGCCAGCCTGGGCTCCATAGTGAGTTCAGGACCAGCCTGGGCTACAGAGAGAGACCCTGTCAAAGAAAGAAAGAAAGAAAGAAAGAAAGAAAGAAAGAAAGAAAGAAAGAAAGAAAGAACAGCTGTTCAATGTATCATCACAGGGAGAAACAGAAACCAGAGGGAGGAGCCGTGGGCAAGAAATTACTCCTCAAGTCATGCCTTCTGTGACCTGCCCCTCCTGACCAGGCCCCACCAGAGAACATGGCACTTCTGAGGATATGTTATATCTAAACGACAACACTGGTTTATATGTTTATTATAGTATAGATTTTTATTGTTGTTTAGAGTACACATCTTCTACGTACAAAAGAAAGTTTGCTGTGAGACAGTGCTATATTAATGCTGGTGGAATTCTCTTACATCTGTGTCTACTGCCATTTGAAGTGATTGACCTACACCATCTAGGTTTATGTAACACAGAATTCTCACATGATAGTGTTGCCTAATGTGTTCACAACTGCGTGTTGCTTTGTAATCAGCAGAGTCTCCTGGAGGAATCTGAGCGCGAGGGACAAGGCTCACTCAGAAGCATCATTTCTAGTTCCATGGGAGATGGACTGGATGGAATATCCATCTACTAACGGGCAAAATGATGGAATTTCACATTTTAAAAAATATCCAGCTGAGAGCAACACATTGTCTCTTGAGAAGTGTGCAGAGCACAAGTGGCTCCCAGAGAGCTCACCTCACCTTCCCAAAATCACACTAACAACCTCAACACATAAGCACATGCAGCACGTGAGCCCCCATCCTTTTTTAAGTAGGTGACAAAGCAAATGTGACCCAACATCACACAGACAGAAAAGGTCATTTACATCATTTTAGAGGTAACGGCTCCATTGCAAAAGACACAAGTAGGCTCCTCCCTGTAGCAAGAGTAGCAAGAGATACAATGGAATACTGTGCATCAATAAAGTCCAATAGCATGGAGGCTTTCTGCAGGCAAATGGAAGAAACTAGAGAACATCATGCTTGGTGAAGTGAGTCAGAAGCAGGTGAAACATCCGATGGGATGGTCTCTCTGATATGAGAGACCCAGATCACAACACCTGTGGAACTTAAGAAGAAAGACAAAGTGAAAGAGGGGAGTAGGGTGGGGGAGGTGGGAGGGGGGGTGGGTAGAGGGAGGGACAAAAGGAGAGTGGGAAAGCCCTTGTCACCTTGACAAGATACATATGCACACAAAATGCTCAACTCCATTGTAAACCTTGAATTTTGCACGTATACATATCAATAAAATGTGTTGGGGGGGGGGAAGAGATACAACACCAGGGAGAGAGAGGCCCAGAAGCGAGGGGGAGGAGAATGTTTCTGTGAGATAAGACAAAAACAGAGATGGTTGCTGTGGTAGAAATGGCTCATCCAGATCATGGAACTTGAGAACATCTCCTGGAGAGGGACAGGAAGCCAGACTCTGGGAGACTCTGGACCTCTGAGCATGGAGAAGGAAGAGAAGGAGGGGCAAAGTAAGTTCACGCCGTGACACGTCTCAGTGGAGCCACAGAAGAGCAGAGGACGAGACACCCCACCAGGGTGGGAGAGGCATCTTCACAACCAGCAAAGAGCCTGAAGGCAACAGCCTAGCCGCAGTTAGCTGGTGGCAGGTATCTAGAGAGTGGCAAACGGAAAGGAGAAAAGGCATGTGGAGGACCGAGTAAGGGGCCTCACCTATGTCTAATCAGAACTCTAGACAAGAGAGACACAGAAAGAGAAAGTAGTAGGAAGCTGGGAGTTTCTAAGGCTCATCAAAGGCTCCCACCTCAGGATTCCCAAGGATTCTCCAGCAGAAGAGAGGCAGCCCATCCACACCCACACAGATCAGAGGGAAGTGCTGGGATGGGTTAAAAACAGCAAGAGAAAATATGGGTTAAATTTTAGGGTGCCAATACTCATTAGCAATAGAGGCCTCCGAAAAGGGAAATGATACCTTTAAAGAGAAAACTGTCAACTTAAAATTCTTTTTAAGAATATGGAAAAAGACTTTTTTGGAACAAAGAAGTAATTTTCTTTAAAGGAACTTCTAAATTAATTCAGGCAAAGGAAGGCAGTCTCAAATAAAAATCATAAGATGTAAGATAAAGTGATAAGCAAAAATATAAATAAATCCAAGCAAATATTGAGTTTACAACATCATAATAATAAATGTCTTGTGCATTCTAAAAATTAGAGTAAAATGAGAATACTGAATAACACACCATATTTAGATAGAGTTAAATTAAAATGTTCTTTGGGTCATGCATTCCCTGGTCAATGATGTCAATGAAATTTTGACTCTGGCACAGATTAAACATACATGTTAAGCAAAATAATGTAAAGAATGTATAAATTAGATCAAACCAAACAATGGAATGAGAAAAATATTTAATCAATTCAAGAGAAAATTAGAAAAATAAACATATAAGATTAGACTGAAAATACAAAATTTAGTGGAAATCAATTCAATTATATAAAAATATAATAAATGCAAATAAATTAGATTTGCCATTAAAAGATGAAATTGTCACAATAGAAAAGTAAAATGGAATTTTTACAAAAGGATTTAAACATATTAAACATACCAATATAGAAAGGAATACTAATTTCTCCCAAAGCTAATATAAAAGTTACAAATTTGCATGTGCCTAAAAGTGCTATTTTGAAATATATAAAGCATAAACTAAACAGAACTATGAAGAAAAACAAACTTACTTTTATTTTAGAAGATGTTGACATACTTCTGAGAATGGATAGACTAAACAAGCTAAAGAAAAGGCAGAAGGAAGGGGTAGGAAAGGAAAGAGAGACATAAGGTAGTTGAGAAACACAATTTTGATGCAACAAAGGTAGGCACATAGAGACAGAGAGCTACTGGATAGGTAGGTAGGTAGACAGGTAGAACTGATTAATATTCATGGAGTCTAAAAGTAGAGAAACATACATTCTCTCATACATTCTCTTAAATGAACATGAAATACAAGATTGCTCACTGCTGTACGGCTTCGACCCGGAAAGCCCTCCAAAGCCAATGGGAGATTCTCCAATGGGAGAATCGGATCAAGTGGATTGGTCCATTAGTAATTTCCTGTGCTGTTAGGAGGTGGGGCTTGGCTGGAGAGAAGAGTCTTAGAGGGCGCAACCCGGAAGTATGTATCTCCCTTGGTGGCTCTGATCTCTCTCCCTGTCTCCTGCCCTCTCTCTCTCTACTTCCTGTTGCCATGAGATGAACAGCTTTCCTGCACCCACACCCCCTCCCACGCTTCTCCCCCTTACCAGCTGACCATGAAGGGCCTGACATATATGCGTGCGAAAACAAACCTCTCCTCTTTTATGTTGTGGGAGTAGGGTATGCCAGCAGTGAGAATGTGGCTGAGATGCCTCCTAACACCAAAAACAACAGTCTCAACTCCTTTCAAAGGATTTGTGTTAGCATTTTACATACTCTATGTTTTAACCATGTAATTGAGCTAGAAATAAATAATATAAAGATAATGTATATATATATATATATGTATATATATATATATATATATATATGTAACTCCAAAGGCACACTTCTGAGTGATATATAAGTCAAAGAAGAAATAATGAGAGAAATTAGAAAATATTTAAAATTGAAAGAACAAAAGATTATATATCAAAATTAAACAAAATGCTAAATTAATATCTAGGTAGAATCTATAGCCTTAAATATTAATATGAGCAACAAGGAAACTATAATTTAATGAGTTAAGCATCAAACTTACAATGAAGAATAGGACATATCTAGAGAAAAAGGAAAAAGCAGATTAAGGGAAAATATACATAAGCAATAAACAGAAAAATAATATCAAAACTGGCTTTTTTCCAAAGCTCGATTTTAAAACTTTAGGCAAAAGTAATCAAGACAACATAAAAGAAGGCAGGAATAAACAGGAATAAGCAGAAAACATGACTTTAAATGTTGCAGATATTAAAAAGGAAGTGCACAGACATTATGAGCAACATTTTACCAATAAACTTGAAAACTTAGATGAAACATATAAATTTATATAGTAAAAACTTCCTAAAGCTAAAGAAAACCTAAAAACAAATCCTGAACGGTCCTATAGCCTGAAGAAACTGGAGCAATAGTTTGCGAGAAACTCTAGGAGTCTCATGAGGAGCTATGTCAAACACCCAGGATGGGCACAACCCTCAGTGGACTCTGGTTCGTCCAGAGAAGAGGCCCAGGCTCATTCTGTGAGGCTGGCATAACTGCGATACCAAATCCATCCACACCAGAATAAGAAAGTCAGAGGACGGGCAGGCGATCTGTCTTTCGTGAGCCTAGATGTAAAAAGTCCTTAAAATGTATGAGCAAACCAAATCTAGCTAAGTCTAAGAAAGCTCATATACCATGACTGCATGGGGTTCACCCTGTGAATGTAGAACTGATTGCACATTTTTTTAAAATCAGTGAATGAAATTCAAGCACTCACACATCAATAGAAAAAAGAAATCATGGATTTATCTACCTGTTGCAAAAAAAAAAAGTGTGTGATAAAACCTAGCATGCATTCATTATAAAAATTCTTAGCCAGCTAGAAATAGAGAGAAATTTTCTCTGCCTGCTAATGCAAACATCCCCTGCAGCAGGGACAAGTGGAGAGCATTCCACTGAGGTGTAGACATGATACAGGCCCACTGCCATCTCTTTCACCAAAGGTCACAATGCACGCCTCACTGGCACAGAACAGCAAAGAAACAAGCTTACCCAGTGTGCACAGGACGAACAAAAACTGTACTTGCAGATAATATGAGTACTCAAGAAAAACTGGAGAAACCACAGATGAATCATGAAGAGAACTTTGCATTGCTGTCTTAATAATTAGACCACTGAATGGTGCTCTGTTTTAAAAATCGCATTTTTTGCCTGACCCAGCGGCTCAGGCTTGTAGGAGGATCATGAGTTTAAGCTCAACCTGAGCAGCCTAGCAACGAAGTGAGACCCTGTCTCCAAATGAAAAAATAAAAATACAGCTCAGCAGGAGGGCGCTGGTTCCATCTTCAGTACCCCCCAAAAATTGTATTCTGAACACTAAGTATCACTTAAGCCAGGAACAGTGGCACACCTTCCATAACCCCAGCACCCTGGGAAGCTTGGGGAAGAGGACTGAAAACTCGAGGCTAGCCTAGGCAACTTCAAGACTCAATGAGATCCTGTCTCAAAACTTTAATGAAAGGAAAAAAAGGAGAAAGGAGAATGCACCTGAGGGAAAAGGTGATTTTTAAAATTCCCCATACAGGAAAAAAAAAGTAGAACTTAAAATCATGTCAAGGATTTAAAGTCTACTAGAATAAATCTAACAAAGGATGTACCCCACCTGTATACATAAAATTATAAACTTAATTTAGTGGCGTTGGAAAACATTGAAGTTATTATGATTAGAATAAGTGTTTCCTAATGGCCCATGTGTTCAATGCTTGGTTTTCAGCCTGGGACACCATAGGGAGAAGATAGGAACTTTAAGAGGTGGGACCTAATGGAAGGTCTTGAGTCATTATAGGTGTCCCCTAGGAGCGGGATATAGAACCTTGGTATCTCCTGCTCGTTTCTACTTCTTACTCACCATGAGGTGAGAAGTTTGCCCCACCTTGTTATTTACTGCCTCACCACAGGCCTACAGGCAAGGAAGCCAGCCAAATCACTAACTGAACCATCTGAAATGGTGAGCAAAAATAAACATTTCCTGGCTATAAGCTGATCATCTCAAGTACCTTGTTACAGCAACGGAAAACCAAGTAACACACCAGTTATGTACGACTCCAGTGCATTCCAATCAACACACAAAGGAGTTTTCCTGGTTTTGTTCTTGTTGTGTTGTACTGTGGTTATGCAACTTGCCTGCTGTTTCTCGATCTGACACAGAAAAGGGTAACTAGAGGCAGAATAGCCCTGGACAGCTCAACTCATCCCATCCAGAAGTGTCACAATTTTTAAGTAATTACACCATTGGTGAAGGGCTGGGAGAAGGCAAACAGAAACAAAGGACCAAGAAACACAGGAAAATGTGCACGAAACTCAGTTTACCAGAGAACTAAGATTGCGCTTGCCTGAGGGAACCTGTGCTTTTGAAGAAATGAGAAACATCCTGTGTCAGCACACTCCATGTTTATGGGGTTGTCTCATCCTTTCTGTGGGTGCTGGTGTCTCTGAGATCCCCATGGATCCGAGGCATGGTGGCAAGAGAGGTTGCTATTTGGGTGGCACTGATGACGCCAAGAGACCTGGCTCTGAAAATGGCGGAGAAGTGAACACCGGTTTCAGCTGCTACAGGGGGAGGCTGTGTACAGAGGCTCACATGTGCAGGGGTCCTGTGCCGTGTTCTGGTGGATAAAGCCTTGGAGGAGCTCAGGGAGAAGGCCTGGACACTCCATTCTCACCCGGCAGGACAGAGCTCTACACTCCCAGCCCTAGTGCGACCTCACATACTACTCTGCACAGAGTTTTTTAAAACACTGAATTACTTGCCCACATTTTAAAATTAGGTTAACATCTCAGGATGGGTCCCTAAATTTCTTGAAAAAAAAAGTAGGGAAGGGAGAAACATCAGGCTTTTGTCCCTGCTGGCAGCAACATACTGGAAGCATACAAGGCTGCAGGCTTCAGGCTGGGATGTCCTCCCAGCTAAGACTTCCCCAAGTTCAGGTCAGCCAGCCACCCTTTCTCTCTCTCTCTGCACCACTTCTCCACAGAAGCTCAGACCCTAGGCCAGGAGAACTGTGCATTCACGGAAGTTTGGAAAAGGGTGTGGACTTTGTGGAAGAGAGGAATGATTCCACTTGATTAGCAAGAAAAAAATTCTGTGGGGAAACTCATTGAGGGTGCCATGACGACAACAAGGATCACCAGCTCTCGTCCCCTGCCAGGTCCTCTTGGCTGCCTTGGTGCCTTTGGGTTCTGTAAAGCTGCTCTAAGATACTGACCGTCCAGGACACCACTCAAAGTCAAACTTATGGTCAGTAGTATCCAGGGGACAAGATTTTGTGCTGTTTATAGAAATTCCACTCTTACCTGGGCATTCTGCTATCTTCCTCTCATTCCTGATGTTGTAACAAAATACTGGGAACTGGATATTTAGTCAAGAGCATAAATTTCTTTGCCCAAGTCTGGAGGCCAGGAACACCAAGATCATGGCATCGACAGGCCTGGTTTCTGCCAAGGCCCTGGTCTCTCAGCTGTTCCTAGCTTGCTCTGATCTCGGTTTCACTCGTCTCCATCTCCAATTAGCACCAGTCTTTGGTCTTCAACTTCCTGTTTGGACAATCATCCTTAGCCGGCCCACCCTGGCTGTCTTGCAATCTTGAACTGTGGACTTCTGGCTCAAGTCTGAGTAGCTACTGGACATGCTCACATGGGGCCAGTTTGAACTATCTCTCTCCTCAATCTTGTAAGCCCTCCAAATAAATTCCTTTTATCTCTATAAATTCAATTAATTCTGCCTCTCTTAGAGCCCAAACCAATACACACAGCATTCAACCCATAATGCCGTGTATGAAAAATTAACACATGAAAACTTCATTATGAAAGGCGATGCGCTACTTCACGTCCCTGGAAGGTTTGTGGCCAGGAATGTCAAAATTCCCATTCTCATAATAGAAGAATGAGACAGTTCTCTAAAAATAGAGACACAGTCTTTCAGGAAACAGTTCACAAATGTGCACAGGTGGTATTTTCATTAGTAGGGACCCATAGGATGTGAGTAGAAATCCATACATCTTCTTTTTCTATCAGTATGAAGCTGCCTGCCTCGACATGACTGCTCACAGTTTCTAATAACAACTGGAAGTTAGTAACTTGATTTTCATCTACCATTTTGAGCATTTCCATTCCCAGTCAACCACATCCAAAGAATCCTTACTTCTCTCTCCCTTCATTCAGCCTCCCTCCTTCACTCCCTGCCCTGAGGTGGTAGACAAGGAGGGGAGAACCAGGCTTCCAAAAGGCCACAAATGCATGCGTAATAACAGCGCTCTATTGAGGATTTAAAGTGTGCTGCATGTCTCAAATGAGTGTGCAAGAGCTAAACACACGCACTGTCTAACTTAATACTAGTAGCGACAGTGTGCGGGACTCACAGCCTCACCCTTCACTAAACAAGGGATGTGGCTTCCCAGAGGCCAAGGGCTCCACCCATTAGGGGTTCCCTGTTCCTTGTGTAGCAAGCTCTTTCTACCCCTCAGCCTCTGGGTCTTCCAGATGTGATTCTTCCCAGAGCATTCTCCCAAATCACATGACTGCCCCCCGCACTCCAGATTCACCTGCGAAATCTGTTCCTGTCCTCACGCCTGCTTCACCCTTCTCGTGCGTCCTCCTCAGATCGAAGCCTCTGTCCTTCACAGGTGTCTTGTAAGTGTTCACGTCAGTTCAGGAAGTCTTTGGATTTTCATTTAAATTTCTGGCCTGAAACCTCCTCTAACTAACTACCCAACTAACTACATAACCCAAAATTAAGCCCAGTCAGTCCTCCATGTACACGTTTCTCATCTATAGATTGCATCAGCCATGGCACAAAAATAGTTTTAAAAATTCTGGGATACTCCCTGAAGCAAACCTTGAGTTTGTGGCGTGTCGAGCACTATGCTAAATCAGGCTAGTGCTGTGAGCGTGTGCATACCCTGCCACGCCTCCTGCCACCTCCTGGATCCCCCAGCTCTCCAGACCTCCTGTTGGAGTGCTGCCACCTCGAGTTCTGCCTGCATGACGTCAAGGCCAGAGGTAGTTGCATCTGCACTGAACATGTACTTTTTTCTTGTTACTACTCACATAAAATTTATACCACATTAGGTATTAAAAGGCAGTCGAGAGATGGTCTACAGTGTGTGGTAAGATGTGACTAGGTGCCCAGATAGTATGCCCTGAAGTGGAAAGGACGTGAGTAACAGAGGATTCTAGTACCCAATGGGGTCCTGAGGACAGCTGACTGGTGAGGCATTAAAGAGTCTCCACTGCCTGGGCAAGCCAGCCCTTCTAATGTTGTCCTTACCCCCAGTTGGCCATCTCCGCGGCCACTCTCCCCTGCCATACAAATGTGATGGTCTCTCAATGGCACCTCAGAGGCAATCTGGAGAGAAAAATACAGTCCACGGCACAGGAAAGGGCCAGTCAGCGCCCCAGCCACGGTGATAATGGCGGAGGTGTGGTGAAGGCTTCCAAGGTAATGGTAGAAACAAGCCTGGGCACACAGTAGTGTAGGAAGATGGATGGGGAGGTGCCGCTAACAGAGACGGGAGGATGGCAGTGATTTGCCCAGCTTGAGGTGGAATCATTTATTTATGATGATGGTGGTGGTTATGTTTGAAGGTGGGATTCAGTGTGAAGAGTGGTGATGGTGGTGCTTGGAGGTGGCAGCAGGGACAGGCATGGGGGTGACAAGCATGGTGAGCATCACGTTGGGACTATTTGCCCCTAACCTCAAGTCACTGAGCTGAAAGAGCTGCCTGGCTCCACCCCATGGGTTTGTACCTAAATTATTACCCATTCGGATAATGCAAGTGTATCCACAGCTCCAAGGCCCTTGATGACTGCCCCATCCTTTAGGACACTTGCAATGCCTAGGATGGATTGGTCAAGAATTGGCAACATGGGAAACCTATCACTTGGAGAGTACAGATCTGGCCAAACCCACGGCGAACAGACCCAGGTGCCAGCCACCCAAGGCTCCTGTGAGCCCCTACCTTTCTGGCATCTTTCTACCACCATCCTCTAGGGAAGTCAGCCAGGAGATCAGACTGCTTACTGTGCACTGTTCCAAGGCAGCTGACAGGCGGGGTATAAATAGCTCAGTTGACCCAGCAACAGCTGGCCAGAAAAAGCAAGCAGAAGACGTTGATAACTTGGCAGTGGAATCCAGGGCCTGAACGTGTTGCCCCAAGTACCTTATGGTCAGAAGCCCAAGGGCAAGATGTGGCCAGGGCCAGCTGCTGAACAATCTGTGTGTTACCCATTGACTGTGAAATGGGGAACTTTGCTCAGGAGTGTATCTACACCCGGCTGGATTCAGTCAGTCTACTCAAACCAAATCAAACAAGGTTCAGCCCACTATCAACAACTACACAGAGGGAGAAGCAACCTGTTTGCTTCTGTTTGGCCACTGCACTCTGCTGGAGATCAACTCTTCAACAGGACTTTCGGTCATGTGGGCAAAACCTACAACTTCCTCTAAAAAGTAATTTGAAATGAGGAGAAGTATGCCATATAGAGACGCAAGAAACCATCTGTGCAGGATCAAGGACAGCATAGGAGAAGATCGGGAGACTCGTAAGAAGTACTGAGACCTGGAAGCATGAGCTTTCTCCTCTCTGGCCTCCTGACCACATGGTGTAGGACTGTAGAAATAGTAAGGTCTGGTCTTGTGTTTGCATAGATTTATCAGCTGGTTGTGTTAGAAAAAGAAATATTTGCACATGGCTGGAAATTCTGAATGCAAAAACAAGATCATAAGGTGGGTATCCCTGTTTCTGACAGCCTGATCCCACTGCATGGCACAGAACTGGTGTGTCTCCCTTGGGTATCCACACACACCCTTATATCAGACCCTTATTTTCCTCAGCAAACCCACCATCGATAGCCCAGTGGTTCCCTGGGTACTCCCCTGAACCTGGCTGTGGAACAGGACATGAACTCTCAGCTCTGAGCTCCCATGCTGCAGATTCTCATGAGAGGCATCAGAAACAGTGTGCACATCAGGATTTAAATTGGTGGCTTATCTGAGTTGCAAAGATGCATAACAACAAAAGGATGTCGGCAATATGACCGAGACTGAATCCTAGGATCCTGCTTCCCTCCATAAACATCCTGATTGGTAGCACGGACAAATTCCCTCTGGAGAAACCCAAACCTGATTGAAAGGCACCTGCTGTCCAAGAGAATGGGAGTCACCAAAGCCAATGAGGAGGCTGCCTGCAGCCCTGCTCTCCCAACAGCCTAGTCTTCGGTTCCTTCCTCCTCTGGAAGGGGGACAGAAAGCAGAGAGAGTAACTGGGGACACTCTTGTACTGCCTGAAGCAAGTGCCCAGCCATCACAGATGCAGCAGGTCAGGGAGCACTGCTGTTGGGGTTTCAAGTGAGCATCTCCCATCAGGTAGCAATGCTAGCTAGATTCGTGGGTACTTCAGGGGCCAAGGGTGAAGTTCAGCGACACAGCACTCATCTAGCAAAGATGTCGCCCTCAGTCTGACCGCCAGCACCACAAAAAGGAAACTGTACACACAGCACAGACAAAATGAGCACCCCATCCATTCTTAGCCAGTATCACAGTAACAGCCACTCTCCAAGGTGGCATCTGTAATGGCCAGAAAAGCTGCAACGTAGCCAGCCTGCTTCCCCAAGTCCAGAATTCTCCTCCCACCTGTACACAACTCATGCCTGTATGTTGGCTGCTCCCTGGTTGGCTGAAGTCAAGTGTCTTTCCCCGGAGGAGTTACACACATCGCATAAAAACAGGTGCCAGTCACTGGGTGCCAGCCATGTGCCAGGCTGGGAGCATGGTGGTGAATACAACCCAGTCCTTGCTTCAAAGAACTCCCAGAGAACGGGGACCCAAGGGAAGCCACCATCTCAGTGGTGGGTCATGTGAAGAACCCCTTGTTTCACTCCCAAAGGAAGGACATTGGCCAGCACATCCCACCCAGCCTCCCAACTGGGGAGGATGTGTGCAGCTGAAGGGAGTTTGGGGAACGAGCTGGCGGAGCACCAGCGTCCCACGCAGAACCCCTCCCTCCACTCAACTCTCACATCACCCCCATGTTTCCTGTACACTGGGGCCCGGCTGCAGAGACAAGCCGGAAACCGACTTCCCACAAGGACGTCTGTGGGAACAGAGGATGGACCGCTGTAGCAAATCCTCAGTGCAGAGCTTGCTGGCCACTTGCCCACCTCTCCCACCAGCACGCTGAGGGTTTATGGGAAGAGGACACAGCTCTACCCTCAGGGGCCTGGGATCTGGGCACCTGCCTGGCTCAGGGGAGTCTGCTACAGGGACAGGCATTATGAGGCAGCTATGCTATGTTGTGATACAAGGATTTTCTAAACAATCTGTGAGGAAAAGATTATTATTCTCATTTACGTCAAGAAAACTGAGAGTCCGTGTGATGATTAATTTTATGTATTGAATGAGCCGGAACACCGTACCAAGATATGTGACCAAACAGTCTGAAATTTTCTGTACAAGAGAGTGACACTAATATGTAAATTGGAGGATGTTAAATAAAACCAACTGTTCTTCATAGTATGGGTTGGCCTCATCTAATCAGTTGAAGGGCTTAATAAAACAAATACTCCAATCAAGAATGAATTCTGTCCCCAAATGCCAAACTGCGTGTCTTCCCTGGATCTCCTGGGTCTTTAGGCTACTGGTTCACCCGATAGATTTTGAGTTTACCAAGTCTCTACCATCACATGCTCCAATCTCCCCCCCACCCCTGCCACATCCCCCGACATACGCATGTACACACACATACACATGCACATTTATTGATATTCATTTACATAATTATCCAAGTAACCTTCTGTGTCTGAAGTTTCCAGATCCAAAGATTCCCCCTTACCGCAGATCAAATTAAAGAACCGCCTTTGTCCTGAGCATGTACAGACTCTTTTTTTTGTCACAATTCCCTAAACAATACAGCATAGCAACTGTTCCAGCAGCGTTTGCAATGAAATAGGTACCGTTAGTAACCCAGAGGAGATTAAAGGTGTAGGTAAAGGTGTGGGTAAGTTATATGTAAAAAACTATGGCATTAATATGAGAGCTGAGTGTGCTTGGGTCTTGGTGCATTTAGGGGACCCTACCCATTCTTCCTGTGGACACCGAGGAACTACTGAGGCACAGAGACTGTCGGCTCTGTTCCCGTGGGCAATGTAATGCACTCATGGAGGTAACACTGTCCTATGCCACAGTCAGGTCCATTCAATGAGGCCAGCAGCTCCAAACCTGGAACAGCCTCACATCCTCTTAGCTGGTGCACCATTGTGCACAATGAACATTCCACTCATCCTTGGAGAAATGAGAAAAAAAAGAAAGAAATTATCATAAACTTAGTCTCTTCTCTCAATACAAATGATTGTCTTTTATTTGAGACAAATATTTCCTTACTTATAATGTCAAGATGACCTTTCTTTGGAGAATGAGTAGCTATAGGTAGTAATAATTAACTTTTTAAATGTCCTAATCTGGAAAAATTAACAAGGGAAAATCCTTTTCTTCTATTCACTTTTTTAAAATTCCTGTCAAAAAGGCCCCACCCCCAGATGCCACCTCCTTGGGTGCATGTGCTGCCTCCAGGATGTGGAAGGTTTCAGCCAACAGCTGGAATGGTGCAAGGCACAGGTCCACCCAAAGGCAGAGGAGGAGCAGAACCTTGGGCCGAAGGAGGGTGCCGCCAGGGAAGCCTGAAGGCCACAGAGGAGGGGAGCCAGCTGCACAGGGGGCTCCTCCACCTTGGCAGATCCCACCCACAACCTTCACCCTGCCGTGCACCCTGCCAGCCTGCCGGCTGCACCTGAGCAGAGCTTATTTGCTTCCATTAACTTGCTCACCTCCTTCAGAATGCACTGAACCTCTGCCCTGTGGGTGTTGAATCTGTCTACCATGCAGCCTCTGGGCTTAGGATTTCTTCCCCAACCCATGCTTTGGGGATCCCAAAAGGCTCCCTGCCAACCCATCTCCAACCTTGTTTCCATAGCCATTGCCTTCTCTTCCATCTCCTGGGATATCCAGGCTATATTTGTCCATCTTATATTGCTGAAACAAAATACCTGACACTGGGTAGCTTATAAGGTAAAGAGGTTTATACGGCTCATGATTCTGGTGGTTAGGAACTACAAACAAAATGGTGCTTACCCTAGCTATGTCACCGAAGGCTGAGGAGGCTAAGAGAGGGCTGCTCACCTGCAGAAAGAACATAGTGCAGGTCAGGAGAGGAGACACCAGGAGAGGCCAGGCTTGCTTTTCCATAACAACCGGCTCGGCTCTCGTGGACACTAATGCGTTTCTGCAAGGAGACCAACGCCCTCCTGGGGGTGGCACTCCTAGGGCCTCATTACCTGCGCTCTGCTCCTCCTCTTGGTACATGCATCAATCCAGCGGGCACCCCGGGGCCCAAAACACTTTAACCCATGGAGCTTTAGAGGCACCCTCAAACCGTGTACACACCATAGCCCCTTCTGGATGTGGGGATCCTGCAGCACCAGGACCCCAACCATTGTCTATATCTCAGATGCACGTGTGCACCATGCACACACTCGGACTGTCCCCAGCGAGAGGACCCCTCCTCCTGCCAGCAGTGTGGTTCCCTGGGCTGAGGACCACTTCTGGAGTCTAGCCGCATGGAACACGTGGACTGCAGGTCCTGCAGGTCCACATGTCTGAGAAGAAGCCAAATAGAAAAAATTAAAGTGTCGCCTTTATTCAAAACCTTTCTTGTTCATTAGCTTTGGGAATATTCTCACACCTCCCTTCCAATAGAACACAGTCCAGGGACCGCTTCTGTCTGGAGGAGCACAACTGTGCCATGCTGTTCGCAGACATTTCTGGTACCCCTAACAGGACTCAGACTGTCCCCTTTCTCAGTAGCTTTTCTTAGGACTTCTCCTTGATGGGGCCTCAGGGCAGCCTGGAGGCTGGAGGCCGAGGTTGTGCAGAGGGGGTGCGTGCTCATTAGGTGTGGGACACGTGCCTGTGATGCCCGCTCTCTGCTATGCTGAGGCAGGAGGATGCCAAGCTTCAGCTCAGCCCAGGTCATTTACCGACTTTGCAAAAACCATCTCAAAAAAAAGGAAATTTAAAACAGAAGCCGGATGCTGCCTTGGGTTCAATCTCCACTACAGAAGAGCACCAGTTCAGCTTGGCACAGGTGTGAGGCATGCGAAGTACACCTGGAGGGCACAGCGAGGAGGGTGACAAGCAGACGTGCCAGGAGAGGCCTGAAAAGGCAGACACGGCCGAGGATGCCCGAGGCTCACACACCGGGGCACTGGAGGCATTGAAGGAGGATTGGGTGCCTTTCTTTCTGTCTTTCTTTCTTTCTTTCTTTCTTTCTTTTCTTTTCTTTATCTCTGTATTTCTTTCTGTCTTTCTTTCTGTCTTCCTTTCCTTTTTCAATCCATCAGCTACATTTGACTACCATTATCTGTGGGGGCAGATCCGACCCCACAATGACACCACCCCCACCAACACACCATGACTTCTACAAATCTGCTGTTTACTGGGGACAAAAGAAAGAGAAACTTCCTGTGAAACAGGAAGACCTAGGCTTTTGATGAGAACCTCAGCCCTGCAAACCTCAGGTACTGAATTTTAGTGCACCAGATTGTGAAATCCACTGTGACCACCTGCAAGCTTGTGGGCTGAGTGCAGACTCTCCCCTTCCCCCTACTACTGCTGGCAGAAAGCATGTAAAATACCAGCCTCTCCAGCCAATCATAGCATACCCAGCCTGGGCTGCCTCTCACCTGGAACACTGTTCTTCTGTTTCATTTAACTTCCTTCAGCAACCGTGTGAAGTCCCCACACAGCACAACTTTGGCTAAGCATCCCTGGGCACTCACCTGCCTTCAACAGGCCCCACAGTCAGTCAGTGGATGTGGCAGGACTGGATTCCAGGCCTTTCTGGCACTCTTCCATGTCCCCTCCAGTCCTCATACAGTCTGCTCAGTCTGCTCAGTCTGCTGGGCTGATCTCAAGATCAGCAGAAAGCTTCACAGATGCCAGTAGAGGACTGAGGGCTTTGCCACAGTCCCTTTGAAAGCACAGCTCACTGAAAGAAATTGACTTGTTTTGTTACACAAATAAACACACAAATAAATGAAACATTGTTTTTGGAAAACTGCTTGGCAGTCTCAGTGTTTGCTCTACAGAAATGTGTGTACACTCACACCAAATGATGTATTCAAAGATGTTCATCCCAGACAATCTGTAGTATGTCCACACTGGGAACAGCCTAGTGCCCACCAGCAGAACAACTATATTAACTTCATGTGTTCACAGTACAACACTGCTAGCAGGCAATTAGCCATTGCTCGGGGTCACAGCTCAGGCGTCACCTGATGCAGAGGACACACAGCCATAGACGAAGGTCAGAGCCCTAACCTCCTGCCTTGTACCACCTATGCCGAGGCAGGGGTTGGGGGAAAAGAGAGAACAGTCCCTCGTTCTCCTCATTTCACTCTGGACTCATTCAGGTCTTCACCTCTGGGAATAGTTCCTGATTCTCCACTCCCAGATTAGCTGACCATTCCCTTTCTATGTCTCTCTTATGGTTTGGATCTAGAATGTCCCCCAAAAGCCTCATATATTTGGTTGTTATGAATTATCTATGGAATCTTGTGCTGGCACGAGACAGGATTGGATCCTGAGGGGTGAGTTACAGGCGTGTGGGGGACTATAGGTGTGTGGTGTATTGGAGCGTGTAGTAGATTCCAGGCATGTGGCACGTTGCTGGGCATGTGATCCATAAGGGATCAAACACTGGGATTTGACCCAGAAGAAGTGGATCAAAGAGATATGACCTGGAAAGGGACAAGCCGGGCCTGCCCTTCCTCTCTCACTTAGCTTCAGTCTGCCATGCTATGAACAGCTAAACCCCTCCACATGCAATCACCCATGAATGGACTGAGACCTTCTGAAACTGTGAGCTCAAATAAATCTTTTCCCCTTGAAGATGAGGATGTCAGGCATTCTGTCCCAGCAACAATTAAGTAACTAAGACAGCCACCAGCATATTTTATTCTTCTTCTTCCCATCTTGTTTATTAGACAGTTGTTAAACTCGTTGTAATAGTTGTCCATTCCTTGGGGCTGAAATGAAGTCTTTGGTTTCTATAATGCTTGGCTTTCGGAGACTGACCTCGGAAAGGCTCAGTAGCTACTAATGAATGAATGAATGAATGATGAGTAGAAGAACTAACTCAAAGCCTAGCAGGGGGATATGGAAAAGAAAGAAAGAGAGAAAGAAAGAAAGAAAGAAAGAAAGAAAGAAAGAAAGAAAGAAAGAGAGAAAGAAAGAAAGAAAGAAGAAAGAAGAAAAGAAGGAAGGAAGGAAGGAAGGAAGGAAGGAAGGAAGGAAGGAAGGAAGGGTGGAAGGAAGGATGAGTGGAAATCAAGGACAGAAACGTATCTAGAAAAAGTAGGCAGCTTTCAAGTGTCACTTATAAATCAAATAATTTCTATTATTTAAACAAGAACCAAAAATTTAGTTTTGCATGACAAACACTTGCCCCCCAAATCTAGATGATCTTGTGTTTGATGATGAATTTTAAATTCAGGACCAAAATTGCAATCCATCAAATCAAAAAGTGGAAATTTGAACTTTATTAAGTTGAAAAACTTTGTTCAGTGCAAGACAATGCTACAAGAATAAAAATATCACTTGCGGACAGTGAGACAACATTTGTAAGACACACATTGCAAGGAAGACTTGTGTCTAAACTACACAAATAATGCTAACATGCAAGCCAATTTAAACAAAAACTCCAGCAAAACATTAGGCAAAAGATCCAAACCTGTATGGCATCAAAGAACATACACAGATGGCACACAAGCATATGAAAAGATACTCAGATTAATTTTATCATTGAGAATTTCAGGTTAAAACAATGAGCTACCACTACATCTCTATTCAACTCTGACAACCTCATTCTTTGCCTTGCAGAGCAGAAGGGTAGGGGCACTTTGGAAAATGGTTGGGCAGTTTTCTTAGGAAGCCAGCAAAGTTACCATATGACCCAGACCACGCTGTCATGGCTCCTTAACAACCTAAGTGAAAACTTACATTGACATAAAAAATCTGTGTGTGAATTCACAGCTATATTCACATGGCTGAAACCTTGGATCAGCCAAGATATGCTCTGATGTGCTAAGACATGCAGCCATGTCTGTGCAGTGAAAATGACTCAGTGATGAAAAGCGAGATCTGAAGCCTTAAAAGACTGGGGTAAATCTTAAACACGCATTGGTAAGGAAAAGAAGGTAGCTTTAAAAATGTTGCGTGTCATACCGCTCCAGCTATATGGTGTGCAAAAGAAGATAAGGATAAAGAGACAGTGGCAACAAAATTTTGAGAGGAATGAGGAAGGTTGGATAGGTAAAACGCTGGGCGTCTTCAGAGCAGAGAAATATGCTGTATGATACTAGAACAGTGGGTACACGACATGAAGGATTTGCAGAACCTGTAGGATGTAGAGCACAGAAGACTGAGCTTCTTTCATGTATGCAAATTTCAAAAAAATAATTAGGTAGGAGGCTGAGGGATCTGAGGATACAAGTGCAGGCTGTGAGAAAAGAGTTTGTCTCACAAATGTACGAAACAATCCCACTGAAGGAGGTGGGAAGGAAAGGTACTGGCCTAAATGACTTTGGAAATGAGTAGAATCTATAAAAATAAAGGCAAAAGAAATTACACACAAATGTGAATTCATTTCCGACAAGACAATACCTATCGACCGGGGTCGAACAACTGAGTAAACAGATGGGAACTGGCGGGAGCCAGCGTCCTTCTTCCTGGAGGACAAGGCACAAGGCTACGATAATCCACGTGGAGTGGGCCAGCTGCACTCACAGGTAGCTTAATATGGATACAGGCGTCACCTACAGAAGTACATACAGATTGCACATTCACACAGGTAGTATACACTCCTGTGTTTTCTTGTTCTGTTGAGAGGCTCTAGAAGCAGTAATACTGCAATAGCAATAAGCACACCTGGCATCAGATCTTGGTATCCAATCAGAGGAAGCAGGATCCCTTCGACACGTGGCAGGCCCTAGCACTGGGACAAAAACATCGTGCGGGCCCGCCCTGAATGGTGCTAGGAAGGTTCAGGAAGACTTGGATTCAGACTGTGCTGGTGCATACCCGGACCTACACTCGAGATAACACTGTATGGCGGGGGTTGCCACCCCCGGGATCCCCTTGGCCCTGGTCCAGTTCACAGCAGGAGGTGGGCAGTGGGCAGCCCTGCGAGCCGTGCCTGAGCTTGCACCATTCGGGGCCCCTTGCATCACCCCTGAGCTCTGCCTCCTGTCACACAACAGTGGCGCTGAAGTCTCGTTAGAGTGTGAGCCCTCCTGGGAGGAAGCGAGGGGTCCAGGCTCCGCACCCTTCATGAGAATCTCAAGCCCACGATCCAAGGCAGAGCTGAACTAGCAGCGCTCACACATTCTTCTCCCACGTCACTCGTGGAAAAATTGTCTTCTGTGAAAGTCCTTCCTGGTGCCAAAAAGGTTGGGGGGCACTGTTGTATCAAACCAAATGCACACAGGTGCGTGTACACACACACACACACACACACACACACACACACACACACACAGAGGACACGTAAGTAAGATCTGGGAGCTCAATTAAGTCATTGTACTGTAGTTTTCCAAGATAGTGCCTTAGAATAAACTGGGTAGTAGGCAGACAATCCCTGTATGTTATATCTTAAGCTGTATGTGAACCTATAATTATCTTAAAATTTAAAGTTGCATTAAAAAATCCCTCTTCCCAGCTATAATGACGATTCCCATCCTATGAGCTGGAGAAACTCAGAAAGGCAGTCTACCCAGGCAGTCTTCCTCCCACCAGAAAAGCCAAGCGGCCCTCCAGCTGACAGGGCCTCCAGGACCATCAAAGGCCTCCCGTGGTGGCCGCCCACTCTGTGGGTGCCTGCTCATTTGACACTGCTATAATTTTTCTCAAATTGCCTGGCTTGTATTTCCTCTGTGCCTGGGGATTAACTCAGGCTCAAGACATTATTTTCTCTCTCAGAATCGAGTATTTTAATATAGTTCAATATTGCAGCTTAATTGCTGCCCATCTTAGCTGCAGGAGTAGCTCATCTGCGGTATTCAAGCAGGAACAGGGAGAAGGATGGGAAGAATGCAATTTCTTATGTTGTGCCAACTCCCCACCCAGGGAAAAATAAAGCAACCAGGGTGAATTAGTCTACATCTCATTGCTATACAAAATACCTAAGGCTGGAAATTTTATTTTAAAAAGAAGTTTAATTAGCCCAGAGTTTTGGAGGCTGAAAATTCAGCCTCAGCTGGCCCCATGGGTCTCCCCTCTGGTGAGGACCCTTTGGCCACATCACCCGTGCCGGACAACAGGAACACCCACGAGGAGGAGAGCATACTTAGAGGTCAGAAGCCAGAGAGGCCCGGACCCAGCCCACTCTTTTCTCACAACCTGCTCTTGTGGGAACTGACCAGGGTCTCACTAGAACTATATCAGTCCCTTCTCAGGGTGGAACCTCCATGACCTATGTACCTCCCTCAGGCCCACCACCTCGGCCTCACCACTCTGGGAGCCAGGCTTTGAAGTATGGATGCCTCCTCCACTCTGGGGTGAAAGACTTCTCATCCCTGTGTCCAGGGCTACGACCTAACAGCAGTGGGACCGGGAAAGCCACTTCCTCTCTTCTGACCTTACTTCTCTCATTTCTATTTTGTAGAAGTTAAATTGGTTCCTTTAGCAAGTCCCCTCCAGCTCTAAGGCCCTCTGATTCCTGTCTGCTGTCATGCATCCTACCTGTGTCTCACTAGGTTGGTAATTTAATCCCTGCAAAATGAAGACAATAGCATACCCAGATCTACGAAACACTACAAAATAAAGAAACAAGAAGACTGCTGGAGTTTTGATAGGAAATTCTTTGACTAGATCAGGGTAAGGAGAACTGGAAACATACTTTCAAATCTCCTCAGCCACATACAACACGTGTCAGATCTTCAGCCTCTCTTGGCAATGTTTCGTAGCTGTCAGGGCATAGGTCTAGCACGTTTTCAGTCAAATTCATCTCAAAGCATTCAATGTTTTTGTTACTTGGGGACATTTTAATTCCATTTCCTGGTTGTTTGTTACGACTTTTCCTATGGCTTCAGGCACGAATGAGCTTCCAGAGTGGAGATCTGGGATGTCTCCCTAAGAAGAGGGGTTAATAGTGTCCCTCATGTCAATGAGTTTCACTGAGAGCTTCTTGTATGGGGAAGTGTGAACTTCCGCAATCCTCCTCTCACAGATGCCTTGTAGATGGCTAGCCAAAGACACAGATGCCACTTAACACACAGGCACACAGACTAATCCAGTCCCATGGCCAAGTTGTTGGGGCTCTTGGGTTTAATTAAAAGATTACAGGAGGTTCAAATCCACCTAAATTATGTTTGTAAGGACACGTGCAAGGAGTTGTTAATTCATTAACTTATTAAGATAACAATGACAACTGACTGTAGTTAGCCCACACTTGAGCATCAGCATTACGTGGCATTTACTCCATGCCAAAACTCCACCCTGCTTCCCTACTCTGAGGCTCAAAGAGCATGACTCCACACCACATCACAAGACAAACCTCAGCATGTCTAGATCAAAAGGAAGCCCACCCCATGCAGAGCCACCACCTCCAGGCGACTGACCCTGATACCCCAAGTCACCAGGGCCAATCAGTCCCACCCAAAGGCCAGACACCCCAGTCCAGACCCAGGACACAGATGCCCACGCTGGACCCATGCTTCCTCCAGGGAGGACCCTCAGAGCCTGGCTGCCGCCGGTGGGACCTGGCTGCAGGCTCACTGAGATGCCAGGCTGCCCCTGGGGCTGAGGAGGAACATTCCTCCTTTCATGGGGTCACTCAGCCCCAGGTGTTCATGTCCAAAGGCACTTAACAGCTGCCACCACCCCCACACCCCCAAGCCCCTCTCCAAGGCTGCTCTGCCTCCTCTCACAGCGTGGTCCTCCCCAGCCCTGGGGCCTGGAAGCCACCAATCAAAACATAGGAAGTGAGTGTGCTGGAGGAAGTGGGGGCTGCCTGGGGATTGGCCAAGTTGGCGATAAAAAAAGTTTGTTTTCCTGTTCTGCTCTGATGCTTCTGTGAATAGGTCCCTCTTGTGAAATCAGGAGAGGGACAAGCAGAGGGAAGCAAAGCCTCACTCACCCAAGGCAGGGCTCTTCTCCCTCTCCAGCCGAGAGGGCCTCTGCCCTAGTAAAACTCATGTGGCTCACTTAGAATACCTCAGCAAACACCCTCGGGGGGAGCCTCACTGTGGTATCGACCCAGGTTCCCGTCACTAAAAGCCTGAGGAGAAATGCTGCATCAGAGGTCGCTAAATGTGGGGTTTCAGTTCCTATTGGGGTTTCAGCTCCATGTTTACCACTCACTTCTCAATGCACCAGGGTCATCAAAGATGGCAGGATTTTTGTTGTTGTATTCTTCTAAAGAAATACAAATACTCATCCCAGTAAGTGTGACTTATACAGTGGCTCTCTCAGGGGCATTGGCCTTCCCATAAGGTCAGCCAATGGACATTCAAGAAAGATTAGAATAATGATGGCTTAGACATGCACGCATGACTGGACAGATGCAGAAAGCGTGGGGGCATGACCTGGCCCTCTGAAGGCCGCAAACACCCCTCCCAGCAAGACCTGAAGCTACGTACTGCTGGGGAGTCTGGAGAGGGCCTGCCTCACCCTAGGTGGTGGCCTCCCCTCCCACTTGTGACCCTGCGGGTCATCAGTTCTCCACTGAGAGACAGGTGAAAAATGTTTTCAAGGGAGGGAGTGACCAAGTTCAGGGCCTCTTGAGCCAGGAATTTCAGCCATCCCGGAAGGAAACACCTTCTCATAATACTGCGAGGTGACAGGACTCCCTCTTTGCAGGAAGGGTCATCTCCAGGCTGATCTGAAAGCCTCCAGGCTTCTGCCTGGCAGGTATAAGGTTGTGTGAGAATGGCCATTTGGGGAAACCGATGCTCTAGCACACACCCAGCAGAATCGGGGGACACCTTCCTGGTCCCACAAGGCTGACAGGTTCCATGTACACCTACTCAGGCCCAAGGGAGGGGCTGCTGTCCATGAGGAGAGTGCAGTGGTGACCACCACCGGCCAGGTCAGGGCAGGTCACCACCTACTCACTTGTGACCTTGGGCGAGCCTCAAGGGCAAGCATATATAATGGAGCCCCGTCCAATACCTGCCCCGGAGGTTGGGCTCAGGCATTAACCTCTGCTCAACACCTGGCACATTAACCATGCTCAGTAAATTGGACTTGTTCGTTGCGTTCTGTGGTAACTAGCTGGAGGAGGGTATGACCATCCTGATGGTACAAATGAAGCTCAAAAGAGGAGACAGGCTAAAAGTCACCAACTAGTTAGGGGCAAAGGGAAGACAGGGTCAAACCCTCATGCCATGGGTCAAGCAGTAGACCTGAATCTGGTGGTGTCACAGGTTCCCTTGATTGCCAAATACACCAGGCGATGCCGGAGGACCCAGCATGGGTGGTATGGAAGGAGGATCACGGGGGACAGGCTTCACCAGCCAGCCCAGCTCCCTTCCTGGACTTCCAGAATGGGCCCAAAGCCAGTGAGAACATCATGAAGTGAGCCCCTGTCATCCCCATTCCAGCCACTCCTTCAGACCAAGCTTAGCGTGGCCCCTGGGCCATGGTGGCCTGCTTGTCTGCTCACATGGTGCCCTCCCTGGAGTGTCGTCTGGAGAAACGCCTATCCCTTCTGCTGGGAGCTATGATTTCACCTCTAGACACAGAGAGCAGCAGCGACCCTTTTTCTGTTACTGCCAAGCACACACCTTCAAGTGCCTTCCATAAATTAAGGTCACGTCTCAACTTTGAGAGGATACTGTGATTGTCCTTCTGTAATAGACAGAAAAGCCAAGGCCCATCTTCACCAGAGGGGTTCAGCAACTTGCCCACAGATGTGCAGCTAGGAAATAAGAGCCAGCACCTGGACTCAAATTCAGGTACTCAATCTGGACCCAAGGGTGTGATTTGCTTTTAATAATTTCAACTGTATAGGAAAGTTGCGCGAAGCTCACCAAGAAGTTCTACATATCAGTAGTTAACGTTTTGTCCTGTATTTCACTGTTCTGTCCCCATCTCTCACCAACATGTCCCATCACTCCCAAACATTCCAGCCTGCAAATCCTAAGAAAAGTAACATTCCATCCACTGACGTACACTACTCGTGTCCATCTGGAGACTTAACCCGGATATAAAGAATATTTTCTACAATACGACAAACCATACTAAAATTTACCTAATGGTATTTTCCTTAGCTACTTCTTTCAGGCACATAGTGTTCATGTCTCCTTAGTCTCCACTAATATGGAGAGATTTCTTGGCCTTTGTGTGTGTGTGTGTGTGTGTGTGTGTTTAAATCCTATTGACATTTTCTTGAGTGCAGAGCTTTTTTTCTTTTTCGGAACGCTCTTACTTGGAGTTCATCTGATGTCTGCTCATAATTAGATCAGATTATGCCCTTTTTTGGCGAAAATGCCCAGAAATGCTGTGTTCTCCATGCCTGGTATCAGAAGGTATGGGACACCAGTTGGCCCTGTTTCTATTGATAATAACTTTGGGTACTTGGCTACAGTGATATCTGCTAGGCTTCACCACAAAAGTCACTAGTTTTTCCTCTGTAGTTAGTGTGTGCTTTGGGAGAGACACTGTGAGAGGATGTAAGTGGACATGGACCCTTTCCCCAGAGCCTCTGCGCCCACCAGTAACCCCCACCTGAACCCTGGGTGCTCCGAGCATTGAGAAGGGCCACTTCCCGTGCTGCCCTTCTGCATCTCTCAGTTCACTCGCTCTTCTCCCCTGTTTGCTCCCATACTCACCACAGGGATGTCTGGGGTCCTACTTTTCCTTTTACCATTCATCATTGTTTGTTCTGATGTCTGAATTGCCCCAGATGTGGCCAGAGGACACTCCCTCCTGTTCCCATGACAAGTCCCTGAGGTACTGGGAGTACTCTCGCTCTCTCTTGCATAATGTTTCCAGCTTCAGTTTGTGCTCTGTGCGTCCCAACTGTGAGCTTCTCTTTCCCCAAGAAGCCCTGCTTCATTTCAGTTGATATGGGGCTTAGAAATCAAGGTCTGGACACAAAGTGCTGGCTACTCCTGGTGGGTTGCTTGTTCAAGAAAGAGCCTGTGTTTCTCCCCACTGTGCTCTCCTGCACCTCCTGCAGCTCCTCAGTTCCTCTTCTCATGGGAACACCTGCCACTCAGACCTCTAGACCTGTGGAGCAAGTACAGTGCTTGCTCACCCCCACAGCATACATTTGGGTTCCTAATCCTGGATGACTTTCCTGGCTCTTACCTGTCTTCTCTAGCTCTCTTTCAAGCCATGCTACTCTGTTAGTTTAGCCAGCCCACTATCCCATCCTAAAATGTAGCCAGAGTTAGCCCACCATGCTCCCATTGGCCTTGTTTCAGCCAAAGGATGAGTCATTAAGAGATATGAAGTTAAGTGCATTTGTGGATTCCAACAGTTTGACCCTAAGAATATCTCGTGTCAGGGGTACCCTAGATCGGGATGAGAGCTGGACTTGCGAACCTCCCTCAGCCCTAGCATACCCAGCACCACCTGCAGTGCTCCCAGGTATGATTACACCTGCACTGGCCAGAACAGAAGTCACCAGCCTCGTGTGGCCATATATATTTCACTGAACTCTGTACCCCTGATATTAAAGCTTTTTTTTGATCCTCACTTATATCAGCTATGACTTTTGGAGAGATTACGTCAACTCAGCAGGATTAGGAAAAACCCAGGACAGAGCTTGCGTCGTGTGTGACCGACTTGTTTGAGAGCAAATTAGGGAAAAACTTCCACCCTGGGTATGGCAGGCCCAGCCAATAGCCTGGCAGCTTGAGCTAAATAAAAATGGAAGGAAGGAAGATTGTTACCGCTTCAATCCTGGGAAAGCTCCAGCCTTCACCATCGTTGCTCAACACAGACCCACTCCTGTCTTTGCACATCTGGTCTCCCTCGCAGGCTCACTCCAGTCTTCGGGTCTGGACCATCTTTGTGGGACAACAATCTGGAGCACAGACTCACACCAGCTGTTCTACATCTCAGGCTCACGTTCTTCTGTCTGCCGTCTGAGTGGTCACTTGACATGCAGGCAGCCATTTTGGATTCTCTTCAGGCTTGTAAGCAGCACTGATAAATTCCCTTTTACTTACATATAATTTATATTAATTATGCCTATCCAAGAATCCAATACAGATTTGGTAGCAGAAGGATTCTCAAGAGACGAAATTATAAGAATGATTTTCCCTGGGTTGGCATTTTAGTTTCATGAGACCTAAAATTGCTGTGGTGTCTCTTCCTAATAATGTAATGAGTACCAATAATAGCCTATGATATGAGTTGTTTAAATTGATAAAAGAAGTAGATCTGTTGGATTATCCTAATTCTCCACATGTAAGATGTGAGGCATTGGTGAGTCTACTTGTAATACATTTGAGCATTTTGGGAAAAGTCAAAAATATAACAACACTGGCTGGTTACTCTCAGCATCTCTGGACAAAGCATAAAGGAATGTGCTGCAAACACACACCAACAGGTGACCTCTTCTCAATGTGTGACAGAGTGGTGAAATTGAAAATAAGAAGCTCAAGGATTTGAACTCCCAGCTCCAGGAACAAATAAATAATCTCAAAGTTTCTAGGCGTGTCCTGAAGGAGACTCTTCTCTCCTTTAGCCATAGGGCTGAAGTTGCTGAAAACCAAGTTCAAGCCCTCATAATAGGATTCACTGAACTACAGCACCAGGTCAGTGCTCAGCCTTGAAGGGTACCTGCAGTTAAGGTGAGGGTGCTGACTGGGAAAGAACAGGGTCCCTTAATTGTGATGCAGATGTGTGGGAGGATGAGGGAGAGGCTGAGGAGCTCATAAATCCTGAAGAGAGTCCCACACTTGTCCCCTGTAGTGTTGGCTTCTCCGTTTATGCCTGAGGAAATTAATCCTGTGTTGCTCATAGAAACAGCAAGGACCCTCCCTGGTGCAGTTACCAGGCCAAGGATAACGCTGATGTTCCCCAGGATCTGCCATCAGCCACCCATTTTCACGTCTAGGCTCATAACCAGGCTTAAGTCTAAGTCTCAGAAAGCCCTGACTCTTCTACCTGCTGTGATACAGTGAACAGCTTTTCTTTGTCACATACTCCACCACTGCTGGCCACTCATAAATGGACTAAGACCTTCTGAAACTATGGGCTAAAAGACCATTCCTCCCTTAATTTGTGAATGTGGGGTATTCTATCCCGGCAACAAAAATGAAGCTGAGACACCAGCTACATCTCAAGGATTCTGAACAGGTATAAAATCTCCTTATGATCACAAAGTCCAGTAGGATTGCACCATTTTGGACTGCATTTTATAGGCGGCTGGGAGAGCTATAGCCAGAGAACCCTTCAAAGGCCCCGATTGCACTGTGGGGGGGTCAAGATGCATCTTCCCAACAGGATGTGGAAGGTTGCAGAGATTTGAATAAAGATTCCCTCCTAGAATGGGAACAAGCAAGAGGCCAAGAACAGGGCCTCGGACCCAGGCAACCTGGCAGAGTAAAAACTCCTCACAGCCCATAGTAATGATGTTGGCCTCACACACAGAAAGGGATACACGTGAGAAACACTACCAGAGGACAGCCTGTGGCACGAATCTAGAGAGGAAGAGGACAGAATACAGAAAACCTCCAGTATGACAAGATGGCCCAGACACAGACAGAGCCTTAGGGAGTCTGGTGGGAGACATGGGTGAAGTCAACGTCATGCACATCACTGAGCAGGGATCCAAGGGCATCAGCCTAGCAAGGTCATGTTTTTCAGCTCTTGACCCCAATGTCACTCAAGAAGTCTTCCTGACTGCCTGCCCTACTCAAACAGCAGCCCTGGCCCGACCTTCAGACCTTTTATCCACCAAGATCAGTTATTTTTCTTCTTAGTGCTAGTCACCATCTGATCTTGTAAATTTTACTAATTTGTATTGCTTATTATCTTTTTCTTTCCTACAAAATGTAGACTCATGCACACAGGGATTTTTCTGTTTTGTCTACCTCTATATTCTTCAATCCTACAGCAAGGCCCTGCAGATGATAACCAAGCAATAGATGGACACTGAGTGACTTAATGCACTATATATGACATGTCTTGTCAATCTCAGGCCAGCCCTCTCTAAAGCCAGATAGGTATAGGTAGGTGAATTCTCATTGAGGGACGCATAAAGCACATCTGCTGTGGTTTGGATCTTGTGCCCCAAAAGCCTCCTGTATTTGGAACTGTGTTATTGGAAGTCAGGGCTTGGCTGAAAGGTAGAGCATGGCCAGGAGCCATGGGTTGGCTAGAGGTAGGGCTTGGCTGGGAGGTGCACATGTTTGGGTCTTGATTGGAAAGATTGTGTCTACTTATTGCAACTGGGGGCACCCAGAGCTGAGCTTCCATGCCTGTGAGTTGCTGAAATGAGAGAGAGGCACCCACCCTTGGTGGGGAGCAACTATCAGCTTGCAACACATAAAGAAAGAAAGAAAAAGCATTGCCGCAGCTTCTTCCCAGGAAAGCTCTAGCCTTGCTGGTATCCAGACTGTGACTTCCTTAGATCCTGTTTCACTTGACTTCTATCTGCAGTGGAGTGAGCAGCTCTCCAGCCTCTGCCATGTGCTTCCACCATTGCCTGTACTATCCGACAATGTGAAACCTTCTGAAACTGTGAGCTAAGTAAATCTTCCCTCCATCACAGTATAGATGTTGGATTTTGTTGTTGTTGTTGTTGTTGTTGTTGTTGTTGTTGTTGTTGTTGTTGTTGTTACAGTGATAAGAAAGCAACTAAGGCAACATCTCATCACTTACAAAATTAAATTCTCAGCCAGTCCCAGTGACACAGGCCAGTCACCTCAGCACTTGGGGAGGATGAAGGGGGAAGATCACAAGTATGAGCCCATCCTGGGCAACACAGGAAGACTTTGTCCCAAAATTAAAAGGAGCTGAGGTTGTAGCTCGGTGTGAAAACCATGAGATCCGTCCTCAGTACCACAAAGCCAAAATCTAAAGTGAATGTTAAAATGGGCCATTTTGCCCCATCCCTCACTCACACATTGCCTGATTGATCTCGTGGTGTTTCCCCCTACAAGACGTCCTCCAGTCACTTGCTGTCATCCTGGCGCAGTCAGCCGTGAATCCCTGAACCTCCAGGACGCTCACCACACAGCTGTGTTCCTGAAGCCACAGGCCACTTAGAGTCCCCCGGAAGCACCTCTCTCTCCATTCCCAGGCTGACCTCCCCCACCCGAATTGGTATTTTTATTCATGGGGGCCTTGTTAAATCTATCCTCAATCTAAGCAAATTTCGTATTTCTGGAGATTTCTCAATAGCTCCACTCTCCCAGCACCTTAAAGATTCTACTAAATTCATTTAGGTTTCCAAAAAAGATGCACCTTTGGACTCATAAAAAAAGTAAAAAACCTGATGGCTTCTGCTGTCACTCCCACACCACCCTGAGAGCAGCCATGGGCAAAGCTAAATGCTTAGTTTTCACATCTCTGTGCGATTACAGTCAACGGGCAATGATCATTCCTTGTCTTAGCTGCTGTCTTGTTCCTGAGACACAATATCTACCATGTATGACTTAAGGGAAGAAAGGGTTATCCTAGCTTGCAGTTTCAGAAGATCTCAGTCTATTCATGGGCAGCTGGCCATGGTGGTATGGCGTGGTGAGAAGCTGTTCAGGGCACTACAGAAGGAAGCCGAGAGAGAAGAGTGGAGCTAGAGAGGTGGTTATATCCTTCCTTCCACGTTCTGCCCCAGGAACCCACGCTTTTGACTTTGCCCACCTCTTAGAAGCACAGGAAACCAATAGACTAACCCCCATGATTGAATTACCTTCCGAACACATAAAGCTCTTGGGGACCTTCCAGATCCAAACCATAACACTGCTGAAAAGGGAACTTTACATGTTGTAGCAACATGGTACATTCTGAAAAAAGTAATAATTATGCCTGTGTGCACTTCTTGTCCTGAAAATAATTGTTAGGTTAAAATAAATACAGAACAGACATCATTGTTTTTACAAAATATTAAGAGCTGAGACTTTTTTCCACTAACTCATTTACTTACTCATTAAAAATATGTAAGACATCTATTTGTTATCTGTACCTATAATTATATGGGTAATACAAAGAGTCAGGAATGAATCCTGACATTACATACCTGACTTTCTAGACAGGTAAAGTAGGTAAAAATAGAACAAGTGTAATAATGGTGTAAGATAACAAGTAGTACAAACAGAAGTAAAGTGTTTGAGAAGAGGCTAGGTCTTATTGAAAAGATCTATTTACTAAAGAGCTCTGAAGTAGATCATAGAATGAACATGGGTGCAAGTCAATGGGATGAATGAGAATAACAAAATTATTTATTTATTTATTTATTTATTTATTTTCTATTGTTGCTGGGACAGAATATCCAACGTCCATAACTTAAGGAAGGAAAGATTTATTTTAGCTCACAGTTTCAAAAGGTCTCATATGGTTCATTCCTTGGCAGCTGGCAACGGTGGAAGCCAATGGCAGAGGTCTAGTCAGAGAAAAGCTCTTCATGGCATGATAGATAGAAAGGCAAGTGAGGGGGGAAAGGGGAAGATAGCCTATATCCTTCCAGACCCAGTAATCTCCCCCTCCCAAGTCAAGCCCCAGGGCTCCATCCCTTCCTACCAGATACCACCTCTTAGCAGCACATGGCACCACAGGTAATCCACAACATCCAAATACATGAGGCCCTTGGGGACATCCCAGGTCTAAACCATGGCACTTATTTATTCACTTATATTTAGGTACTGGGGTTTGAACCCAGGGCTTTTGCAATGAGCCACATGCTCAGCCCTCTCTTATTTTTTTTTTTTTTTAATTTTAAGACAGAGAAGGGCTGGAGGAATAGCACAGAGGTTAGAGCACTTGCCTAGCAAGCTCCAGGCCCTGGGCTCAATTTCCCAGCACCACAGTGAACTAGGAGTGGTGGTGCACACCTATAGTCTCAACGGTAGGAAGTCTGAGGTGGTAGGATCGGTGTGAGTTTGAGGCCAGCCTGGGCTCCGTAGTGAATTCAGGACCTGCTTGGACTATAGAGTGAGACCCTGTCTCAAAAAAGATTTTTAAGTCAGAGAAATTAATTGTAATTGGTAAGGAATTAGAAAGAGAGAGAGAGAGTTAAAGTGTCCAATGTGATATAATTCCCCACTGATTTTTCTTTAAGCAATGACACAGTAGCTTTCTTGTCCCCTGTCCTCAGCCTCATCACCCCTCCCCTCAGGGCTCACCACCAACCAAAGCTCCATGAGACTGCGCGGGAGAACGTGGCCACACCTGCAAGGCGGCAGGAGAAGGCAGGGTGTAAGCAACGGTCTTCCTTTTCACGTTCCAACACATCTTTTACTGAGACAGCCTCAGAAATAATGTTTTTGTCTTATTTTAAACTCTAAAATAATCTTACCAATTGGCTCTCCAAAGATAAAAAAAAAAAAAAATTCCTGTCCTTTTGATGCAACTTTGGTTATTAAATACTAAAATAACTTTATAATAAGATAAGCACATTTTTACACATTTCATTTTAGGGCCGACACATAAATAAAGCCATATGTCTTTGTGAAACAACACTCAGCATTCACCCATAAAAACAACAATAAATCACTGAACCGTTTTTAAAAATTAGTAAATAGCTAAGCAGGTGTACTACATTAACAGCCGTTCTTTACATAAATAAATAAAACATAAGGCAAACAAAAGCTGTAGGAAAACATGCGCTGATTTTTTTTCCTTCTAATAGATATGGCTTCTTAATGTCATCCGCATTGTAAGTAATCCTGTTCCCACTCTAGATTTATCCTCTTGCAACTGAGGCCCTCCCAGCTCACCTCCACATGTTGGGGCCAAGGTGAGCTCTTCCAAGCCATTGTTTACTTGTGTTGCCCTGTTGAATAATTCACAGCTTAATGCAGGAGTTTCGGGGGGTTGCAAAACACAGCCAGCAGGGGAGTCCAGAAGCTCAGATGTGCCAACCTGGTGCCTGTAATTAAAGTTCCTGCCCAGCGCTGATCCCACACGTGCCCAGGAAGCGGCTC